>CM076574.1:611304038-611774568 GCA_034641835.2 Pinus albicaulis
CAAGAACAACTTATTGGAGTCGCATGAACTTGGAACAAGCCTCCCATGATCTGAAAGAGTAGCAACTAAGTCAACAGTGACTTTTTTTTTGCTACGCTGGATCGAGGGAGGTTTTCTCTAAGATTAAATCGCTCCAATAAATTATTCTCTACTAAATAGGGCCAACCACGTGAAGGTGGAAGCTCTTATGGCCCCTCTCCCCCCCCCTCACATCACTCTCAATTCCCCAATACCCAATCTATATTTCATTTTTTACTTTCATGAGCATAAAAAAAAAAATATTCAATAACTAATAAAAAAACAATTCAACAAAAAGTACGCAAGGAAACATTGCAATTGATGCTTGACATAAAAATAGTATGATAAATGAGTTTTTTATATAACACAAAAAACGTTCCAAGTATGGTAACGTTTGTCTTATAATAATACAATATTTTACATTATCAAATTTTATTTTTCTTCTTCCTATTTTCAAAGCTCCTAATTACATCATCAATATCATCGTGCTCTGCTCCTATTTCGTGCCTTTCAACCCACACTGCTGACCTAGTTGCGTATTCACAATGTCTGGGCTCATCCAGTGATGGGGCATCGCCTACAAAAACAGATAATATTAAATTTTAATTGTCAGTTTTTAAATATCATTGAACTAGTTCAGTAATATTAATAAAAAAAATTGCAATGAGATTATTTACCTGGTGCAGCAGTTGTTGCTGCTGACCTAGTTGCATTCTCACGATGTCTGGTCTCATCCAGTGACGGGGCATCGCCTACAAAAATAGATAATATTAAATTTTAATTGTCAGTTTTTAAATATCATTGAACTAGTTCGGTAATATTAATAAAAAAAATTTCAATGAGATTATTTACCTGGTGCACCAGTTGTCGCCGTTGACCTAGTTGCGTTGTCATGATGTCTAGTCTCATCCAGTGACGGGGCATCACCTACAAAAACAAATAATATTAAATTTCAATTGTCAGTTTTTAAATATCATTGAACTAGTTCGGTAATATTAATAAAAAAATTGCAATGAGATTATTTACCTGGTGCACCAGTTGTCGCCGCTGACCTAGTTGCGTTGTCACGATGTCTGGTCTCATCCAGTGACGGGGCATCGCCTACAAAAACAGATAATATTAAATTTTAATTGTCAGTTTTTAAATATCATTGAACTAGTTCGGTAATATTAATAAAAAAAATTGCAATGAGATTATTTACCTGGTGCACCAGTTGTCGCCGTTGGGACTGTTGCCTTGTCTTCCTCTCTGGTGGTAAGATCCTCAAGGGAAACATTCTCTATCATTTAAACAAAAAACGTTATAAGGACAACCATCAAGGTATAACTAGAAAAAATTATAAGTGGAAATTAATTACCGTCACGGCCCTCACTGATAGTAGCATTGTCGGCCTGGTCCCCACTACAATGATCAGGTTGCACGTGAGGATCATCTACATCTGGCTCTAAAACTAGGTTATTTGCCTCATCGGTAGTGCTGCTCCCCTGATTTAAACAAAGTTGTTAGAAATTAAATTTATGGATGAAAACAAACATATTGAAAGGTTAATGTTTTACCTTATCAGGCATTCTGGATCTTGGGACCTACCCCAAGCTTCTGCGACGTTCAACTACATCTTGATAGCCGAAATGGAAAGCGATATTTTTATCTTCCTCTGTAGTTTCTGTTCCGAAGTCATCACCCTACATTACATATGATTGTGTATTTTTAATAATATTTGATAGGATTACAAAAACGTTGGAAGGCGATACAATTAATTATAAGATGTTTAGCTACTTAATTACAATTCTTGCAGCTAATTTCAAGTAGCCGCCCTGGCCTAGCTTGTGATGGCCCTTTTTCTCAATCCTAGATTTGGTTGCCTTTGAGGTGTCAGGCAACCTAGCATCAAAAGATTGAATTCAGATATGACGTAGCACACTTTTATTTTAGACATAAAGAAAATTAAAGCTATTGAATTAAAATTGTAATTTACCTTGCGGGTCCAGTTGGCATTTTTCCTTCTTTCTTTGCCCTTTTCTCTTTTCCGTCATGGATGAGTGCTCTCCACTCACTCTCTGAAACTGCGAGAGGATGCTCATATCTAGGGTTAAATTGAAATTGCGTCCTATAGGTGTCCCTGGTATATTTCAAATATTTTTCGGCTACCTGAGCCACCGTTGTTCTGTCAAATGTGCCGACCCCAAAAAGGGCTTCTAGATAATCTAGAAGTTCTTTTTTCAGGTTGGAATTCTGGGAATTCCACCCTGTGCGTATGGTTGGGCCAAAAATTACCAATGCATGGCTCTCCAAAATCCTGTAGAACTCATTGTTTCCTACACAGAATAAAACCAAAAAAAAAAAAAGATATTATCATTAATTTAAAAATAAAAATCATGATAAATATGTTTTAGATGAAGTACATGAAATAGTTAAAATATTAAAATTTACCTGGAAGTTGTACATGCTTTATAGGGACACCCTCATCGTTCACCAACAATGTGCCATTAATGGTCCCTGTGGAGCTGACACGTGTAGCTCGAGGAAATGCAATAATGTAGCTGGCCATATCAGCCTCATCATTGCCAACACATTCAGCGGTTGGTTGGGTGTCTGCTTGGGCAGGGTGTGCTTCTTGGCTGGCACCTAAAGGAGTAGAAGGTGTACGAGAGGGTTTTTGGGAAATATCTTGCCCTTGTGTCCCACTACCACCAACACCAGGTTCAGCAATTGCAGAAAACGCTACATACAAAAGAAATTTTTCTTAGTTTAGTCAATGTAAAAATTAAAAATCAAACTATCACAATTCATCTCATGCAGAACAAAAAAAAATATCCTTTTGACTTTTTATTATTACCTGATATCTCTCTAGCTGCCTCATAAGATGTTGTATCCTCTCTTTTGTTTCAGGTGTTTGAGGCGCGTCTATCAAAGTATTAAATTTCGACCTTGCATCTCGTGCCTTTTTTTGCAACAAGAACACTGGAGATAGGGATGAAGAAAGCTCTTCCTCAAAGAGGGAATCATCATGCGTACCATGGCTAGGTGTCCGCATATTTGAACAAAATTAATATTATTTCAATTATGTAAATAACTAAAATACCTGAAGATAGAGCAATGCTGGCACTTTACATGTTCTTCCGCTGGCCTCTTTCCATGATCATCCCGTCTCGGGGTTGTTCTTGCACTGCTCTGATCAGTCTGCCACATTGAAATAAAATTATAAATGTAAAAACTTGAAAACAATATCTAACTTGAAAACACAAAATGAAAACTGAAATAATTTCTAATAAGACACCGGAAGACAAAGTTAGAGTTTCAAATATGCCTTGCATTGAATTCAGTCCTGGAAACATGTCATTGCGCATTAAGGCACCCAAACATTCACTCCACGAATGATATATTTAAGTAGGCTTCTCCTATTCCGGGAAAACACCATACCTATAATGCATTCACTTGCATGTATAAAGGGAAAGGAAAACATGTTTTCATACAACGGTGACAAAGGCATCTTGGGGAAAGGTATCTTCACTTTTTATTTATGTTGTTCACCCACTCCACTCTCGTGTTTTCACTAATCCTGTTTTGTCATTTTTGGATTCAAATTAAGTTAAGGCCTTAAGTATTTTTTGACCTTTCGGTGTATTTTTTGTAGTTTTTATAAGTGGCATGTATGGATTTTCCATTAATTCTGCACTTTTTCTCTTCATGCACATGTTTCCCTGGAAATCAAATGCATGATTTAGTCCCATACATTTAACAAGTTGTTGGATCAACTCCATTGGCAATATCATGTTTCCTATTCAATCAAAATTTATCTCAGTTAGGGTAGGTAGGAAGGTTTTCCCTTTGTATTAATAGGCACTTCTAGCTTGCATTTTTATTATATCTTTCAAATTTAGTGTCGTTTCAATTAGGGCATGAATTTTTGCAACTTTCAAGGTGAGAATGAACAAAGACAAATTTTTGTGATGAATGACTGTATATGACTCCATGGCCAGAGGAAAAGGCACTAATCTACTTCTTCAAATATCTATAGTTCTCATTCACCTCATATGGAGATGGTCCCTGATTTTGATCGAAATGTTGCAGCAAAAAGTTCACCCCCTCCATAATTTGATATTAAATGGAAATTTCTTAAATTGATGATGGGGCATGATTATGGAACATTGGAACATACATATGTAATGGAATTCCAAGATCATGATATATGTTTGCATATGTTTATGGAGGTGGTGGAGCAAAAAAGAGCTCAAATAGAGCTGAAATGTTTCACATAAAAAGGACTGTGGGCTTGACTAATGGTTCCATTTAAAAAATGATATCTAGACAGAGAATAAGTGTAGCATGCAAACATGCATTGAAAATCCATCCGAGTTTGCATTGTATTACTTATGATGGATTCAAATTTGGGTTTCAAAATGCCAGGTTATGGCATGATTTTGTCGAGAAACCCTTAGTTGGATTCTCATGTTGGTTTAATTTATATTTTAAGTTTGTTTTGCAGTCTTTGGGTGATAGTAACTCATGAACTAGGTTACCAATGTGTAACAATCATATTTAAAGAATAAAGTTGTGATTTTTTAATATTATTATTATTATCTATTAGCTACGAGTATTGACACCTAATGCCTGGAATTTTGACATCTTGATAGCATGGATAATTTTGAAAATGTTTCTAGTAATGTTAACATAATAACTATCATTACGTGTCTTCACTTTTGTCACCATAATAGACCTGTGATATGGACTCATCACACAACTTCATATGCTATGTCCCAACAAGTTCAAACTATTTGAACCTACCTCATAGTGTGGTTATTAAAGACAAGTTGCTTGGTATATAACTCGATAGCATAGACCGCGTTGCAGTTCTAAAAAGAATCCTCAAGTGTCAAAAAAAATTCACAATATGTTCTACTATAAAGCCTTTTGGGATACCTGAAATAATATATGTATCATTGATGAATTTTAAAGTATGAAAAGATCCAGAGGGAAAGGAAATCAATGGAAGAGTGATCCACCAATGAGAACCTAGAATTTAGTATCAGATGAGTTAGAGTCTAGGAAATTGAAACCTATAATTTTAATTAGTGATGAAGGACATCACATAGGTAATTATATTTTCATGTAGAATAACCTGTTAATTCAAATTTAAACTACATAATATGAAAGGCATACCATAAATTTTTCCACGTAAGTCCAAACAACCTATAAAAAGGGAAAACCTTCTCTTTCCATGGGAAATAATTTACCTTTCCTTTTTCAAGACAATCTAAATCACAAAAAATATGAACTATACTGCACACATTCTTAGATAATGTGAAAGTGGAAAAGGAATACCCTACACAAGTGATGCACACATGTACATTTGAACACTAATAGATTTTTGTAGTTGAAATGCAATGCTTGTTTTCATTTAAATGTAGGGTTTTTAAAGCAGGGAGAAATAATGGCTGCCAAATTAATATGCGTTTCTTTGGGAAAAATTTAAATCTTGTATTGGGTGATGAAGATAATAGAGGGTATTGAATCTTGATTCTTGACATCTAGAGAGAACCCTACAGCTTAACACAATCCAATGGAATTGACCAAAAAAACCCAAATAGAGTCAACCCTACTATAGGAGGAAGGGCCTGCAGTAAGAACTTACCATTTTGCAAGAGCTGAGGGAAAATTTTGTTCTGCAAGAGCTGAGGGTGAACGCTGAGGGCGAATGCTGAGGGCAAATGCTGTTCTGCAAGAGCTGAGGGCGAATGCAGGACGAATGCAGGGCGAATGTTGAGGGTGAATGTTGTTCTGCAAGAGATCAGGGCAAATGCTAAGGGCGAATGCTGTTCTGCAAGAGCTGAGGGCGAATGCTATTCTGCAAGAGCTGAGGGCGAATGCTGTTCTGCAAGAGCGGAGGGCGAATGCGCTCGTGATATCAGACGTTAATGTAGCACACATGTACATTTGAACACTAATAGATTTTTTTAGTTGAAATGAAATGCTTGTTTTCATTTAAATGTAGGGTTTTTAAAGCAGGGAGAAATAATGGCTGCCAAATTAATAAGCGTTTCTTTGGGAAAAATGTAAATCTTGTATTGGGTGATGAAGATAATAGAAGGTATTGAATCTTGATTCTTGACATCTAGAGAGAACCCTACAGCTTAACATAATCCAATGGAATTGACCAAAAAAACCCAAATAGAGTCAACCCTACTATAGGAGGAAGGGCCTGCAGTAAGAACTTACCATTTTGCAAGAGCTGAGGGCAAATGATGTTCTGCAAGAGCTGAGGGCGAACGCTGAGGGCGAATGCTGAGGGAAAATGTTGTTTTGCAAGAGCTGAGGGCGAATGCTGAGGGCAAATGCTGTTCTGCAAGAGCGGAGGGCGAATGCGCGCGTGATATCAGACGTTAATGTAGCTATTGCGATGAATACGAAACAATAAAATCATTTTTATGTAGCGTGCATATAAGTTTCAAATTTTTATGTAGCGCGCATATAAGTTTCGTATTTTTATGTAGCGCACATACAAGTGTCGTTATACCGACGGCGGAAAAGGCATCGCTATTACGACGGGTGCCTCCAAACGTCGCAATGGCGACACCTAGACATTGTGTCACAGTTATGACGTTTGGAGTCGTCTCAATAGCGACGGTTTCGGGCGGGATGGAAAAAATTTGGGAAAATTTCTGACATTTGGTCAAAAGCGTTGGAACCAAGTGTCGGAATTTCCGCCAAATGTAGTAGTGAACACCCATTACTGTGATTGATGAATTATTGGATGAATTACATGGAGCAATTTATTTTACGAAGTTGGATCTTCGTTCAGGATATCATCAAATTAGAATGAAGATTGAAGATATTCTGAAAAAAACATTTCAAAATCATTAGGGTTATTATGAATTTTTGGTCATGCCCTTTGGCCTTACCAATGCACCTTATACATTTCAAGGGTTGATGAATTCCACTTTCAAACCCTTCCTTAGAAAATTTGTGCTAGTATTTTTTGATGATATACTAATCTATAGTAGGTCTTGGAAGGATCATGTTCAACATGTTGACAGGGTGGTCAAACTATTACAGGAGAAACAATTATATGTAAGAACATCCAAATGTTCCTTTGGAGTACAAGAGGTGGAATATCTAGGTCATATTGTATCTCACAAGGGTGTCAAGGTGGACCCTAACAAAATTGAATCCATTAAGGAATGGAAAGTCCCCACAACCATAAAGCAGTTGCGAGGATTTCTCGGGTTAACAGGGTATTATCACAAGTTTGTTAAGAATTATGGGGGAATAGTAGCACCTATAACAACATTATTAAAGAAAGATGCATTTTCATGGACTCCTGAAGCAACTAAGGCCTTTGAACATCTTAAAGAGGCAATGTGCCTAGCATCGGTCTTAGCTACGCCAGACTTCACAAAAACCTTTATTTTGGAATGTGATGCCTCAAGAAATGGAATTGGTGCTGTTTTAATGCAAGAAGGAAGGCTCATTTCTTTTGAAAGTCGTCCAATCAAAGGAAAGTATTTACATAACCCCATTTATAAGAAGTAAATGTTACAAATACTGCATGCATAAAGGAATGGCGAACTTACCTAATGGGAAGACACTTTAAGGTAAAAATTGATCATGATAATTTTAAACACTTTTTGGAACAAACACTATCTTCAGAAGAGCAGCAAAAATGGGACGCAAAGATGTTGGGTTATGACTTTGAAATAATCTACAAAAAAGGTAAGCTAAATGTTGTTGTAGATGGACTCTCAAGAAAGAATGAATAGGTGGAAGCATTGCTTTGTGCCATTTCTATTATCCAACCAGATTGGATAACCAAACGAAGAGATGAATGGAATAAGGATGAAGAAGTGTGTACACTCATTCAAAAGTTGCAGCAAGATCCTATTACATATGATACATTTAGTTGGAAAATTGATTCCTTATGGTACAAAAATTGTTTATATCTTTGTAAGAATTCCAAAATAAAACAAAAGATTCTTTTGGAATTGCACACTTATCCTTTAGGAGGACACTTAGGATTTTTAAAAACTTACCACATGGTGAAGAAATAATTTTTTTGGGATGGCCTTTAATTTGATATTCAAAAGTTTGTGGCGGAATGTTTGGCTTGCTAGTAGAATAAAGTTGGGACAATTAAGACCTCGGGTCTTCTACAACCTTTACCCATTCCAAGTCAATGTTGGGAGAATATTTCAATGGATTTTATCATAGGTTGTCCTAAATCCGAAGGAAAGAGTGTCATCATGGTGGTAGTTGATAGAATTACCAAGTATGCACACTTTTGTGCATTATCTCATCCATTTAAAGCAATTACGGTTGCTACTACGTTTATGGACACAATTCAAAAGCTACATGGAAACCCAAGGGTTATTGTGAGCGACAAAGATCCCATTTTTACTGGAATGTTTTTGACGAAGTTATTTTCTTGTTTGGGTACTCAATTAGCTCATAGCTCATCTTATCATCCTCAATCTGATGGCCAAACTGAGATAGTAAATAAATTTTTGGAAGGATATCTTCATTTTTTTGTATCTGATAAACAAACACAATGGGTCAAGTGGTTACCTCTTGCTAAATGGTGGTATAACACTTCCTTCCATACTGCAGAAAAAATGACCCAATTTATGGCACTTTGTGGATATCATCCACCATCCATCACATCATATTTAAGAGAAAATTCGAAGGTTCAAGCAGTGGAAGATTACATCGAGCATCAACATGAATTTCTCCATCTCTTAAAGGATAACCTGAATTTGAAACAAAATCGAATGAAAAACAGGCAGATCAACATCGTAGCTAGAGAATTTTTAATGTAGGAGACTGGGTTTTTTTACCACTACAACCATACAAACAAATGTCCCTCAAGCAAGCTAAGAAGGATAATAAATTATCGCCAAAGTACTATGGTTCTTAAAAGGTGTTGCAAAAGATTGGTACTATGGAATACAAATTGGAGCATCCTGCTTCTTCACAAGTGCATCCAGTTTTCCATGTTTCATGCTTAAAGAAGGTTATAGGTGAAAATCTTCTAGTTCAAACATTATTTCCAGAACTTGATGAGGAAGGAAAACTCATATTGGAACCTAAAGCGGTCATAGAAAGAAGAATTTGACAACTATGAAATCGATCAATTTTAGAGTATCACATCAAGTGGAAGAACTTACCCACTGAATATTCTACATGGGAGGATGAGAATTTTATACAAAAGCACCCAGAGCTACTCAAGCATTGAGGACACCACTTTTTTGAAGGAGAGTGGCATATTAGGTCCCTATATTACTAGTATAGTCCTTTATTGTTGTTAGTGTAACCCCCTTATTTTTATTATTGTACCCCTGTAACGCCCATATTTTTATTATTGTGCCCTTAAATTATTATTGTTAGGTCGGCTAGGATTACATTATGGCCCCACTAGGATTACATTGTGGCCCCATGGACTCCTATATATAGAAAGGAGGTTTTGTAATTTGTATCATCCAAGAATGGTTCATTCATGTAATGTATTGGAGGTTGCCCCCTTGAAGTGGCTTATTTCTAAGGTGTTGATATCTCTTTTCTTCAATTTTTGGAGCTGGTTTCATAACAATTACCTTCCCTAAGAGAAAATAATGACTTCTTAGGGTTCAGGGAGATTCTGAAATTTCTACATCATTCAAATATTTTTTTTAGATCATGAGGATGATTAATCCTGTTTTTTTAATCAATTTTAATGTTATCTAAGTACACAAAAATTGATTTTATTGATAAAACCTTTGAAATAATTTTCCATTTCTCTTTGGAATGTAGCTCCTGCATTAATCAATGGAAAATACATCTTCTGATAAGAATATGTTCCCCATTTGGTTTTTAATGTAGTTTTTAGTCTATCTTTAAGATGCACAAGGATTTGATTATAGTTTTAAAGCCCATATAAAAATGAAATTAGTTTTGAACCTGCAACGAATCATAAAATTGGTTCCATCGGAGGAAAAGGGAAATTATCTCTTTCACATGCTTTATTTAAATTCCTAAAATATATGAAAATTCTAATGTCTCCATTCCTTTTCCTTACTGGGACAAGATTGCAAACCCAATTGGAATGTCTCATCAGGAAAATTATTTTGGCTTTGAGTAGCTTATTCAACTCAGTCTTAATTTGAGCTTCTAGACTAGGGTGAAGCTTTCTATTTTTTTATTGAATTTATTTAACATCTTATAGCAGAGGTATGGTGTGTTGAATGATATATGTGCCATATGATTTACATTCATCATAACTCCAAGAAAACACATCCTTGTATCTTTTTAACAGATGGATGAAAGTAGATATTTCATCTAGTGCAAGACCAAGGCCTAAAATGATGTCTTAAGTTTATGATTAGATCCTAAACTAACCAACTAAAATATGAAAGTATAACTTTGAAGTTTACAATTGGAAACCTTTTTTAATATATCCTTCAAATCATACAAATCTTATAGTTTTACTACTGGCTTAGGAAAATTATTCTCTTATGAATATCCATTTTGTTGTCTGTCATGCTCATATTCATCAATGATTTGATCAGAATAAGGCCCTTTAGAAGTTCAAAAACTTAGGATGTCATTGTGATCATTGAATACTCTTCATTTGGTTATGTTATTTGGAATGGAGGAAAGGAAAATTAACTCAATTGAAAATCTATCAAGACTAAAATATTTTGGCGGAATGAGCCTAGAAGCAACATTGGTTAGGAGATCAGCACTAGCATTCTGTAATATTGGGATTTGAGCTATATTGAATGCAGTGAAACGAGCATTTATATCTTGTATAAAATATTGATCATGTTTGAGGTGATTAGAAACAAAAATAATATTGTTTCTAACTTTCTTTATGGCAATTTTTGAATCACCAAAAACTTTAATATACTTGACATCAATATTAATGGCCTTATGAAAACCTTATACCAATGCTTCATATTCAACAGTATTATTGGTGCAATTGAACACCAATCTGCACGCGAGCATATTTTTTTATCCATCAATATTTACTAGGATGAAACCAGATCCTACACCATCATTAGATTTAGATCCATCAAAGTAAAGAGCCCATAACAAATTAGCACACTTATTTACATGATTTTATACAATATTGATACATCTAGATGAATATGTTTGGGAAATGTTTTAAATCCGAGGTAAAATGAAATGAACTAGAAAGGGAGAGTTATATGATGGAAGGTTACCAAAGAAAGATCCAAGAGAATAATGTCCAAGAATATTATTTTTGAATACTACTTGTTCATTCTCTTCAGATAAATTATTCACAGAGTAATTCATATGATTTTAACTATCAACTTGAATTTGATTAGGTTTTCCATTATATGGAAGCCAAAAATGTGACCAATCAGTTTCAAGGTAACCATGTAGTTTCTCTTACCAGTCCATGATTAAAATAATACCATTTATTTCAGGGATGTTTGTAACCAATATGTAAATTATTTGACAAAATTTCATATTATAAGATAATCTAATCAAAACACAATTCATCTCTCCTAAAAATTTGAATTTTGACCTGTCTAAGTTGACAATCTGAACAACCGAATACTAAGGTGAAATATTCAATTTGAGATAAACTGAATAAGGCATGATATTTGGTGACACACCAGAATCTACTAAACATTTATGTACGTTCTTATTAAAAAAATCAAAAGTCAAAAGAAAAGGATGATTATGAGAATTTGATCTATCTCCAATTAGAATATCATTAGAAGAATCAATCTTATTTGTAGGAGAATTTGGAGGCATTTTCCTTCCGAGGATTTTACAGTAACAACAATAGAAGGTAATTAAGATGCAGGAACTGCATTTAATTCATTTAGTAACAGTTTTTTTTTGTTCTTTCAATTACTAACCTCGTATAAGGAAACATTGGCTTTAGTCTTTTTCATGCCTCCTACTGTATTATATTCAATGTTATCTGAAACTATTAAATTTTTAGATGATGAAGGAGATTTGGAATCATAATATTGAGTAATAGCCTTTTTCACTTTACCTTTTCCTTTAGTAGGAGGAGTAGCAGATTTTTTATTTTTATTTCATGTAGGAGTGTTAGCAGGTCCCTTACTTTTAGTACTCACTGGTAGTGCCTCCTATTCCTCTTAATTTTCTGAAGTGGTCATATGAAGTCCCATAATCCATGTGATTCAACTATTTCATATTCTTGAGCTTCAACGATAGAATTTTGTTTCCTCTTCTTCTTCATCTTCATGAGATTCTGAATTTGATATATTGACAGGAGGTTGTGCTTGTGATGGATGGTTTATTTTTAAAGGCCTAAAGGACTTTATTGAAGACATATAAACTTTTTTCTTCATCCCAACCATTTCATTAGACATTTACTTCAAAACCTTTTCTAATCCTTCTAAATTATAAGGATTTTTTGGGGTGTTTTTCTTAGATTCATCCTTAAAATTTCACTTTTTTGGTTTTCTTTCTTTATCTAGTGTTAAATTTCTTATCAAGGGCCATGAATATATTTTCTATAGAAATATCTTCTTTAATGTTATCAATAAATACTATTTTATTAGCTCTATCTACAAAAATAGAAATGTTTGAATGAAGAACACTAATGTACCATTCAATTTACACATCAACACCCTGTCTGAAAGTTTCTAGGATTTTATTTAACAAATTGTTAAAACTTGAGTTGAAGTCCTTAAATTTCTCGTTTGGGTTGGTATTGAGATTTTAAAAATAATTATTTAAGGTAGAAGTTGTTCGATCCTCCAAATTTCATCAAAAAATGGCCCTCAAACATATCCCACCTTGTAATTGATCTGACCGATAATGAGAAATACCAAAACCTTGTAGATGCTTCAAACATGTAAGGAAAAAGTATGAAAACACAATATTCTTATGAAAATCCATTATGATTAATGGCTAACATAAAACTATGAAGGTGTTCTTCTCTAGGTATACCATCATCTGGATTAACTTTAGGTAACCATATCTCTAGATGTTTGGGGAGGGGATGTAATAGTGTTGCCATTTGAACTGTCCCTGGGTTATTCCGTGGTTGATTATCCATTCTTTGAATGGTAGGTCCAGAAGGAATTGTACTTGAAGAAGAAAGTGATTATGGATTTACAATTAAGGATGATGCCTCTGTAGTATTGATTGTAATATTTGTTTGTGAAGGAGGAATTTGAGTGGAGGTAGTTGAAAGAGGATGATAAGAAGAAGGTAAAGGAGTTTGAGAAGAAATGGGGATGACAGATGGAGTTTTAGGTGGATAAGAGGAGGTAATATCACTAGCATAGGATTATATATTTGAAGTATTTTTGTTTCTTCTATGATTGGTTAATGGTAATTCAAACAACTTGACTCCAATTTTTTCACTCTAGGATCTAGTCAAATCTCCAGAAGGCTTAAAAGATGAAGAAACACCTCCTTCATATAAATCAGATTGGGAAACTTTCACTCCAGATATATAGATTCCTTCCAATATCTAAATTATAGTTTGTAGCTTAGGTGGCTCGGAAATTGGTTTTCTCTGAGTATAATCTTGCTCTTTTTTCTTTGCAGCCAAGCTAGGAGATTGAGTGGTTGACTGAACAACTTCATATCTAGCATTTGGAGACTTGGAATGTGATGTTGAAGTTGGTGGGGATTTTGAGGGAGAAAGACTCTTTGGATGGCTTTATATTTCAGAGAAGAATTTGTTTCCATAAATAGTCTGATGGTCCTCCTTCTAGAGCCAAAAATGTTGAAGGCTATAAAGGCCTGCCTCAACATCAAGAAAAACCACCTGGTCGGGACCTTAGAGAAGATCCTTTTCTGTTTCGATTGGTGGCTTTGACTGGATATTTTGAAGATTTTCCGTTAAAATTAAATTATAAGAAAAGAGTGGGGTATAATGATAACATGATGATGCGATTAAAATTAAATATAACATCTATTTAAATTAAGTATCTATCACGAGAAAGCTTATCTGTATATATGTGATTTAAATGATTTCATAAATAGCATGAAAGTATAGATTACCATGTAGTTATGATATTAAAACAAGAATGTTAAATAATTTAATTAAATAGTTAATTAAATTTGCTAATAAATTCGTCATGTAAATATGAGATTTTCATTGTTTATGCATGCAATATATATAATTCCAACCACAGATATCAATAGTGAAAATGTGCAATTGTTGTAACACATATATCATAGAAAAATCAAGTTACCATTTAACTCTTAAACAAGGAATGATTAAATATATAGTAGTCCCCGATAAATCGTTACTTTTCTGATGAGAAAAATGGCAGTGGCTCAAATTTCTTTTAAGAGAAACTTAAGTTACAATATTTCAATAAAAATCCTTCTTCACAAAATTCAGAACCCATTTCATCAAAGAATGAAGGAAATTTATAGTATTATAATGAAATGCAAATAAATCAAATAAAATAGCAACTTGAAAGAGGTTTGAACAACCAACTCTAAAATAAACAAAAAATATATTTTTACAATTTCTTGTAACAAATTCTCTAGGCCTATGAAGAATATTGTTTTCCTATTCGCTACTTCATCTCATAGATATTTGTCACGTTCTTGAATTCTGGTGGAGCCTTTAGTTGAATCTGTAATGATCTTATGAACAGGACATCCCTTAATGCTGGAAGCATCTGTGTGGTAGTATTATATAGGAAACAAAGAATTAACCACTGACTGTGTGGTTTGAATAGAAACTGCCAATAACTTTCCAAATTTATTTTAACAAGTTGCTCTAGAATTTATGCATGTTTATTGAATGCTTCCTGCCACATTCTAGTA
The DNA here is from genome assembly GCA_034641835.2 of Pinus albicaulis. Classification (NCBI taxonomy): domain Eukaryota; kingdom Viridiplantae; phylum Streptophyta; class Pinopsida; order Pinales; family Pinaceae; genus Pinus; species Pinus albicaulis. Next base: position 611,318,829 of record CM076574.1, read on the forward strand.
AGTGATCTAATTTATGGAAGTTCTCCCTAGGCACAGATGGAGATAAGATTTTCCCAAAAAAAACTATCAGTAATTGACTCAATCATATTATTTGAAATGTCTCTCGCTTGGAATATTGTTGTTTCCATATTTTTGAGATGAGTATCCCACTCCCCGAAGACAATATCTTTGTGTGATTCTTCAATTCTAGGAAGGGTACCTAATATTCCTTCTACACTGTCTTGCCAAGTAAGAAAGTTGGCAATTGTTTCTTCAACGTCATAAAATTAAGTCCTGTTATCATTGAGTTGGTCGATCAAACAATTGGTTGTGCTAAAAATATCATGAATAGTTGCCATCATTTGGCAGAGGATAATGTTTTTTTGAGCAAGAAGAGTATTCAACTCTTTTGCTTCTTTCTTAAATTCATTCAATTCAGGATTGATGGATAGTTGTTCAATATTGATTTTTAACTCCCATATATGCATGTATCGATCATGCAACTCAATTTCAAATTAAACTTTAGGGGTATTAAAATTGTTATATAGTTCTGAAATTTGTACTTTCCATTGATCATCAATATTTTTCTTTTCTATTTCAAGATTCTGCTCCAAATCTACAATCATGTCTTCCTTTTCTTTCAAGAGTTGATGTACTTCTATATCTTTGTCCATTGTCATAGAGGAATAATCACCTATGAATTGGGTAACCCTACCCAATTATTCTGTAGGAGTAGTCATTGAACCTTTCCACAGTACCTGAAAATATGTATCTTCAGGTATCAAATCCTGGGACTAGTCTACTTTTATTTTCTTCCTCTCTCTTTTCACTACAACCTTATGTTGAGGGATGGAAAAGATATAAAGTGGAGGAACTTCTTCAACTTTAAATAAAAATTTAGACGTTGGAAATAATGGTATAAGTTCAATGTCTTTTTCTTCCAGATGCTTTTTGGGATCCTTTGCTATAATTGGAATTTTATCAGAGCTCTTAAACGAGTCGTGATATTTCCCTTGAAATGGAGTGCTAATTTTTTGAAGGTCATGAGTATCTAAATATTGATTTTATTTCTCCCATATTTATTATAGCCTTGTATCAAGTACATAAACCTCAACTTTGGAAGAAGAAGAGGAGATTTCTTCTTTTGGATGAGAAGCCGAAATAGATTATGTAGGATCAACCACTAATTTATGAACAATAATTATTTCTTCTAGAGAAATCCTAGATGAATCTAGAGGTACATTGTAAAATATTGAAGCTCTATATTGTGTGAGCTGGATCATTTTCTATGGAAAAAAATTCTACTATCCTTGCTTTATAACAATTTAATATGTAATAATATTTTCAAACAAATCATCAAATATGTCTGGCTCGTGGACGAACTATCTAATGCTTGATGTTGTTGTAACCTTGTTGGCAGTTTGATGAGGATCATACTATCTATTAGGAATGGTTGGAAAACCAAGTTCTTGAAAGGCCTTAATTTACAAAAGGGCATGCTTATAATTATGAAGGTAAGATATATCACACTAGAGAGGAAAACCAAGACACATATTTTTATGAGATTATTTCAAGACTTTAGAAATACCATTTCCTATGGTATGATAGGCAATTTCTCTGGCTAAGATCTTTTCATGAAGAAAAAAGGTAAAACACGAGGATTTCATAGACTTCCAAAGACTTCGATATATGCAAAAAATTCTTCCCCAAACCAGTTCCCTATTAGGATTAAAATGGTTTCAGATTGTGAGGATAACCAAGGGGAATCTTTGCCAAAGATAATAAAATGAATGGGAAAAATTACTCTATGGAAGATTTTATAGAGATGAGGTAGTTATTTTGTATCTTAAAGGATATCATGGTAAATATGAATTGGATTTGGGTCTTCTACAACCCATTTCAAAATCATAGAGGGAAATTTACTCACTCATATGGTGGTTAGGATGAGCCTGCAATAGAGTGTAAGGGTGAGAAATAAACTTAAGTCAAATAATTAAGTGAGAATGATGTTATATAATAACTACTTTCACTCACTTTAATGCACATTTTGATCAAATCAAAGAAAAATGATTAGGAATTATTATGTTATAAAAGACATAATTAAACCATTATATATCATTAAATGTGGAGGCATGATTTCACGTTGGTGTGATATATTAGTGTATTAGAAGAATACATTAGATTTCCTTTTAAAAAGCATGATATAATGAATTTTTGATGAAAGAAAAACCCCAATTGTAACGGTCATGAGAGAAATGAAGGATTTGAAATTGGAGATTTTATATCGGTGACACAATTATCAAAGATATTAAAGGATGTGCTCCCGATATAAAATTTTGATAGAAGCAAGTGGATGTCAGAGATAAATATCAGAGGCGGATGGTGTGAAGTATCGACGATAAAGTATTAGGATAAAACTATCGGAGCTAATAGATATCAGAGGTTTTTTTTAATGATGCACTTAAAAGGTTATGATATTCAAAGGTATGATATGCCAAGTGCTAGTTGTTGGGCCAACAGCTTCTTATAATTTTTTATGTATTAAATTTTTGCTTAAGTAAAATACCTCTCTTAAAGCAATCATCAAGGAAATTTCATTGGGAATGACTTTATCATTACATTCTAGAAAGGAAAGATACAATATATTATGAGTATGTTAAAAATATTCCAATAATACTTTAATTATATAATAAAAAGGCCTATCGGAGAATTGGTTTATTGTAACATTATAAGGGTTGAACCTCCCGATATTTGAGTTCTAATGAGGACAACTTTAAAGACTTAGAGATTTAATAACAAATTTAAAAATATACCATTTTATTGAAAACTAAATTTTTTTATTAACATGAAAATAAGGGTCCCCGTTATTTATTATATAACTCAAAATAAAAATAAATGGGGGGGTTGTTGAGTACTACAACAATTCCCTATAGTGTGCATCTGAGATACCAAAAACTATTTTCTGCAATTAAAATTAATTATTATTGGCCTAGAATGAGGAAATACAATGTTGAATACTTAGCGAAATGGTTAGAATTTGAGAAGGTAAAATTCAAACATCAACACCCTGCTGGTTTACTGCATCCATTACCCATTCTTGAATGGAAATGAGATACAATATATTTAGATTTTATCGCTTGAGTACCCCAATATAAAAGGCAAGATCACTCAATCATGGTAGTGGTGGATAAATTTAGTAGGATATCTCATTTCATCCCTTTCAGTTCCACCTACTAGTCTGTTCATATTACATATATATTTATGAGAGAATTATTTAGATTGCATGACATGCCAAGAGTGATAATATCATATAGGTATGTAAAGTTCACCTATGCATTTTGGAAGGCTCTCTTTACTAGCATGGGTACCCAAATCAATTTCAGTACGAAATATCACCCCCAAATAGATGGGAAAAACAAGTGGGTGAATCAACTAATGAACGATATTTTTCATATGTATGTGATGCAACAACCAATTAAGTGGAAAAAATACCTTCATCTAGTGGATTTCACCTATAAAAATAGTTATCATGAATCATTAAAAATGAGCCCATTTGAGGTATTTGATGTAAGAAGGTGCAGAAAAACTTGGAACTTGAATAGTAGTGAGAAAAAAACTAATTTAGAACTTGACATGTTAGAGGAAATGGACACTACAGTGAAAAGAGTTTGACAAAACTTGAAATCTTCATAGGAAAAGAAGAGGCTTATGCTAATAAAAAGATAACCTTTTGACAATTTTAGGTGGGTGATCATGTTTATGTGTGGGTTGAACACAAAAGTTGCACCCTTAGATGGGGGGTTGCACAAAATTAGCACCCTCATATTGTCAACCCTTGCATATTTTGGAAAGGATAGGACCGGTGCATATAAAATTTCATTTCTTAGTCACATACGAATGCACAATGTGTTTCATATTTGACTTTTAAATAAGTGTATATATGATTCCAAACATATCATAAATTTGAAATATATACATGTAAATGTATGTAATGTAAAATTAGTAATATAAATAATGTTATGAATCAATTAGATTAATGATTAAGTTATGATTGTTGAGAGGTCAAACTGGGCAGAGAGTTCCTGGAAGAGCCTTTATGTATACTCGATCAAAGAGAAATAATGCTACGGAAACGATCCATCATCCAGGTTAAGGTGCATTGGAGGCACTTTAGCCTGGAGGAAGCTATGTGGGAAGATAAAAAATTCATTTAGGAGGCATATCCTAGGTTGTTCCAGGGGGGAAAGTTAGAAATAAATATCTAGGACGGTGTTTTGCTCAAGGGGGGAAGATGTAAAACCCTGAGGTGATCATAGATGTTGCTATTTATTTATTTTTACTATTGTGACTATGTACTTTGCTAAAAATAGTGTAAGTTTTTGGAACTGAATTAGTCAGAAATGATAAACTTAATTTTTTTTAGGAATTTAGGTTGAGTCCCTAAATTTATAGAAGATACCCTCTTTATTATATTTTTACCTTATAGATAATAGTCAAGGAAGTTACCCTTCATTTTTATTTTGGGGAAATAAAAGAGACATGACGTTGTTGAAAAGGTAGGAGGAAAAGAAAGAAAGGTTTCTTGAGCTAGAAAGACTAGTGGAAACCTAGGGAAAATGAAAAAATAATCTATGCCCATTCTACGTTGGGCCAATAGCCTTGATGCCATTGAATTACATAGAAAATATTCGATTGTGCGACTTCTCTGAAATTAAGGAGAACGGGGGGAGAATATTCGACATAACAGCCAATTTCTTGTTGGAAGGGTGGAGTGGTACCTTCTGTAAATTTAAGGTCAACCTAATAGCTCATAAGTATATAAGTGAATGTTTTCTTGAAGGATATGGATTAAATATTTCCTTGAAATAACGCCTTTGTATCTGTATGCCTAAATTTATCCCACGACAGAAATCTATTGGAAAAATGAACATATCAATGAAATGTTGATTTATAGTTTGAACATTTTCTTGAAATGTTGCTTTGTAATCTGCTGGAAAGAAATGCTATTTTTTTGTGAGTTGTATTGCAATATTATATAGTTATATAATACTAGAGTCAGTTCCGAGCTGTAGAAGTACCAAGAACCCGAGTTTAACTCTAAATGGGGTATGAGTACGATGGTAACGAGTTAGGAGAGAAAGGAAACGGGTCATGGGAAAACTATAATGATTAATAACTCCAATCCATATGGCGAAAATGGTCATTAACCGTCAGAGAAATGTATACATTACCCTAATGCCTAAGGAAAGGCAGTTAGAATGTGCCATAAACCACTTATCAACGAGGGTTCATTCACGGATTAGTCCTCGAGTCAGGATAGACACTAACAGCCATAGGAACAGTTCTAGGAATAGGAACCTTGAAAATTATAATAATAAATTTCTTTTCAAGGAAGGTTGACAAGGGAAATAGTAGTTTCGAAAGACATAAATAAAATTGAAAGGTTATCATGTGTCAGTCACTCACATGTTATATAATTTCTCTATTAGACGAGGTTCCCCAATTAAGTTTTTTCTTACATACTTGTAATTGAATGTTAAAACAAATAAATCAAATAATGGTTTTACACTGTACGATAATAATTATTTATTTCACAAAAATCATTCTATTCATGTGGCTTATGCAAAAAAATTAGTTAAAAGAAGTATCTATGAAATTTCATAATAAATTGATTATTTTCTTTTCTGTATATTACCATATGAAGGAAGAGGACACAACTGTTAAGAAAAACCTAGATTCCATGTAGAGTTTCAAAGCATGAAACCATGTATCATATTCTAGAAAACAAACTGGAGCTAATTTTCATCACTATAAATATATAAATTTCCTTGAGATTAATAAATAAAAGTTACTATTGAAGAATAAAGGGAAACCATGGTCTTGTTTTCAAGGAAACTCTTAACGAAATCACATGAATGGAAAAATAACCAATTCTTAACATTCAAAGTAAAATTTCCATCTAACAACAAAATAATTGTGTCGTGTAGTGCTTATATAAAGTCAGGATGCTCTCGAATAACCCTATTAATTACAAACACAACAGTCTGGAAATGTAGAGATTATAAGGCCTACCCATAGTTGTAAAGAGCGCCTTGGACTTTGGAAAAATTCCACAGGAAATAATTAAGAATGAATCGTGATGTTAATACTAACCCCAAGAAGAATACCATGACAAGACCAAGCAACTTAGTAATGTAAATATGTCACAATAGGGTAGAGTAGAAGTAAGTACTTGGAGGAAAAGAAACAGAGTCTAACTCTAACTCCCCAAGTCCATTTGAACCCAATCCAACAGAACCTCCAAACAAAAGAACCAAAGGGTAAAAATTTAAATAAGAGAAAAGGTAAATGAAATATCAATGCAAAGGAAAACTATAAATTACATTTGGACCCTAAAATTACTGATATATTTCGATTTCACCATCACGACCGAATAAAAAACCCTTCATGACCGTTTGTCCCATCTGAGCATGGCACGAGACGAGACCCTGGATGAAGCCGTGACAGGAATAGGGTTAGTTCTAAAATCTAATCGAAAAACTTCTCAAACGTGGAAAATTTACATGAAACCTTTGTTTTCAGTGCAATTGTGAGGAACTAACAAAGTAAAATGTTTTAGTAGAAGTTTAGAATCACATAAAAAATTCTTTGAAAGAACTGGTGAAATTCAGGGAAACCATCAATAAGAGAGCCTCCTCCTGCAAGACGCGGTAGAGAAAATTATCGATTGTAAAAGGAAATGAGGTAGGTGGTTAACTTAAGTACCGTCCAATGCGTTCAAGTCCTTTGATCAAGGAGGATCAATGGCAGAGACTGTAATGAGCTAGAGATGTCGTATTCGCCCTCAGTTCCAGCGTGAAATGACAAATGGGAGTGGTACGTCACATGAAATTCCATGTGATAGATCTATCTTTGAGATGTGTTTCAAGATCATGGATTGACAATACACAACTAAACCATTCCTAAAATTAAACCATAGAAAATAATTAAACTGCAAGTTTTCACTTAAATGTAAAGACAATTTAATGTGGCATGGACCTAGATAAATGAACTATTCCTTGTCCTGCCTACATTATAGTAATTGGTAATATGTTGTATATTAAACGGAGGGAAATTCATGATAAACTAAGTAAAATAATAATAATTATGATGTGTAAATGTATGTCTATATATTTTTTACATTATTAATCTTGGAATTTACTTGGAAGGATTTTCCTTTGTCATTTTATTATCGATTTCATTAACGAATTTTAAATAATTATTCTAATGCAAGACGAAATCCCATGTGTAATATGTCAATATATAATAATTGTTGTAATTAATAATAATTCCAGAACAATGACTGAGAGAATAGTACTCTCCTTCTAACACAGAGAATAAAAAATAAAATTTTCTTATTTCTAGATAGAGATGGCATAAAATAGCTTTCACTTTCATTAACAGAACTAAAACTATTACAAAATGATAGATTTATTCCCCCTCTGAGGGATTTACAAAAAATGAATTGACTGCTATAGACGCAGTGCTCACTAATCTTCTTTGTCTCTAAAAACGCACAAAATAGTGCTCTGTTATGCTTCACTGTGTTTTCTCTACTTGCAGGCTTACACAACAATATAACACAACAATACAATACAATAAAATTAGCCTACGAGCTTTTAATTTTATATGGCACAGCGAAATAAAAACATAAAACAAATAAATAAACAAAAAACTTTAAACTAAAATTTCTTTTGCGCGATATGCGAGTGGAGCCCACGTCGCAATCGGCGATCGGCGGAAGAAATGGTTTGGCGGAATGAACTTTGAACTTGTGATTGCGATATGCGATTAGCAACATCGGTGATCGACGGTACTATGGTGTAGCGGACCTTGGACATTGCGATTGCGATATGTGATTAGTGATGTGCGATGGACCCCACGGCAGAGATTGCATCGACACATGGAAAATGGACCGGCAGAATGGTTGAACAAAGAACTTGCGATGTTGCGATTGTGACTGTGGTGGGACCACATCGCATCGCACCATCAGCGGTTTAAAACTTTAGATGGGTGGAGAACTTCTATGATGAGCGATTGTGGTGGGACCACATCACATCACATTGCAAACTTTCAATCGGAACATAACATATGTGGTGGCCTTTGGGAATGGCGATTGTGATATGTCGATTATTGCATCGCATGAATTATATCGGCGGGAGTTCATATCAAAAAGACACTAAAATAAAACTTTTGGATTGGTGATGAAGTGGTGGGGACCACAGATGACATGGCCCAAATCAAAATGTTCAAAATACTTGGCATGTTTGAACAAAACTTCTTCCTGTTTGGTTGTTGAGGGCTTAAAAGCTCGAAGTGACTGTTCTTTAATAAAACTCTACCGTTTTGTGGTTTAACCATGAAAGTCTTCATTTTCTCTGCAAATTTGGCTATGCCCATACAAAATTAAATTCATCTCTACAATGGTGGCTGCTACCCATAAATATTTAATTCCTCTTGAATGCAAAATGCTGTGCACGCAATATCCTCTACTCCTTGTACTCTATTTCTACCTGCACAAGGTACGCAGGTGACTTTAATATTTTCAATGCTCCCCATTAAAGTCAGCTACTGGGTTATCAGTCATACCCAAGAATTTTCTAAAATATTTAAAACTCTTTTGCCCCAATGGCTTTGTCAATATGTCTGCAAATTGCTCCTCTGTTCTACAATGTTGTAAAACAATTTCTCCATTGTTCACTAATTCTATGATATAGTGAAACTTGGAATCTATGTGCTTCATTCTCTTCTGAAACACAAAATTATTTGATAATGCAATAGCTGAGCTATTTTCACAATAAATCATTGTGCCTTTTACCTATTCTTGACACAAATTCCTCAACATCCTTCTCATCCAAACTGCTTGACACGCTGTTGCTATAGCTGCTACATACTCTGCCTCTGTTGTAAATAATGCTACAATAGGCTATTTCTTAGAAGCCAATGAAATGGCTCTTGAACCCATATGAAAAACATAACCAGAAGTACTTTTCCAGTCATCAATACTTTAGCCCAATCACTGTTAGTGTAACCAATTAATTCTGAATTTTCTAAAGTAGTATACAAAATACCATACCTTTTAGTTCCTTTCACATATCTCAGAATTCTCTTTGCTGCTTGCCAATGTGATTCTTTTGGCCTTTCCATAAATCTGGAAATCAAACTAACAACATACATAATATCTGGCCTAGTTATAGTCAAGTACATGAGGCTACCAACTATGCTTTTATACAAACTTGGATCAAAATCCTTGTTGTTGTCATCTTTGCTGAGTTTCAATCCCATTACAGTGGGAGTAATCACTGCTTTGCACTCTTGCATATTAAATCTTGCCAATACTTCATTAACATACTTTGCTTGAGAGATAAAAATCCCATTCTCATTCTGTTCTACTTCTATCCCTAAGAAGTATCTCAACAATCCCATGTTAGTCATTTCAAATTCATCTTTCATGAATTTTTTTAAATTTTCAATGAGGTAATTATCATTACCTGTGAATATCACATCATCAACATATAAGACAACAATGAGCATCTTACCATCTTTCTCCTTGATGTATAATGTGGGTTCTCCTTCACATTTTTCAAACCCATTTTCCAGTAGATAGGAATCTATCCTACTATACCATGCTCTTGGTGCTTGCTTCAGCCCATAAAGAGCTTTCTTCAATCTGCAAACTTTGTGTTCTTGGCCTTCTTTCTCATAGCCTACAGGTTGTTCAATATAAACCTCTTCCATTAAAACTTCATTTAGGAATGTTGATTTTACATCCATTTGGTAAACCTTCTGTTTTTTTTGTGCTGCTATGGACATCACTACTCTCACTGTTTCCATTCTTGCAACTGGTGCAAAAGTTTCTTCATAGTCTCTTCCATACTGTTGTTTATATCCTTTAACAACAAGTCTGGCCTTCTGTCTTTCTATCTTACCTTCAGCATTGCTTTTGGTCTTGTAGACCCATTTTACTCCAACGACTTCTTTACCTTCTGGGAGATCAACCAACTCCCATGTTTTATTCTTCTCTATGGCATTAATTTCTTCATCCATAGCTTCTATCCATTTTCTATCTTTTATGGCATCTTTAAAATGAATAGGATCATAAACATGACAATACAAAGGAAATAAGGAGTTCATACCTTCATTTGCCACTTCCTGCTCATAAATCTCATTTAAATTTCTGAATATTGTTCCTCTTTCATTTAGTGTACTTGTGCTTGAAGAAGCACTCAAATCTGCTCCATGTGGTGTGATTGGAGAAGCACTCTCATTTCTTCTCAAAGGTGTTCTTACTCTTGCTTGAGGTGTCTCTTGTTGTCCTTGTGCTGGTGGAGGTTGGGCTACCGATGAGGTATTATTTTTAGGCATATCTTTCTCATCTTCATCATGAGACAAAAAACTTTTAACATTGACTATTTTCTCAGTGCTTCCATCCCATGCTTCCTCTTCAATGAATTTCACATCTATGCTTATAAAAAACTTCTTAGTGAATGGGTTATACAATCTATATCCTTTGGAATCTTCACAATATCCAAGGAAGATGCACTTCTCCCCTTTACTGTCCAACTTCTTCCTCAACTGATCTGGAATGTGTACATAAGCCACACATCCAAAAACTCTCATGTGGGTGACTCCCTATTTTCTGCCACTCCACACTTCTTCTGGAAATTTGTTCATTACATCTTTTGTTGGGAATCTATTCAAGATGTATGCTGCACAATTTGCATCTTCTGCCCAATATTCATTTGGAAAATGTTTTTCCCTTAGCATACTTCTCACCATTTCCATTATGGTTCGATTCTTCCTTTCAGCAACTCCATTTTGATGTAGTGTGTACCTTGTAGTAAACTATTTGTGTATGCCAGTCTTTCTGCAAAAAGACAGAAATTATTTTGAGATGTACTCACCTCCTCTGTCAGTTCTAAAAACTTTTATATGTTGCCCACTCTGTTTCTCTACTAGAGCTTTAAAGTGGAAAAAATTTCTCAAAGACTTCACTTTTATACTTCAAAAAATAAACCCATACTTTCCTTGTGAAATCATCAATGAAGGTCAGCATGTAATTGCTGCTTGAAACTGATGCTATTTGCATCAACCCACATAAATATGAATGAATAATTTCTAAGGGTGCTTTCGCCCTTATGCTCTTTCCTAATGGAATTTTTTCTCTTTGTTGCTTTCCCAAGATGCAGCCTTCACATAGGTTGTCCGGTTTCTCAATCAATGGTAGAATTCTTACCATTCCTTTTTTGTGCAACAAATTTAATCCTCCAAAATTGAGATGTCCAAATCTCAAGTGCCATAACCAATTCTCATCTTTCACTTTCTTCTGAAAGACCTCTTGAGTTACAGCTGCTACATTCTTTTCTTTTCCCTTCAGGTCAGTGTTGAGCTTGACTAGAAAAATTCTATTATTCGTCACTTGTATTTCAAAAATAATCTTCTTGCTTGGAGGTATGTCCATTATTGTGCACACACCATTTTTAAAGAATACATTGTAACCTTTGTTTATGAGCTGCCCAATGCTCAAAGGATTACATTTCAAACCAGGAACATAGTACACATCTGGCACAAATTTCTGCTCTCCATTTCTTGCACGAATACTAACTCTGCGTTTTCCCTTGACAGATATCTTAGTATCAGTTCCTGTGGTTACTTCTGATTTAACTTCTTCATCAAGATTGGCAAACATTGCTATGTTTCCAGTCATGTGATTACTGCAGCCTGAATCTAAGAACCATACATCATCCTGTCTATCTTGTGCTACATTACATGTTAAAATCACATTCCTTGGGTTCTTTTCTTCTCTTGCTACATTAGCATTCTGCCTATTATTCATGCCATTTTTGTTTTTCCTACACTCATTGGCATAGTGCCCATATTTCTTGCAATAATGACATTGGACATTGGATTTATCATACCTTTGTCCATGAGCATGTTGGTGTCAACCTTGTCGGCTATTACTTTGGTCGTGGCTTTGATTCTGATTGTTGCTTCTTCCATGAGTATGAGAAGATTTGTTTCTTCCTTCTCTGTTTTGGCTTCTGCCTCTTCCTCTTCCAAAAGGCATCTGGGTCTTGAAGGCATGCTCTAAAGATGGCTTTACTGATCTTTTCAATATCTTTTCATGAGTCATCAGTGATGCATGAACTTCATCTATAGTGAACTTTGAGAGATCCTTTGTCTCTTCAATAGTGGTTACAATAAAATCAAACCTTGAGGGTAGGCTCCTTAATAGTTTCTCCACTATCCTTCTTTCTTCAAGTGTTTCTCCATGGGACCTTATCTGTGTGACCATTACAATCACATGTGTGAAGAATGAGTCTATGTTATCAGACTCTTTCATACAAAAAGTTTCAAAAACTCTCCTTAGCAATTGTAGTTTTGCTGTCTTCACTTTCTCTATACCTTGATAGGCTATCTTAAGAGTATCCCATGCATCCTTGTATCTCTTAGCTGATTCTATCCTTGGAAACACACTCTCATGTACTGCTTGATAGAGATAGAAGAGGGCTTTAGATTCCTTCTTTCTATTACTCTTCACTAAATCCTTCTCTGCCTGAGTTAAGGCATTAAAGGCCTGCTCATCAACTAGTTCATCAAAACCATCTTCTACAAATTCCCATAAGTCTTGTGAGGAAAACAGGGCTCTCATGGTAATGGCCCAATAATCATAGTTCTTCCCATTAAATTGTGGGAGCTGAGTATTTCCAATACTCATACTAGTGCTTGGTCCAGCCATTGCATATAAACTGAACTCTGAACTAAACTTGACTCTGTTCTTCAAAAAAACTATCTTTCCTTCTTTAAAAGACAAACTCTGTGTCTGAGGACTGCTCTTTTAAACAAAACAAAACTCTATTTTTTTGAGAAATACCTCGTCTTAATCTTCTGTTGAGCCTTCACGCTGCTAGAGAACTACTGCAACAATTTTTCTTCTTCTTTTAGCTTCTTTGACACTTTCAAAGAGCTTGGATAAGCTTCGATACCATGTTGTAATTTCTGATAATTCTAGAACAATGACTGAGATAATAATACTCTCCTTCTAACACAGAGAATAAAAAATAAATTTTTCTTACTGCTGGACGGAGATGGCATAAAATAACTTTCTATTTCATTAGCAGAACTAAAACTATTACAAAATGATACATTTCTTCCTCTTATGAGGGATTTACAAAAACTGGACTGACTGCTACAGACGCAGTGCTCACTAATCTTCTCTGTCTCTCAAAACACACAAAACAATGCTCTGTTATGCTTCATTATGTTTTCTCTACCTGCGGGCTTACATAGCAATACAACACAACACAACAATACAATAAAATTAGCCTACAGGCTTTTCATTTTATATGGCGCGACAAAATAAAAACATAAAAGAAAGAAATAAACAAAAAATTTAAACTAAAATTTCTTTTGTACGATATGCGAGTGGAGCCCATGTCGCAATCGGTGATCTGCGATCGGCGGAACAAATGGTTTGGCGAAATTAACTTTGAACTTGCGAATGTGATGTGCGATTAGCGACATTGGCGATTGGCGGTACTATGGTGTAGCGGACCTTGGACATTGCGATTGCGATATGTGATTAGCGATGTGTGATGGACCCCACGGTGGAGATCGCATCAGCGCATCGATGATGGACCGGTGGAACGGTTGAACAAAGAACTTGCGATGTTCCATCGGCGGTTTAAAAGTTCGGATGGGCGGAGAAATTTTGTGATGAGTGATTGTGATGAGCGATTGTGGTGGGAGCACATTGCATCGCATCGCAATCTTTCAATCGGAACATAACATATGCAGTGGCCTTTGGGAATGGCGATTGTGATATGTTGATTATCGCATCACATGAATTATATCGGCGAGACTTCATATCAACAATACACTAAAATAAAACTTTGCGATTGGCAATGAAGTGGTGGGGACCACAGATGACATGGCCCAAATCAAAATTTTCAAAATACTTGGTGTGTTTGAACAAAAATTCTTCCTGTTTGGTTTTTGAGGGCTTAAAATCTCGAAGTGACTGTTCTTTAATAAAACTCTGCTATTATGTGGTTTAACCACAAAAGTCTTCATTTCCTCTGCAAATTCGGCTATGCCCATACAAAATTAAATTCATCTCTGCAATGGTGGTTGCTGCCCATAAACATTTAATTCCCCTTGAATGCACGGTGTTGTGCACGCAATATCCTCTGCTCCTTGTACTCTGTTTCTACCTGCACAAGGTACACAGGTGACTTTAATATTTTCAACAATAATATGTTGGTTGCAAATAAATTCGTACAATTCTATCATATTTTCATACATCAAATTCCACAATCCACTTATCAAAATAAAAATTTGAATTATAGACTCTGGCCACTTTTGCAGAGAATATTTGAAAAATTTAAGTTCAACGGGATACATATATAAAATTTTACGGTAAACAACCAAGTTCAACCATACTCTTATGTTTTTCTCAGTAAAATCATTTGAAGAAAATTATCCCACATGAATCGTGGAAGGTTGCAATGCACCATATATAAGCAACATTCTATGTGTTTATAATTTTGTGGTGTGGAGCATTATTAGTAGAATATATGTGCTTTCAACTTTGGAGCTTGCATTAATACATGAACCTTTGTGAGTGCACGAAGTTGGGCTGCAGATATCAGTGCAACTCGAAAATAATCTCGAAAACAAGTTCCATTTAGGTTGGAGATATCAATACAAACTCAAAAGCAAGTAATTTGGGAATGGAACAAGTTCTAGTTGGGTTTGAGATATCAATACAACTCAAAACAAGTAATATGGGAATGGAACATGCAGATTGAGTTTTCCTTGGTTCTGAGCATGTGGTAATATGGGAATGGGAATGAAAAAAGGGTTGAAGGACACATAGTAATAGGTTTTGGGCCATCCTCATTTTTTATAATTTCAAGGTTTTGGGATTTTCTCTTTTATTTTCTTCAATTTTAATGAAGTTTCAAGATGAATCAAATCATGCAGGTGATGCAGAAGGCGTAAGATGAATGAAATCATATAGGTAATGAAGATGGAGCTAGTCTAACATACACAATTTGTTGAGCAATTTTTTAAATTCATTGATAATCCTCAACACATTCTCTTCCAACCTCTTCCACAAGTTTATCTTTGAAAATGTGTCAGAGGTTCTTTTAAAGATCAATCCAACAATAAAAATATTAGATTTATTATTTTTGCACTCCTAATTAATATATTATTAGAACAATAATATATTATTAAAATATAAAAATGTAACACTATTAAATTGTTTTTTATTATTTTATACAACAAAATCTTATTTTTTTCCTATATAAATTTTATTTTTAATTTATAAATTTTCTTCATAAAAATTAAGTTAGTTACAATAAAAATAAAGTTATATTTATTTTTTTATTTAGAATTTTTTAATCTAATACCCACTTTTAAAAGTTATAGCTATTTTTCATTACTATATATATAATATAGATTTGTAATATAATATATTTAAAAATAAAATATTAATTTTTTATTAGTAATATTACATAATTTTATTTTAGAATATATAAAATCTAGGTACATTTATATTTGCTTAAATACAATATTAATTTGTAATTTACTATATTTAAACATAAAATATATAATTTTGTTAATAATATTATATAATTGTATTTTGATATATACTAATGTAAATAATTTACCAAAAATTCATTTGAGATCAAATTTCTTGATATGCAAACATGTTTTAGATTTGAAAAGAGATTTGATTTTTTTAGACCCTTCGTAAATTTGAAGTTAAGATGAATCTAGTCTAATATATATATATATATATATATATATATATATATATATATATATATAAAATTGAAATGTTTTATTTATATTTCATGTTGTCACATTAAAATGTTAAAATATGTTCCTGATATTTTTTTTCTATATGCATACATTTATTTTTTTATTTTTAATATTTTATAAAATATTAAATATCAAATATATATTAAGCATTAAAATAATTACAAATATCCTTTATACATTGAATTAGAAAGAAAATATTAATGTAATAAGAATGCTCTCAATCTTTTTATATGTTTAATGTTAAAACCATTTACTCAACCTAAATATTAATGGAATAAATATTTTATTTATAACCTACATTAAATTTTTCTTTTTTATTGATATTTTTAAAATATTATATATCAACTCCATATTAGAAATAAAATAATTTTTTAATTTAAATTGCTTTATGTATATAAACTAGATATAAAATCATGTTATTTAATATGGACATTGAAATATTTTAAATATTTTTTGTTATAAATATATTATTCTCTTAAATATCACATTTAAGTTGAATTTACAACAAATTACACATCATGTAATTATATCAATAACACTATTTATTGTCGTATGCATAAGTAGTGAAAAAAATAGGTGTCTTCATTGTAGGGAAAAGTAAATTATTATTTTTTACTTATTCTTATATGTATTAAATACTCAAGAAATTACATTTCTTCCTCATACTAAAAGGTATTACAAAACTGTAACAAGTTTTCCATGATGAACTTGAACCCCGCTTCTGCACTCTCAATATTGGATAGAAAGCGTTGAATCTGCCCAATGTGAGATGGACTCAACAAAATTATACAAGGAGTGAATCAACCTTGAAATTATCATAATCCACTAGAGCAAAGAAAAATAAACAAATGGAACATGGAAAGTGAAGAATATCTAGAGGACCCGTCCGTGCAACGTAGGCCATCCAGCGACGCTTAAGTAGTCACTGATTCCATGGAAACCGACGTTCACTTACTCCTGTCTAGATCACCTATGTGAGTGAAAAATGGTGTACGGATGATGTGGGTTCCATCCTGTCAGGCCCATGAGTTGATTCGATGTGTGATCGAGTTGTAGCGGGCACATTCATGTGTGATGGGCGCCCGTATTGACCAACTCTGGAAAATGCGACGACTCGGTGTGACATTCGGTAAGGTTTGATGATGATGGTCACACATAATGAGTGCATTATGTTGGCGGGCGCCCACCCCTTGGGTGATTCGTGGTGAATTGGTCAATGCGTTGGGCAAGGGCGCTAGGAAGGTGTGCACCCATAGCAAGAAAAAATTGTAGCAGTCGAGGGTGTCAAGAAAATGTGTGATGAGCGAAAAGAATGTGAGATGACCCTTCGTGCAGAGTTTTTACAAGCAGGTGGCATGAGCCGACCCAAGAGGCAAACTTACATGATGGGAAAATTTTATATTTCAAATATGCCGATGCACTAGCAATGTGTAAGGCAATATGTGGAGATGGTTTGACCAACCCTTGGAAGGGTCAGACTATCATGTATATTGTTGAATCGGGGTTCATGAAACATCATATTAATAGTATTGAGCGTGGATAAATTAAATTAATCGAACTTGGTGATGAGCCCGTAGGGCGGGTGGACAAATTAAAAGTTCAGGCCATGCACGTCAGTCGCACCACAAAACATTTGGGTGGAAATGTGCAGGGCAGATCACTCTGCAATGTGTATCTTCAGAGGGTCGGGTTGTGCAGTCTAGTCAGTAAATAGTGCAGGTGGGTTAGAAAAGTACATGTTGGGTGGAGAAAGGGTGAGTCAGTGACTCGGATCGTGTAGAATAGTGTAGAAGTGACTAGAACATGCAAGAAAGGGTAAGCATGTGATGACAATGGGCAAATTGTGCAAGAAAGTTTTTGGGGGAGGCCGAATTTGGGGTTTCCTTGATATAATTGTGTGGAAAAGTGGAAGCAAGGTTGCTACACAACTATGGAAAGATTTTGGGTAAAATATCAGTTAGGTGTGTAGGCCAAGCTAGTTGGTTGCACATCTTATATAAAATTGTGATTTGTAAAATATTGTACATTGTTATATTATTTTTGGGAAAAATTTATGGGAGTTTTCCTTCCCAAGTATTTATGGGCGTATTTTTGTGTGTTGATGAATATTTAATTGGAAGATTAAATATTGAAGATAATTTATTCCATTGCATTGTTAAAGAACAATTTTTTTGAAAATTGACTAATTGTTGAAGTTAGGCATGTTCCATACACTCTAGTATTGGTAGAAAGAAAAAGTGTAGTGCTTCTGCAACTACTATATGTGGTTGAAAGAGTACCATAAGTAAAGGGCCGTGATAGATGGTATCAGAGCTTGATTCGGGGTGAGTCAGGTTGCATTTGATTATTAAGGAAGTGAAGTGCTAACACCGCTACCACTTCGTGAGTGATGGTATCAAAACTCTATTCAAGGCAAGTTGAGATTTGTTGAAGATTTAAGTAGAAATTGGATGACAGTGTTGCATTTGGTACTGAAGCTTGCGACATTGACAGGGGTAAAACATTAGTCAGGGTCGAAGCTTCATAACAAGACATGTAAAGTTGGTAATAATTCCATGGGAGGCTCTTACAAACCTTATACAGGTTACAACGTATAAGAGAAGAAAACCAACAGATTCAAGTTGAACTTGAAGTCATGGAAGAGAATATTGAAGTAGAGCTTCTGCGGCATGGTTTGGTAATGGAATAGGATAGAGCTGTAGATTCTGATAAAGAAGAAGAAGCTAATATATATGAGGAATATGATGTTGCAGGTGTGTCAACGATAGACGAGGAACTTGATGACCACATTGGACTAGGATCATGCGCATTCTAGACATTTATGATGGGAGGTACTCAATTCGATAGACCTCATGAAGATGTAAGTATTGATATGAATTATGTTTTATTGGAGCTTTTGGAAGAAGTAAGATATGCAGGGATGAGAAGAGGGGGAACTTCTTTGCCAATGTGATGGAAAATATTTCCTTGGAATACTATAATGAGACATTGTGCACTAGAGAAGAAAGGTGCATTGGTTGTTGCAGAACTTCTGGGGGAAATTTGTGACCTCATGGTAGAAGGTTCAAATTATCATGACAAGGGTGGAACATGATGATATTTACGATGGATGAATCATGCTTAGCCATATGGAGAATTGGCTAAGATCCCAGCATGAATCATGGACAGAATGGAGGAAGGGGACACCAGTATGATACTTGGGTAGACTTCCTCATGGCTGAATCTAGGAGGCAATCTTGGTGGACCTTTAGTGGGGGAGGCGGAAAATAAGGAAGGATCCGTGATGAGATATGGAGGTGGAAGCGTCCATTCGTACTAACCTGGATGATGGATAAGGATGTGATGACTAGAGTTATGTTGAGTCTACTAGAGTGGACATATGGGAAGACAAATTCATGGATATCGACTATGGAGCAAGGAAAAAATAATGCAAGGACATTATGTAGGATCACATATGCAGATGTCACTTATGAGCATCATGGAGTGTCACAGTAGGAATGTTGAGCAGGATGGATTTTCCAGGGCGACATGGAGACATGTTGTATATGGACTAATGGGGATGTTGTTCACATTTAGACAACAAGGGCATGGTTATTTTGTGAGCAGCCTATGAGGACATTCATATGACTTGGAGGGAATAGGAAACTTGTGATGACACTTTTTCGTCAATTTAAGTGTGCTTGTTGAAGTATTGGATGGAGATGATGTATAGGAGTTCATGATTACTTGGAGATAGTTGCAACCATTGGAGACTTCATATTATAGTGGTCTTGGAGTATTTAGTTCATTGATGAGTTGAGGTATGAATCTGACTTGAATTTCATGTTTTATGGGATGCATGCCTTAGACAGATTATGGGGTGTGTTCATGAAGAGTGAGTTGATGGATATGATATAGACAAGACACTTTGGAGTTGGATGGAGTTGCAATGAGGAAGATGTCTTGGTGAGATACACTTGGGCATGGGTAGAGTCCTTTTGAATTAGCCACACTTTTGATGGATGTGATGGTTGATTTGTTTCTAACCATGGTCAATGCATACATGGATTATGAGGCAAGGTTAGACTTCCCTCTTTAACATATTTGATAGATGGAATATTGGCGATGAGACAAGGATTGATTCTTGGACCTAGATATGGCACATTGATCATTAGATTGATGGGAGGGGCTCTTGATTTTTTTCATGAGATGAACTCTCGCACCTAGATGATGATGCTTGGATAGATGTGACTAATTTGAAAATGCCTGGACACTAACATCATTTACAACATATTTCCGATATGGCGGAGGTTACTTCATGGACCTGGATATGGCTTATTTGATATTTTATTAACAACATGTCATAGATGAGATGGAGACTACTTCATGGACCAAGACATCACTTACTTTACACTTGGATTAGATATTTCTTGATCAAGTTGAGGATGTGATAGTAATTTGGAGACATTATTGATTAAGGCAAGAGGATGTGCATTCTCATGGTTTGGATGTGATGGTTATATTAGCTTCCCAACTAGTTTGAGTCATGGGGGTTGAAAGTGTGCTGAGATATGTTTGAGTTATGTTGGAGTATCGTAGAAATAGTTCAAAAGATGATGACGACACATGGTGATTCGACACAATATATGTTGCAGTGATAAAATGTAGCTTGATTTTGAGGGACCAACCTTCCACGGTAGGGCAGAATGAGGATATTGTGAAATATGTGGTTGATGACCATGGATTAAGGATACATACCATGTATATGAAGTCATGAGCCTTGATGGAGGTTTATGCGATGATGGAGTAGAGGCAGGCATCATGAACATTTTGGGATGTTGGAGCTAGTGAAAATTTACGACGATATGATGGATTTGTCGAGGACGACAACCTTATTTAGAGTGGGGGAGGATCTTAGGGCCGTGAGTTGAGACTAAATGTGACCAAGTTGTAGAGGGCATTCCCATGTGCGATGAGGGCTTGTATTGACCAAGCCTGGAAAATGCGACGAATCGGTGTGACATTCGGTAAGGTACAATGGTGATGGGGGAATATAATAGGCACACCATTTTGGCAGGCGCCCACCCCTTCGGTGAGTCATGGTGACTTGGTGAGTGCATTTGGCAAGCATGTTGGGTGGGCGCACGCCCATGTTAGGCACAAGTGGTAGCTATGGAGTGAGTCGGGAAAATGTGAAACGCGAAACATGGATGTATGATGACCCTTCATGTAGGTTTGGACGAGTGGGTGGCATGAGATGACCCAAGAGGAGAAGGTACATGACGGTCATAAGATATATTGAGAACGTTTTGATGCACTGGTAACGTGTGGAGATGGTTAGGTCAACCGTTGGAAGGGCCAAACCTTCATGTCTATTGGACAATCTGGGTCCACGACACATCATATTAATAGAAGTGAGCATGGATAGCTTAGCATAATCTAAATTTTAAGGGTTTTTTTTAAATCAAAAGGAGAGAAATTGGTGATGAGCTCGTAGGGCAGGTGAACAAAATAAAATTTTGTGTCATTCAATTCGGGAGGATTGCATACCATTTGAGCAGAAAAGTGCAGAGTGAGTCACTTTGTAATGTGTATTGTGTAGAGGGTCAAGTTAGTAAATTGTGCAAGTGGGTCACCAAATTAGGTTTTGCATGTAGAAAGGGTCAGTCAATGACTCAAATCATGCAGAACATTGCAGAAGTGACTAGAACTTGCAAAAAATGCTCAATAGGTCGTAGCAAGTAGCAATAGTGCGCCAATTGTGGCATGCTTTTGGGTAAAATATCGGTTAAGTGTGCTTGCCAAGCCACTTGGTTGCACAACTTATGTAAAATTTTACTTTGTAAAATATTTTACATTGTTATATTATTGTTGGGAAGAATTTACGGGAGTTTCACCTCAAAATATATATGGGAGTACTTGTGTGTGTTGATTAATGTTTAATTGGAAGATTAAATATTGAAGATAATTTATTCCACTACATCGTTGAAGAACACTTGTTTGGAAAATTGACTAAGTGTTGAAGTTAGGTGTATTCCATACACTGCAGTATTGGTTAAAAAAAAATGTAGTGATACTGCACCCGCTATATGTGGTTGAAAGTGTACCACAAGTATAGGGTCATGACACATCTACCCACATAATCGCACAAAATGTGTATCTCGTGTTGGTCGTATTGTTGGGCTAAAATGTCATGTTGTATGTTACTTGTGAGAAATGCGTGAGAAAACAAGTTGGTTTAGCGACACTTTAACATCTAATCCTTATGGAGCATATACAGTTACTTTGTATACAGAACGAGAAGTGGATCCTATGTTTTTTAGCATCCTCTTGATCATTCTAGAGGACTTAAACATTCTGATGGTGATTGTGGGATAGTTCAGGTCACTGATATTGTTGTCCTGGTACCAGACGAGCAGCCAAAGTTTTGGTTTCCAAACATACAAGTGATATGTGATGTGCTAAGTCCTCTGTTGTAGAGGAGGAATATATGTAGTCTTCCATAGTTGTGATGTAAATGAGGCTTGAATTCGGTGCTCTCATAGGGTTCACTTTGCCCAATCCCATATCTAAAGATGAAGCATTTTTGTTGAAACTGACTGTTATTGGGGCACTAGCATTGTTTGCGGAAGTGGCTCAAAAGATAGAATGTAGTTTTCATTATAGAGCTTGTCTTTATTCTTGGTGTTTTGTGGTGTTATCCACCTCTATTGGTTTTCAGATTCACTGTAATGTTAATTCAATCAAATATTCAATTGAAGAACTATAGTTTCACGAGTGTCCATTCTAGGAAATATTTAATTCAATTATTGAAACAACATGTGAAATGAACAAATGGAGAAATGAAATGAAGATTCTGTCAAATTAAATGAACAAACAATATTTGTAGTCCATTACATCTTTTGGCTAAAATGAACCCAACAGAACACACAGCTTTGTTGTATATATTGATTGATTAACCCTTGTATTTTGAAATTCACTGTTGCTTTTTATTTTTTCTTCTAACTTAATCTAAGACACCCAATATAATTTGTATCATCAAATTTAGATGATATGGAATGTATCAATAACATCCATTGAAAGTAAAATGGATTAATTTAATTTAATATTAATCAATCAATTTGTTAATCACTTTTTTTGTAAGCTTGGTAGGACCTTTTTGTTCATTACCTATGAAAAAAGGGAAAGTTACATCAAAATTCTAGACGGTTAGGTGGCCTCTACCTTCCGAAAGGGAAACCAAGTATGTTCACCACCTAACAGCATGATAAGGCATCCAAAAGGAAAATATTATAAGTCTATCAAGCCACACTAAATAAGTTTGAGTGTCCTTATACTTCCAAGAATATAGATAATTATAAACATATTGAAAAGTGTGAAACTCCTGCATACAATAAAAGTAAAAACAAGGAGAGCAACATCAAAATACTGATCACCAGTTGGATCAACAAGAGCGGGATCCTTCGCAGTTAAGCCTCGAAGCTCAGTTTGAAGGATACATGGAATATGTTTCTCAATGCGACCAAGGCGTTCATTATATTTTTGGATTTGAGATTGAATCTTTTGAAAATACTTAATATAGTCCAGGAACCCTTTAGAGGGCGCGGGAATGATTTAAAGGAAATGCTCCAAAGCTTTAACGAGGAGGTAAGGAAAATCTTAGGGATGAAATTTTATTTTAAAGTGTAGAAACCTTGGCGAATATTATTGGTCCCTAATATCCAAATTTTAAAATGTTTGACGATAATTGTTTAAAAATGTTTAGATTTATAATTATTTTATATTAGAAAATATATAATATTGGCGGTTTTTATGGTAAAATAGTTTTATATTATAAAATTTGAGCGAATTTTTTTTTAGAAAAATAGAAATTCTTGAATATTTTTTTCAAAAAAGATGGAATATTATTGAACCTACGAATATTAGCCCCTAAAATTTTCACTACCACAAAGTTCTTCATCCTCCAGTACAAATGAAAATATATTTTATACTGAGAGGATCTTCCCCAAGAACGTCTGGGGTAAGGCACCAAAGTCTATCAATCATCCAAGTCAATATCCAGAATAACAGCTTTCTGATTAAGCTCCTCTTTCCATTCTACAACAAGATGAAAAACCTTGCAAGACCTTCCCTAATGATATGTGGTGTAAAATTCATTAATAACTTAGGATGCAAGCTTTCAGCCACAAGCTTTACCAACTAGTGTGTTGTGTTGATTGATCACAGGAGATTCCTTGGGTTGGTTACCTCGGCCGGGAGAAATCTAGGTGATATTGCCTGATCCAAATGGATATTGGTGGCCACCCACCTATTCCACTTGGACCCCCACCATTGTTTCTTTTAGTTTTTTAGTTTCTTAATTGTAGCAAAATTTTCTATTTTTGGCAGTTTTTCAGGTCCTAAACTTCAGGAGCCATTTTGAGGCCCTAAACGACGTTTTTTAGACATGAGAATTTCAACAAATATGGGGCCTTCAAACAGGATACTTACTATTAGCAGTTTTATTCTTCAGATAGATATTTCTAACGATGTATCATGTGCGTCAAACAAAGATAGTATGCTATAGTTACAACCCCGAGAAATTGATGTACCAATTTACCTCGATGGGGCCCATAGTCTGTCATTTCATCTCATAGAGTTAGGTTTTTGGATGTTTAGTGATCTCCATTTTTTCTAAATAATATATAGGCCTTCGAGCCTCAACATAACATATATTTCAGAAGCCTGTAGCTGTCGCATATCTTCTCAAAGAGCAGCTACCAATGCCCTCGCTGGTTTATTTCCATTCTCTCCATAAACAAATTTTAGTTCTTTGATATTAATAAAATGAAGTGTTATTGTCATTGTATATTTTTATTTATGGTGATATGTGTATTTTTTAGTGTTCCTAAATAAATTCAAATCAGTGGTATCAGAGTGGTTTTCTCTTTCTAGATCCTTCTTTACTTTTCCCCAACGAGGTCGAGGTATAAGGAGTTAGGGCTCGATCTGGTTGAACATTTGCAAGATCATCCTCGCAAACCTTGATGGCCACCCATGGGGAAAAAAAATAAAGATGACAGAGCAGGAGATCCTATCAAAATATTTCTTAAGGAGGCCCTTGATAAACAAAGGAACATGATGATGGATAACTTTTCCCATATCTTTCAACGACTGCCCACTGGCGGTGCATCTGCATCTAGTAGCCACTATGGAGGCTCAACCCCTTTTAAGGTACAAGTAAACTTTTACATTCCCATGTTCGATGTCCAAATATATGAAGACATCGTAGGTAGATGGTTTAATCTATTAGAAGGATGTTTCTCGGTTCATGACTTTTACGACCGGGAGAATATTATGTTTCCACTCCTCAAATCCATCCCTAATGTCAAGGACTGGTAGGAAACCTACTATGAGAAAAAGGATGAGGGGGAACCCTCTCTATTCTCGGCCATACCCACGTGCAATTATTTATAAGACACCATCAAGGAACAATATTGTCTCATGGGGAGCTATGACACTACAAGGAAAATAACCTCTAGCAGATGTTTTTGAGGAACCACTTATAAAAATATCCCAAATATCTGTTTGTAGTAGAGGTATCTAGAGGAGGTTCGTGGGTGGAGGTTTTTGCAGATGTTTTCTCTCTGGTGTGTTTCTCATCATAAACCTCACTGGTGCATTTAATCCAAAATACACCGTTGTGTAGTACAAAATTCTCACACTGACACATCATGCTATCCATATAAATCTGTCTGGTGCGTCTAATTACTACAACGCACCAGTGCATTGCACAAAAATAGTTCTGGTGCATCTTAAAAACCTGCGCACCACACGGTGCACCTCAAAAATACGTGCACCAAAAATGGGTTGAATAAAAAACTAACTGGCCAAAAAACCCTCATTTTCACTTCTTCAGTGCTCTAAAGATCTCTAACATTGGTGCAAATTTCTCTTTTGTGAGGTGCATTTCCATTGATGATCCCATTGCATGCACTGTTGTCATCTATTACCCACCTTGTGAAGTTCGAATTTTGGGAAACAATGGGGAAACTTGGTTTTCAAATTCTTCAATAAATATGCCTCCTCAATGCCCAAATGTACATGTATTTTACTTGTTGCTCAATAAATAAATGTTTTAGCAGATTATATTTGTTAAAAACCTTAAAATTAACCATTAAAAAAATATATGCGTGTGGTGTGCTAGAGCCTCTCGGCTCACACCATTGGTGGTGATGCCTATAGATTTATGGGTTGCACCACGGAAGGTGCTAACGGAAACCGCACTGGGTTAAATGTGCATCAAGTTTTTTTAAAAGCCTTCCATGGTGATGTGGTCATGTAAATGAACTCACCATTGATTATGCACCAGTGTCAGGAGGGCGGTGCATTGACCAAAATATCTGTTCGGGGCGGATATTTTGGTGAGCGCATCGCCCTTCTGACATCAATACATAGTCAATGGTGCAGGTGTTTAAACGACCGCACTATTGACCATGTAATGATGTTAGGAGGGTAGTGCACTAACTGAAATATCCACCTCGGGTCAACACACTGCCCTCCTGACATTGGTACATAGTCAACGGTGCAATCATTTAAACGACTGCACCGTTGACCATGAATTGTTGTTGGATGATGCGTTGACCTAGATATCTGCCCCAAGGTGGATAATTTTGTCAATGCACATATGAAGAAAGTACATTGTATGTTGTGCGGCACAAGGAGAATTTACATGCACACTGAGTGCGGTGCTTAATAAAAATAGACACATCGATAACGGTGCCTAATTTCTTTTTTAGGCACATGAACAGTTTTTTTTTCAAAAAAAGATATATATATATATATATATATATATATATATATATATATATATATATATATATATATAGTAAATACATGTATCATTCAATACAAAAAATGAATTTAATATTTCAATCATTCAACGACGTCAACGAAGAGAACAAAGGGAACAACAAGAACATATGGAGGACTAGTATAACGTGGTTCACCTATTGGAGGCACGAGAGAGGAAGAGACTTATGTACCCTCACCCTATTACGGCATCCACCTAGTTGATCCTAAGGGAGGTAGGCCTACTCAAGTTCTATGAGGAGGCTACAACCCTAAAGGGATATAATGGGTTATTGGGACAACTCATCTTCAAGTGGAATTCCCACCAACAGGCTTTACATGTATGTCCTGACTAGTGGTATGCGCCCACTGAGGAGGAAATATTTTTTATTACTAGCCTATTTGGGAGAGGGCATGATTTTCACTTGTTCCCATATGTCCCTGTCAGCTATGAAGTAGGGAGTCAGTTGGTGTACTCCCAAAGATATATTAGTGCTGATATAATTTCTCCTGTGGATTTTTAAGTGTCTGGTGGTCAGTTACGTATAGCTTCATTTGGTGCAGAGGAGGTGAGGTGCCTCTCACTACTGATAACAACCATTTCAGACCATACCATTGATAGGAAATGCATTAGCTTCCCTATTTTATTTTATATTGAATATTTTTTATAACCTCCATGAGTTGTGAGATGACCTGCTATTTTTTTTGCGGTAGTTTCTTCCGTCATTAGATAGATGTCACGCTCAGGCACGTGGGAGGTTGACATTCCCTTTTGCATTAGAGTCATTTTTTTTATTTTTTGAGAGGTTTGCAGAGATGAGGCCTACTTTTTTTTTGGCAGCCTCGTAGGTTGATGCCACATGTGTGGATGGAGATGTGGGGCTAGATGATGCCCAAGAGGGGCGAGTATGACTTTTTCACCAGGATATCTCCTAATGCACTGGAGTTTTTGTCTAGTGTTGCTAATCACTCCTTCGTTCTGGTGCCATGTCCATATGTTGGTTTGGATTGGTGAGGGTGTACCAACATCCTCTTCACACATGATGAGCCATCAGATGCGAGAGGTAATATTAGTGTTTTCTTTAAATTATTATAAAATCATTTTATTATCTTAACTAATTAATTAGAATTATAAAATTTATTCTAACATGTTCTTTAACTTGTTTTATTATATTTTTTAATGAAATTTTCTAATTATTGTTGTGTACTTATATATATTTTGTATATATTGGGTCATTCGTTGGTGATGATATTCCACCGCCACCGAATGATCCAAGTGTAGATAATGTTGATGAGGATATCGCAGAGGTAGAGGATCAAGGTGACAGACCTGGTCTTGATCAAGCGCATATACTAGTGGGTGTGAGGCATAGGCCAAACACCCGATTTAGGATTGAGTTGGGCAACCAACTCTCTCGACTCCTAGTTGAGGAGGGAGTCAGGTCGGTTACTATAAGAGAGATATAGGTTGATGGTAGGTTGACACAGATCTGGAGAGGCCTACCCGCTGATATGTTAACCCTCATGCAGCATATCATTGGAGCTACTAGAGCACTGGCATGGGTAAGAAGGGGTAGGGTTGGTGGAGATGCAGTACGACAGAGGAGAGCATCATCTGATTATCATGATCATGAGGAGAGTGATGATTTTTCTAGTACCCCACCTCGCGCCAGAGATGATGATGATGAGAAGCCTGCAGCACCCAGTCATCATCATGAGCAGGCATCGTCTAAGTAGTCTACACCATCTTAGGAGACACATCCTAGTCCTGAGAATGCACCTGATCATAAGCATGGTGCACATCCGTTTGAGGAGGCAAGTCCATCGACTGAGCATTTCGCTGCACCATCCACTGAGCAGGCTAGACCATCCACGAGTCATCATGAGCATAAATCTCTTGATCAATAGGCAACCCCAGATCAGCAATCACATGATCATCATCTCTCTGAGCATGTCAAGGTTGCACCATCGACTAAGCATGCCTCGTCTAGTACTATTATTGATGTACCACTAGATATTTGAAATTTATATGTAGTTATATTAAAGTTTTATATTTTTGAAATTATATATATATATATATATATATATATATATATATATATATATATGGTCCATGTATTTTATGTTCATGTTGCAAATGTACTTAATT
Organism: Pinus albicaulis; assembly: GCA_034641835.2. Taxonomy (NCBI): domain Eukaryota; kingdom Viridiplantae; phylum Streptophyta; class Pinopsida; order Pinales; family Pinaceae; genus Pinus; species Pinus albicaulis. The sequence goes on from CM076574.1 coordinate 611,347,636, forward strand.
TACATGTTGGTGTTCATCATGATGTGTATATTGTTAGGTCATGTTAGATACATTGATTTAATGTGCAACTTGCAAATATATCTGTATGTGATAGCAGTTATTTGACAAGATATGTATATTTGATGTTTGTGTTGTGATGATGATATACAATGCTTGTGTTTTGTTAGATTATCATGATCACGATCACGATGATTATATGATTTTAGTGAGATTAATGTTTTTTTTAGTCGAATATGATGTTTGTACGATGGCTATCATGATCGTGATGTTTGTTACCTATATAAACAAGTCAATAAAATTCCATCGGTTGGAAGAGGTAGAGCCAAGACATTTAATTTACCAGAGAAAACTCCTAATATTGGATAATCATGTGCCATGTAATCACATATGCCATATAACGTAAAAATCCTCTTTTTTGTGATGGATTTTGATACATCATATACATTTATCCCATCCCATAATTCCTTCAATTCATCTACCAGTGGCTGTAAGTAGACATCCATATTCTTCACTTGTCTTCTCTCAGGGACTATGAGAGCCAACATAAGATTTTCATTCTTCACGGAAAAGCATGGGGGGGTATTGTTATTGATTTCTAATATAGGCCAAACAAAGTAGTTGGTGTTCTAGAGGGAATATGGGTTGACGCCATCCATGACTATGCCAAGTCGTAGACTTCGTACTTCATCCATGATTTTTTCAAGACATGTATCCTCTATATGCTTCATGGCTATTGAATCTGTTGGGATTAGCATAACTCCCAACTCACTTTTGTGTGAGGCATGCCATCCCTAGAACATAGATAATTATTTACAGTGAAAGATCCTTTGAATCCTTGGGATTATAGGCATGTGCCTCAATATCTTAAAATGAGGACCACACAATTTACCCTTCTTTTTTATTTCTCATACCTGCCATGACCACATTTCAGACATATCGCTTTGTCTAGATATTCACATATTGACATGTATAAAATAAATAAATTCAATTAGAAAATGAAAATATAAATAAAATTTAAAGTAAATATTACGTCTCGAGATGGATAGAGAGAACTTCGTGATGGACATTGAGAAATATTATGGAACAAGTTGGATTTTGAATAATTTCCCATTTGATATAATTATGATATTTTCTCCTTGCATTAGAACAAAATCAACAAAAAAAATTTGTGTACATACCTAAAGGTAATTTTGGTGCCTTAAAAATGAACTTATTATTATTGGTGCTAATGTACAGTTAAACACACCGGTGTGCTTTAGTTACTGTGCACCGTGTTGTGTTATGAATTGACGCACCAGTGCAATTCGATAACAAATGAATTGAATAGCTGCAAATTAAAAAACACAACTTTATTTTTTAAAGTGAAAGAAAAGCGGTAAATTGAAAAATGGGTGGAAAATTCTTTTTGAAAATCTAATTTCATAAATAAATTCTTGAAATAGTAAAAACTATTCATTATTTCATTATTTTTGAAAAAAAAATCAAGGAGATATTTTCACGAGAGACATACTGGGAGAAAGAGAGCACGAGAGCTCTGTGGAGAAAAGAAATACTTTCAAACAAAAACACTATCCAAAGAATGAGAATTTCAAACATTTGGTGACTCAAACCCTGTAGTATAGACAAAAGGTTAAATTTTATTGTAACAATTGTTTTTTTTATAGTTTATATTTAATTTAATACATGGTAAGTATAAATTTTAAATTTTATTGTTCATTTTTAGAACCAAAAAAACAAAAAAAAACCCATTCTTGTGCTAAACCCTTAATTATTTTTGTTTCTACCCTTGCTTATTCCTGTATCTATGACTTTAGAATTAGGGCTTTTGATTTTATATTTATAGGGTTTGTGTTGATATATATATATATATATATATATATATATATATATATATATATATATATATATATATGACATCTAACGGCGGGATGACTTGCAGATTTTGATTCTAATCCATGTCGGCCCTTGCATGACTTTAAAAAAAAAACAAATTTTTTTAATTAGAACGCCCTGTGTAAAATAGGCCACTGGTGTTGTATTTTATTATAGTGCAACATGCACGTACTGTTTCATAAAAACAAGTTTTTATTAATTTATGTTTGTGTTAATCGGTGCACCAGTTAACATATAACGCACCGGGTCTCCTTGTTCACAGAGAGCACAATAAGTTGTTTCTGCTATTTTTGCAGTGCATTTATAAGAACCTACCGCACCGCCTTTGGTGCGTACTTTTTGAAAGGTTCACCGTTTTATTGTTTTTTTTTTCACCTGAAAATTATGTGATTTATATATAAAGTATGTTAATGAATGGTATGGTACATGTTTCTTATTGATAAAGAAATGGATGAAAAGATATCAGGTAATAAAATATTGATAGCACATCGAGAAAATTAAAAAAAGGCAAGTTCTTTGTAAATACTTTACAAAAACTATTATTTTTGAACTATATGTTAGTTTAAATAATATGTATTGTTTACGGTGTATCATGCAGAGCCACAAAATGACGAAGCTCGATAATATTATTTCTGATCTAAGACCATAAGAGCATAAAATATTTATCGAAAAATTGTGGAAGGATGAATTAGGTGAATGAAAAATAACTATCGATCCAATATCAATTTTTTTTTTTTTCATTAATAATATACTTACAAATATTAGATAACATGTTTTAAACAATTTATTAATTTAAATATGTTTAATGTTCTTTAGGGACCAACAACAAAGAAAATGAATGTTGTTCTAATAAAAGAAAAAAAATAGAACATGCGAATGAAAATGAATTGCTCCTTAGCTCATCTGGAGTGGTGCTGGAGGTTAAGGGAAGGAGGAAAAAATCTTACAAAACTTTGAGGGATCTAGTGGAACGAATGTATAGACATTCTTTCCACTTATAATATAAAAATCAATCCAAGGATGCTAAGAACCAAATTTTATATAAACTACAAAATGAGTTTCTAGAGAATTGGTCAATAAGACATGCCCGAATTTTAATAGAAAAAACGTACAACAATAAAAAAGAAGGAATGAAAAAGTAATATTCCTTTAAATATTTTTCTACAATTATATGTATATATTACTAGAAAGAAATCATTTATAAATATCGCTTTTTTTATATTTACTTTTCATATATCAATATAAAAATTAAATATTTTATTGTCATGTTACATTTTTCAGGAAGATTGTGAAAATTTCAAAGGATGAACGAGTTGATATCAAAAATATGCCAGTACGAATGTCCAAAAAGGTGTACAAGGAGATGGTCAAAGAAATGGACATAATTGAATTGCATGAGGAGCCATCTCAACAAAAACGTTCTTCAAATGTAATATGTAATCATTGAATTTTTTGATTAGGTACAATAAATAAGCAATTAGCATTAAATATTAATTTTCAAGTTTTTTCTTGCAGAAAATAAAAGAAAATGGAACCCATTCAGAATATAAAACATGACAACAAGGAAGAAAAGGGTTGATATCTAAGTTTGTGAGTAATTGTTGCTTCCTTATAACAACTTAACTAGATTTCATTTTTGTATATTTTAAGTTGTTTTACAACAATCATCATTGAATGTCTTCAAACAGGTGCTAACATACAAAGAAGAACCATCAGACAAATTGATTGACTGTAGGTTAAATATGTGTTGTCAGTATATGTTGGCATATCAGAAATTAATAGTGGAATTTGTAAGCATATATCGATCTTATTTACTTAGCTTCGTATATAATTAATAGAACAAAAAAATATTTTATATTAAATATATGACTTATTATGGGGTATAAAACTTGCAGGAAACAAAGTATGGAACTGCTCCAACAAATGAATTGTTGAGAGATGGCATGAAATTTGGTTTTGAAAGAATGTGTATAGTTCATGAGTCAATTCTTGCTATGGTACATTTATTTTTTATTTACATTGATGTATATTATTTAATATTACAATTTTAATTATTCTCAGCAATGTATATACACTCATTACAGTTTATTTTTATGTTTGTGTATGGAAGTTGAAGAAGAAGAAAACAATCAACACCGTGAATTTTTTTTTTCTCAAAATAACCCAAGTCATGGAAGTAGCTCGAGCAGTGACAACAGTTCAAGTGAAGAATGATGATGAATATGTTTGGATATTAAAGCAAGGAATTTTATTTTTTGAAATATTTGTCTATGAAATCATACATTTTGTTTAATGTAATGGACATAAATTCCCAATTGAAAGACAGGGGGATACCAATAACTGTCCCATTTTGTATGACAAAGAGTGTCTTATTCATATATATATATAATAAGATACATTTTAATTTATTCTATTTTGTTCTCCATTGTTTTTGTGAAATGTTACAACACTGATTAAATATATGGATCATTAAATATTATAATGAAGAGATGCGAAATATGATGATATGATATAACATATTAATCCAAACATCACATTTAAATGCACTAATAAAATATTAGTTAATATGAATACTGTTATAAGATATGTATAATCTTCTGATGAATAATGAATTTTGAAAAATCACAATAATTGCACTATCACAGGTTGATGTTTCTAAACATAGAAAATGAACAGCCGTGTGTGTTTTTTACTATGCACCGGTGTGTTTGTATGCTAATGCATGCCAGTCCATTTCTATGACCTATGGGCATCGCACAAATACCAATAATAATTAAAATACTCGATGTGTTTATTTGATACTGCGCACCAATGCATTTATGTGATATTATGCACTGGCGCATTTCTATGAACTATGGGCATCGCACAAATACCAATACCCATTAGAACGCCCAATGTGCTTTATCAACGATTACGACCCGAGTGGTATGATAGGCATTGCATGCACCGGTGCTATTTTCCTTTAACGTGCCGATGTGTTTTTATAACTTGACGACCCAATGCATTATATCACCTACATGGCACCCAGTGTGGTTTTACACCTTAATGACCCAGTGCTTGCACCTTCCACTGACTCGGTGCGACTTTCTGGATGACACACACCTAGTCGTTGCTAAACGCCCCGGGGTGTTTGAAATTTATTTTTGTCTCATTGTGTGGTAGTTTTACAGTATCTGTGCGTTCACGGTACATGGAGAACCTAATTAGTGCACCGATGAGAAAAACATCCTTAACAACCTCTGACTGCCTAGTTTTTTTAAGTTGTGTTAAAATTCCATTAGAAGCTCCGCCAAAACATCCGTTACAGAAAAGATGTTGTATAAAATGTTTTTTTGACAATTTTGTCCAATTTAATAACACTAAAAGCCTCCATTATAACCTCTGCTAGAGGGTATTTTCCTTGTAGTGTGGGGAAAATCACATACAATGGACTACGTTGTGATAGCAATGGGATAAATATGTGTATGAGTTGACAAATCTATTCCATACCCTGTGCACAAAGTTGGGTATCAAAGGTTCAGAGAAACATTTAGTGTTGAAGTATCGCAGTTGTCTTCATTGATACATTCAGGAGGAAATGGAGTTCCTCGACATCTCCTTACTTGGTATGACATAATTGTATGTTGCCAATATTGAGTAGAAATTCAAACAGAAGAAGAAAGACTTTGGAACTGCGAATCAAAAGCAAGGGAAAGGTGGCCCCAAACTGCAAAACAATAAACAAATCCAAGGCATAGCATCCCAACACAACCTGCCAAATCTGCAAGCAAAGAACAATACCACGAAGCCACAGAAGGACAGGGGAAAGTGCTGTGAGATCCATGAGAACTCCACTCACAACACAAGAGAGTGTTGGGCCAAGCAATCACTAGTGGCCGAGATGAAGGCTTCTGAGTCAGATGCATGCTCTGACTCTAAATAAGAACCCAACAATGGGAATGACAAAGGGAAGAAAAATATCGATGTAGAGCCAAACATCATTGTTCCCAAAATGAAGATCCAAAAGGAAGAACCAGAATATCCAGAGGAGGAGGAGTGTCTCTTCCACTCCCATATGTGGGTAAAGGGTTCCTTGTTACAATTTATTGTTAAAAATGGGAGCCAAAAGAACCTAATTTCAGTAGAGGTCATGAAGTGGTTGGGCTTTCCGACCATAGCGCACCCACAATCATATAACATCAGGTGGCTTCACCAAGGATGGGGCCTCCACGTCAGCCAACAGTTCCGCGCTCCCTATACCATAAAGCCCTTCACCGATGAATTATTATGGGTTGGATTTAATAGTGGAAACAATGAATTTTTTTAAGACCAAATTCAATTATTATTATTATTTTGAAAGTTCACTAAATGTGATAATAATAAATTTTATGGGAGAGATGTTTTAAGCATTTCTTTTAATCAATAATAATTTAATAATAATTTTTAAATCCAAACAATGTAATTAAAAAAAATTTCATTAAATATTTTTAACAAAAATACAACCACATAAATTAAATAGTTAATAAATGTGTAGACATCAATATATATTTTATCATTAATTATATATATATATATATATATATATATATATATATATATATAATTTAATTTATTTTTATGATTTTTTAAAAATTTCACAATGTAAAATGTAAAATATATTATGTATTTATTTTAATGATTAAAATGAATTGATATTTATTTTAATTTATATGTCTAGTTCAACGCTTACTCTAATTATTAAAATCTAGTGTATCATATGTTAGCTAAAATATCAATTCTAAAATGCGGAATAAATACTAAAGAATCGAAAAATAAAATAATAAAACTTTAATGACAAATAGATCATACCTCCAACCATTGATGGCTCACAATATATTTTGTATGCTAATCTTCAGGCTGCTTCAGTATATAAAAACCATTCGCTACGAATCTATTTTGCTGAAACTCTTTCAAACTTCATATGTTTCTTCAAGTGATGAAACTCTGTCGCTATGAAACCTATTTTTTCTTTCTATGCAACAAATCTCTAACACTCATGGTTCATAATGCAACGACCTATGAGGTTTGACCATCATTCAAGGTTTTTGTTATACCCATTAATTGCTCAGGATGCGCAGTTCAGAGCAGGAGAAAAACTTTAGAGTAACAGTGAAAGAGAAGAGATAGAAAGCTTTGCAAACTCCGCCCTTGGATTTACAAAACTCTCCCAAAATCTCTCACTAAAGCAAAAATGAAAGGATACAGAAAATCTATAGGGACTTCCAAGCTCTTCTCACTCTAACTTGATGGTGTAAAACTGAACGGGATTGAGTTAGTGAGCTTGGGGACCAAACAAGAAATATTTATAGCTAAGCTTCCATCAAGCTTTTGTTGGCTATGTGTCAAGTGTTCCACAAATCATGGTAGAGAACTACAGTGGGAGTAAGGGACCACTTCAGAAGCTCTCAACAAAAAATTAATTAACTGCAGTTTATTTCCATAATCTAAGGAAATTACTGCAGTTGGTTTCCATAAATTAAAGAAATCACAGCTGTTGGTTTCCAGAAATAACTACTGCAGTTATTTCCAGAAATAACTGGGAGAGGGAGCGTAACATTCTCCCACTAGGTCCATAGTTCCAAACTTAATGTCTCATCTTAAAACCCATTGATAATCTGTATTAAGTAATAGATACATGAATCATGGTGATAAGTCCTCTAATGATGAGTATTATATTCCATGTATTACTATGTATTTATTTCTATTAAAATTTATGTGGCAACAATTTCTTAATGAATAAACCCTATGTTTATTCTTGGTCCTACACAAATGAATTCTCTCAAATAAAATTAAGGTGCACATAAATATGAGAAAAACATCACAATAATTAAGAATTTCATTAAAAATAACATCGTTCATACAATGAGAAACTACATAATGGAACCAAGTCCCATATTCATTACATGATCCTTGAATTTAAACGGTGGCATGCCCTTAGTCAAAGGATCAGCGATCATCAATTTAGTGCTAACGTGCTTAATGACCACTTTCTTTTCTTTAACACGTTCCCTTATAGCTAAATACTTAATGTCGATGTGTTTATTTAGACTCCCACTTTTGTTCTTTTTAGCCATAAAAACAACAGTTGAATTGTCACAATACATTCTCAATGGCTTAGAGATAGAATCCATAATTCTAAGCCCAGAAATGAAACTCTTAAGCCATACACCATGTAAAGTAGCCTCAAAACAAGAGACGAACTCGGCTTCCATAGTGGAAGTGGCAATCAAGGTCTTCTTAGCACTCCTCCATGATAAAACTCCACCGGCCATCATAAAAATGTATCCTGATGTTGATTTGTGTGAACCAAAACATCCAGGAAAGTCAAAATATGAGTAGCCAAGTACTTCCAAATTGTCCGTCCTTCTATACATAAGCATGTAGTTTTTGGTTCCTTGGAGGTACCTCGTTACTTTCTTTGCAGCTCTCCAGTGGTCTAAACCTGGATCACTCTGATATCATCCCAACATTCCCAGAACAAATGTAATGTCAGGCCTTGTGCAGACTTGAGCATACATTAGGCTTCCGATAGCAGAAGCATATGGAATTTTCTTCATTTGTTCCCTTTCAAATTCGTTCTTTGGGCATTGGTTCAACTGAACCTATCACCCTTCACAATGGGAGCAACACTTGGTGAACAATCCTTCATTCAAAATCTCTCTAAAATTTTATTAATATATGTTTCCTGAGATAGACCAAAGATGCCTCGAAATCTGTCTCTGTGGATCTCAATGCCAATGACATAAGATGCCTCAACCATATCCTTTGTATCGAAATTTTTAGAGAGGAATTGTTTCACCTCATGCAGAAAAACCTTATCATTGGTTGCTAGCAAAATATCATCTACATATAAAACAAGAAAACAGATTTTAATCCCACTAACTTTTAGGTATATACATTCATCCATAATGTTTTCTACAAAACTGAAAGAAGAAATTACATTATGAAATTTCAAATACCATTGGCAGGATGCTTGTTTTAATCCGTATAATGATTTCTTGAGCTTGCAAACCAATTGCTCACCATCACTAGAGGAAAATCCTTTAGGTTGTTTCATGTAAACCTCCTCCTCTAGATCTCCATTGAAAAATTCCATTTTCACATCCATTTGGAGCAAATCTAAGTCAAAATGGGCTACTAATTCCATAATAATGCACAAGGAATATTTCTTAGATACAGGAGAGAAAGTCTCTGTGTAATAGATTCGTTCTTTCTAAGTGAACCCCTTTGCAACAATTCTTTCCTTATATCTCTCAATGTTGCCCAATGAGTCTTTCTTTGTCTTAAAGACCCATTTACATCGAACGGATTTTGCACCATTAGGCAACTCAACAAGATCCCAGAATTTGTTACTCTTCATAGAATTCATCTCTTCCTTCATGGCATCGTACCATAATTCTGATTATTTGCAACTCATGGCTTGTGAAAAAGACTCGGGATCATTTTCAGCTCCAATGTTGTAGTCTGATTCTTGCAGATACACAACATAATCATCAAGAATTGCTGATCTCTTTGGTCTAATAGATCTTCCTAATTTTGTACCATTATATTTCTGAGAAGTATGTGGTTCAACTCGTTGTTCAAAAATTCTTGGCAATTCCTGAACTATCTGATCTACTGGAATGTCGTCAGCATCTTGTGGAACTTCAACAATTTGTTTTTCAACGCCAGTTTGTACTTGAGGGGTGCTGTGAACAATAACCAATCTATCATTTGAGGTGGAAGGTTGAGATTCTGAATGATCCTTCTCAAAAACTATGTTCTTGGTTTGATTGCTCCCAGTGATCAAGTCATTTTCAAGAAACTTTGCATTTCTTGATTCCACAATCCTAGTGTTGTTAGATGGACAGTAAAATTTGTAACCTTTAAACCTTTTAGCATATCCAATGAAATACCCACTAATGGTCCTTGGGTCCAGTTTCTTCTCTTGTGGATTATATATTCTCACTTCAGACGGGCATCCCAAAATGTGCATATGTCGCAAACTTGATTTCCAACCTTTCCATAATTCAAATGGCGTTTTAGGAAAAACCTTGGTTGGAACTCGGTTTAATATATAAACTGTTGTCTTAAGTGCTTCATTCCATAAGGATTTCGGAAGATTGGATCTGCTAATCATACTCCGCACCATGTCCAATAATGTTTGATTTCTTCTTTCTGCTACACCATTCTAGTCGGGTGAACTAGGCTTGGTGTATTGGGCAACAATCCCATGCTCTTGAAGAAATTTTGCGAATGGCTAGGTTCTTTTCCATCTTCTATGTATCTACCATAATATTCTCCACCTCTATCTGTTCTCATGATCTTAATTTTCTTGCCGCATTGTTTCTCTACTTCAACCTTAAAAATCTTAAAGGCATCTAATGCTTCACTCTTTTTATGAAGCACATAGAGATACATATATCATGAGTAATCATCTATAAAAGAGATTAAGTATCTCCTACCATGTGAGTCCATGTCTGGACTACATATATCAATATGTATGATCTCTAATATGTCCGAACTCCTATTGGCACCTTACTTTGACTTGCTTGTCTGCTTTCCCTTTATGCAGTCCACGCAAGTCTCAAATTCAGTAAAATCAAAAGTATTAAGTACCCCTTCATTTATCAATCTTTTAATTCTTTCTATGGAGATATGACCTAGTATCCGGTGCCATAATTTAGAGGAATTTTCATTAATAACACATCTTTTAGTTCCAGTGTGAACATGCATTGAATCATAAGTGACATTGTTTTGTAAAATAATGCAGTAAAGACCATTAGACAAAATACCATTCCTAACACAATCAAATTTATGAAATAAACTAAAGGATGTTTCTGAAAAGTTAAAGGAATATCCAAAAGGTACAAGCCTTGAAAGTGAAATCAAGTTTATAGAAAAACTTGGTACATAAAAGGTCTTTTCTAATTCTAAAACAAAGCCACCACTTAAAGTTAAATAGCATGTTCCTATAGCTTACACATGCGATCCCATATTGTTTCCTAATAAGATTCTTTGATCACTTCCCACTGGCTTCCTTAGGTTTTGCAAACCCTGCAAGGAATTAGAAATGTGAATTTTTGATCTAGAATCAATCCACCATGTGTTAATATTGACATTAACCATATTAGATTCATAACAAACAAACGAGATTCGATTACCGTTTTCCACAAGCCATTTCTGAAATTTGGTGCATTCCTTCTTCATGTATCCTTTCCTTTTACAGAAGAAACACTTGGAATCTTTCTTGATATTAGCTTGGAGAGGTATTTTACCTCTCCCTTTCTGATTTGCTTGAGATTTTCCGTTTCCTCGCGTTGCCATCATTGCACTTTGTCCCATTTCCATCACCAGTCTCTCTTCCTCTTGAACACACATGGTCATGAGTTCATTAATTGACTATTTATCATTATGTGTGTTGTATGATATTTTGAACGGACCGTATTGGTGCGGAAGGGTGTTCAGGATGTAGTGCACCAGGAAAGACTCTGATATTTCGACCTTGAGTTTCTTCAATTGAGCCACAGTGTCCCTCATTTGCATGGTGTTCTCGCACACACCTTTCACACTGGTGAGCCTTAGGGATGAGAAATTCATGATTAGGGTGCTTGCTAGTGCCTTGTCTGAAGTGATGAATTGATCATCAATGGCTTTCAGCAAGTCTCGGACCTTTTCATGTTGTTCAACGGAACCACGAATACCAGCTAAAATTTTAGTCTTAATGAACATCACGCTTAGGCCATTAGGTCGTTCCCATCGTTCATAAAGCGTGGTGTCCACAGCAGCGCTGGTATTAGTGAGTTTTGGTGGTTCATCTTTCCTAATAGCATATTCTATGTCCATCCACCCCAAATGAAGGAGAACTCTCTCTTTCCAGACCTTATAGTTATCTACCTTAAGTTCAGGGATATCAGCATGAATTTCAAAGAAATTTGCAGGTTGTAGAACTGCATAAAAACAAAGATCACATGCTTATGTTAAAATTGAGGCCTAAGTAAAATTTCATGCTTTATAAATGTAAATCATGTTTAAAATTGAATCTAATGACATAAAAATTGTCTATGGACTAAATTTTCAATTAAAGTAGATTCAGTTATTCTTTATGATATAATTTATCAAATTATTCACTTAATTCATAATTATAAGGGTATATTATGATTATAATTTGATATAAATTCTATCTTAGTTTGGAATTTTATTATAAAACTATTAACTCATAACTCCTGTGGATAAGTTATGAATAATTTATCCTAATTAATTATATAAATATAACAAAAATTCCTGTTAGATAAAATTTATTATATTTAGTATAATTAATTGCAATTAATGTCTAAATATTCTTTATGTGATCCTAATCAATTATAATATATAATTTTATTTAATTAGAGATGTTGCGGCTATTATCTAATCATTCAAAATTATATGGGTCACTAGAAATTATTTACATAATAATTAACTTGATATGAGAATAATAATAATTTGCATAAATAAAACTATAAAATTTATGCATAACATTTAACGATTGGTCTCGTATACTCATTCAAAATAGCATATTTTAATTAGAATACAAATAATTAATTCATGCAAATTAAATACGAGCATATTTTTCAAATTACATATAATTAGACTCAATCAATATTATAAGCATACAAATTGAACATAAATTAGACATATTTCCAAATAAATGTTTTAATTCAGAAAATTCTCAAAATATAACATTTTAGCCAAAATATGTCTATAATCACCAAGGCAGAGATAAAAAGTTCTATGATACCAAATGTTAGCTGAAATATCGATTCTAAAATGCGGAATAAATACTAAAAAATCGAAAAATAAAATAAAAAAACTTTAATGACCAATAGATCATACCTCCAGCCATTGATGGCTCACAGTATATTTTGTATGCTAATCTTTAGGCTGCTTCACTATATAAAAACCTTTCGCTACGAATTTGTTTTGCTGAAACTCTTTCAAACTTCATATGTTTTTTCAAGTGATGAAACTCCGTCGCTATGAAACCTATTGTTTCATTCTATGCAACGAGTCTCAACACTCACGGTTCATAATGCAACGACCTATGAGGTTTGACCATCATTCAAGGTTTTTGTTACAACCATTAATTGCTCACGATGCACAGTTCAAAGCAAGGAGAAAACCTTGAGAGTAACAGTGAAAGAGGAGAGATAGAAAGCTTTGCAAACTCCTCCCTGGAATTTACAAAACTCTCCCAAAATCTCTCACTAAAGAAAAAATTAAAGGATACAGAAAATCTGTAGGGACTTCCAAGCTCTTCTCACTCTAGCTTGATGGTGTAAAACTGAAGGGAATTGACTTAGTGAGCTTGGAGACCAAACATAAATATTTATAGCTAAGCTTCCATCAAGCATCTGTTGACGATGTGTCAAGTGTTCCACAAATCATGGTAGAGAACTACAGAGAGAGTAATGGATGGACCACTTCAGAAGCTCTCAACAAGAAATTAATTAACTGCAATTGATTTCCATAATTTAAGAAAATTACTGCAGTTGGTTTCCATAAATTAAAGAAATCATTGCAGTTGGTTTCCAAAAATAATTACTGCAGTTATTTCCAAAAATAATTGGGAGAGGGAACATAACATCATAATATATAAATAATCAAAAGAAAAACACGCCATATAATATATGTTGATAATTAATTATAAATTTATTAAATATTTTATTTAATTAGTGTTTAGAGATGAATTTTTTGTTTTACAAATAAGAAATTTCATACATCAATTTGGTCGACTATAACTTTAAAATTAGATAATAATAATAATAATATTGAATTAAATAATAATAAAATTAAATAATGATAATAAAAAGACTCCTGAAACTTACAAGGGGTGATAATAGCTGACCTCATAGCAGCCACGCACGCTCCGAGTGGGATTCACGGATTTCAAGAATACTGTTGTCCCGCTCACATGAAGAGCAGCCATGGATGTTCCACTCGCTACTGAGAACTGCGATGACTTGTGTCTCCAGGCGGAATATCAGCAGTCTGCGCTTATGTCTGGCTGTCTGGCTGCACCAACCCACAATTATCATTTAGACGGGCGACACTTATTATTTTCAGGAAACGACTGAATTGACCATTCTTTATATTACAAGCCCAACCTTGACGAGTCTTTTAGTGAATATTCCAGGACCCCTCGACGAGAATTCGGCAACGACTGGGGCGGACTTGTAATTCGACACTGTTACACTTTTCAGAATTGTTGCTCCAGCCGCTCTGAGACATATCCAAACAAACATGACGATCATAATATGAATATGATGCAAATCAATTAAAAAAAAAAAACACTAAAGATAAAATATCGATTGCAAAGGATGCCGAGGGTAGAGTACCGTTGAGATCTTATCTGAGATATAATCTCCGATCCATCTCCATCTAGTTGAGGGAAATGTAGCAGAGTTAAAATTTTAAAATAAATAAAATTTTAATTTAGAGATGCTCCATACAGAATGGTGTTAGCAGAATAGCATATTGTTACATTTAAATTTTATAAGCTGAAGGTATATATACTTTATTTTAAGGTATATATATTCTATTTTTTTTTGTTTTTGAACTTGTGATTTATTTAGAGCTAAACATATACTCATAACCATTGGAGCTAGTCAACCTATATTAACATATAAAATAATTAATATATAAATAAACTAAAATTTCATTTCTATTTTTTCTATTTAATAAATCTAAACCATATTTAATACAAATAAAAATAAAATTTATAAAATACAAATGAAAAAGAAATAAAAAATGAAAAAGAAATAAAATATAAATTGATAACATTTATTTTATTGAAGTTAAAATTAAAATAGTATATAAATTGATAATATTTATTTTATTTAAGTGAAAAGTAAAATAGTTATATTAGTTAGGTTTATTTTGAAATAGTTTTTAAAATTTAATTTTAACTATTAATCATTATTAGCTTATACAAATGGAAGAGATTTAATATTTTTAGAACATTTTAAGATAGTTTTAATTTTAATATAAAAATTTCTTACATGTAATTTTCACTGAAAATTTCTTATACACATTCTATGGATCAAAGAAGCCAAATTCCTAATAGTTTTAATTATAATAATAAATCAAAGATAAATATTTATTTTTAAAATAGGTATTCATATTTTTCTCTTTTAAATAAAAAGATTAACATAAAAAAAACAAAATCATATGAACATGTGGTGAGTTATAGTTTTTGGGTACGGAGTGCTAGTAAGCTAACATTTTAACCAATAATATTGTTACAAAAATTATTTATCATTTAAAAATCTCTATAATTAAAAAAATTTGTTAATAATATTCTTAATTTCCATAATATAAATTGTGTAATTATATATATATATATATATATATATATATATATTTATATATATATATAATTCAATTAATTTAAATTCATCTCAAATTAATAAAAAAAAGGAGCATGATACATTTAAAAATTTTTCCTCTCATAAAACTCCATCTTTAGAGGTTCACAATGGTTCAAAATTAAATAGATGTGACTTGACTTAATTTGAAAAAAAATGAGAGAAATAGATTACCTTGCATATTTAGGTGGGTTGTACTTTACAATGATGTATCTTGAGTTGAAAATAGGATACATCTTTGAACTGGTAAGGTTAGAAAAATTTATGGCTTTTCCTTGGTATACCAGTCACAATTAATCTAATCTTCCATAAAACAAGAAATTCTACTTGCAAACATTGCCTACAATTCCTCACGTTCAATGTCTTACCGTTACCCATAATTACGTTTGATTCAAGGTCTATGTCGATCGTTGTCACAATGATTGAAAAAATCTAGGGAGCGGTGTTCGCCACTGAATATAGTGCTGGACCATTGTTCCCCGTGAAGCATACCACCATTATTCCTTTTTGGGTCGCCTCAAATGATCCCATCACTATTGGTTTGGAGAGGAAATCTAACAGGATGGTGGCTCCAATTGACATGGATATCACATCCACCCCCATCTTTCACGACATCATCCAGTGCAACTGGGATGTCAGATTCCTGAGAACCTTGTAAAGAGAAGACTCTATAAACTGTGATTCTGGCTGTGGCAGATATTCCTCTTATATATCTGTTATAAAGCCTGTAGTAGTCAACTTCTTCCACCACACTACACCCTGCAGTTGAGGTTATGTGTGTTCCATGCCCATCGTCTCTCTCGCTAATGGTGCATGTGTCATATTCTTCCATGATCCTAGATCACCAGATCCAGTGTAATCACACGTGCCTATGATTTTTCTATTTGTACACGATGAGATAGTAGAAAAAATTTTAATGCAATAATTGCAGGCTTCAACATTTGTAACATTACATCAACTAATATGAATGAATGAGACTAATTCATTTTTTGATCTCTAAATGAAATTACTATTGGAAAGGTATAAGAATAAAGGAACAAATAACATAAATAATTCACACACAGTAAGACATATGATTTGTGGCTCTTCTATTAATCACATTAACTTCAGTTAAAATGAATACAATGAACCTGACGAAGTTTATTTATCTTGACTAGCTTGACATGCACATACTTACCAAACTCATCTATCACATAACTTCAACTTACTCAACTCAACTCTCACATAGATGACTCTCTAACTCACACATCAAATTCATCAATCACACAACTCGATTTACTCAACTCTTACTTAACTGACTATGTAACTCTTCATGCGGGAGTTAATTAGATATTTTAACACTCTTCCTTATTTACGACTACTAAACTAAACATGACTCATAACAACTCAAACATGCATGCTGGTCTATGTCTCAGCTAGTCTTACAACACCCAAGTTTCTTTTGTGAAACTCAAACATATATTTTGCTAATAGATTTGTAAATATATTAGTTAGTAGTTCGCTATATTTACAAGAATTTAAGTGAACTTTTCCATTGCTCACAAGGTATCTAATAAAGTGATATCTGGTATTAATATGCTTACTTTATTGATAAAACACATTATTTTTGGAGAGTGCAATTGTTGGGGTGTTGTCACAATATATTGATGTTGATCCTTGTTGCTTTTGCTTGAGTCCATCCAATACTCTTCTTAACCACACTACTTCACATGTTGTTGATGTTGTTGCTATATATTTTTCTTTTGCTAATGATAGTGTCACAATGGGTTGCTTCTTAGATGCCCATGAAATCACCCCTGAACCAAGATGAAACATATAACCAGAAGTGCTCTTATTATCATCCAAACTTCGTGCAAAATCGATATCTATAAACCCAATCAAATATTTCTTTTTTGTACTTGCATACATTATACCATAATCTCTAGTTCCTCCTATGTGTCTCAAAATTATTTTTCCTGTACTCCAATGTGTGTCTTTTGGAGTCTCCATAAATCTGGAAATCAAACTTACTCCTTGCATAATATCTAGTCTTGTAGCTATGAGATACATGAGGCTTCTGACCAATCTTTTGAATCGAGTTGGATTGACATCTGATCCTTTATCATCCTTGCTTAACTTTGTACCTGTTGCAACTAGTGTACGTACAAGTTTGAAATTATCCATCCTGAATATTTTCAACAAATATATAGCATATTTATCTTGGCAAGTAAAAATTCATTTTTCAGATTGCTTAACTTCTATGCCAAGAAAATATTTCATGAGACCAACTTCTGTCATCTCAAATTCTTCCATGATTTTCGCTTGAAATTCATCTAACTTAATATCACTTGTAAAAATCATGTCATCAACACATAAAAAAACAATCAAAATATGTCCATGCTCATTTACCTTTGTGTACAAGGTAGGCACAACTTTTATTCTTCAAAATCCATTCTTAATCATGTAACTGTCGACTCTACTATACCATGCTCTAGGTGCTTGCTTCACTCCATATAACACTTTCTTCAACTTGTAAACTCTATCTTCTTCACCTTCAAATTCATAACTTAGAGGTTGTTGTACATAAATTTCTCATTCTAGAATTCCATTCAATAAGATTATATACTTTCCACTTATTCTAAGTTGTTGTGGCTAGAACTGATCTTACAATATCTAATATGGCTACTGGAGAAAACATTTCGCCAAAGTCTATTCCCGGTTGCCCCGAGAATCCTTTTGCTACAAGTCTTGCTTTAAATCTGTAAATTTCACCTTTCTCATTCAAACTTGTCTTATACACCGACTTCACACCAATGAGGTTTTTATCCTTTGGAAAATTAACCAAATCCCATGTATCATTCTTTTCAATAGAATCAATCTCTTCGTCCATGGCTTTCACCCAATTTTAATATCTCATTGCTTCTTCAAACGAAGAAGGTTGGAATGAAAACAATGAAAAATTTGAACTAACATCTAAATCATTATAAATATCTTTCAAACTTCTCATATTTTTCTTACCATTTCTTTATTAAACACCTGATTTCCTGCTTGGCGAATTATAGTCTATTGATATGCTTGAAGATCCATGTCGCTATGAAAATATTAGAGTCCTTGCTGCTGTGACTCAGTTTGGTGTCTATTCTTTTGATTCTTATTGCTCCTTTTCTTCCACCTCATCCTCTTCCATCAATGGTGCTTGTGCATCAGTTGCTTTTTCTATAGTCCCATTCCATGACTCGTGTTCTTTTAACACAACATCTGTGTTGATTATGGCCTTCTTGGTGACAGGGTTATATAATTTGTAAGCTTTTAAATGCTCACTATAACCAATAAATATGTTTTTTTCACTTTGATCACCTAATTTTCCTCTTATCTGCTTAGGAACATGTGCATAAGCTACACATCCAAAAACTATGAAATGAGATATGTTGCATGACATACCTGACCATGCTTCTTCTGGAACTCTGTTCATCACACTCTTTGTAGGAGATATTTTTATCACATAAACAACACATGCAACTTCTTATGCCCAATACTCATTAGACAAGTTTCTTACTTCAACATGCTCCTTGTCATGTCTGCCCAATACTCATTAGACAAGTTTCTTACTTCAACATGCTCCTTGTCATGTTCATAATTGTTCTGTTCTTTCTCTCTTTTGCACCATTCTGTTGTGGTGTGTATCTCATTGTAAATTATCTTCTGATTGCATGGTGTTTGAAGTAGTCATGGAATTCTTTCGAATCATATTTTCCACCATGATTTGACCTCAATATTTTGATCTATAGATCACTTTGGTTCTCTGCTAAGGCTTTAAACTCTTTGAAATTTGGAAAAGTTTCACACTTATACTTCAAGAAGTAAACTGAAGTTTTTCTACTATAACCATCAATAAAAGTGAGGAAGTAACAACTTCGACCAATCGAATATGTCCTCATAGGTCCACACAAGTCTGTATGCACCAACTCAAGTGGTTTGTTTTCTCTGTATGAAACTCCCTTCAGAGACTTTTCACAGTGTTTCTTTCCCAAGATGCAACACTCACAAGTACTAGTAAGTTCTTTGATAGGAGGTAATCCTCTGACCATCTATTTCTGCTGCAACAATCTTAAACAAAAAAAGTTCTAGTGTCCAAACCGAAATTGTCATAATCAATAACCATTAGAACATACAACTGTAAAATAAATAACTTGGTCATTTTAATTCATAATTAGAGGAAATATTATGTTCCTCGTCATCTCCACCTTTTCTATCAGCTGCTTGCCTAGGTGTTTGTCATAAATAACACACTCTTGTCCCTGAAAGATAACTATGTATCTTTTCTGCATCAATTGACCAACACATATCAAATTATTTTTGAGGTTGGGAACATAATATACCTTTGAGATTGTCTTTGGCTCCCCCTACTTGGTCAAAATGTTGACCACTCATTTGTCACCTACATCCACATTCTTGTGAGTCCCCAACTTTACCTCTGTCTTCAAATATTGATCCAAATTTACAACCAAATTCTTGTTGCATTACATGTGGTTACTGTAACCACTGTCTAATAGCCACACCTTATCAGATGATTCATGCATGTTGTTGCATGCTAGTTACATGGAGTTAGTATTCTCTGTATTAACACTATCTCTCTGGTTTCCTTGATTAGTTATCTTTTTCCTGCAATCACGTGCATAGTGACCAAATTTATTGCAATAATAACATCTCATCTTTGATTTTTCAGGTCTTTGATTATTGTTGAAGCTTATGCTATTTTTGCTTCCACTTTCATGTTCATGCTCTTCTTGGCCATCACTCTGACCACCATATCTTTTGCCTCCTCATCTGCCTCTCGATCGACCTCTGCCTCGAACTCTTGAAACATAAACTTGAATTTTGAAATCATTTTATAAAGTGGAATCCTTATATATGTCTATCCTCCCTCATGTGATAAAAGTGATCCCATCAACTCATCAACTGTCATTTTTTCCAAATCCTTGGCTTCTTTTATGGCTGCTACCACAACATCAAACTTGATAAACAAGGATCTAAGGACCTTATCAATCACTATTCAATATTTTCATTTCTTCACCATAATTTTGTAACTGATTTACGATAGACATGACTCGATTCATAAAAGAATCGATTTCATCTGTCTCCTTCATATGCAAACTTTCAAAATATCTCCTAGTATTCTACAATTGAACAAGATTGTATTTGGTCACACCTTGATAGCTGGCTGCCAAAGTTTCCCATGCTTCCTTTGCTGAAGACGTGATCATAATATTTTAAAGCACTTCTCGGTCCACTGCCTGCTGGATAAGAAGCAATGCTTGTGCATTCCTTCTTTTGTATTGCTTCCATTCGTCCGTTTCAGCATTACTGAGGGCTCATTCTACGTCATTATGAAGTTCTGCAAATCTAAAACTGATATCATCCCAAACATCATGCGATTTTAACATAGTCTCCATCTTAATGGCCCACACATCATAATCCTTCCCAATAAAAGAAGAAACATGCAGCTGAAAACTTGATGTTGCCATATTTATTTAAAAAAAACTCTTCTCTCATAAAACTATAAATTTTTCCTTTTAGAAACTTCGAAAAACTCTCTTCCAACAAAACCTTTGATTAATTTTTTCTATATATAAAAACTCGTTATAATAAAAAAATTTATATGTACAAAATAATTAAAATTAAAGCTTTAATAAAATATTTTAAAATACTATATTAAAAAAAATTCAAAAAGCCTTTTTTTGAATAAGTCCTTTTAATACTCATTCATGGATTCAAATACTTTGGTTCTTTATACCAAATCAACGTGTTCATACCTTTGAACCGTATAATTCAACAAAACACTCTTTTGACTGTTTATGATTATCAACACGACTCTTGGTGCGTTAATTCTGCATGCTAATGCACGTCCCACTTTGTTAAGGTGTGTTAAACGCTTATCTCGCTATGTTTACTGCGAAATTTCAACAAGGCTACATGCTTCAAGATCGCCGAAATTTTATCAACTGTAACACGACTCTTTGTAGAAGGAACCTGCATTATAACGCCCGGTATATAACGTACGTGGTGCGTTATTGTTTTAAATAAGAGAGAAAAAAAAATCTCTTGCCACTCACATGGATTATTGTTGATCTGTCTCTCTTTGGTTCTTTGTAACCTCGTTTCAATAATAAATTGTTGGGAAGGCATAAAAATAAAGGCACAAATAAAATAAATAATTGACACACAATAACACATACGAGTTGTAGTTCTTTTATTAATTTTTTTCAGAAGAAAAAAATGTTGATTATATTATAGTATAAACAGTACATATTCAATAACATTCTCAACTACTGATAAATAGTGAGAGATCAGTCATTATGCCAGAGCATATAATACTCATAAATGAAAGAGAAAATATGTGAGCAGTAAATTGGCTGCCACATCTTGGTGATGAAATACATCCCATAAAAACCGATATTTCTATCCTTAACAATAATACATGAAGAGTGAGGAAAATGATTAGTAGAAAACACCTTATAAATCTATACAGAAAGGTGACTATTTTAAAACCAAGCATAGCTAAGGATATTATGGGGCTTTCCATGATGAAAGGATAAACGATAAGATAGCACGTCCCATGCGGGGGAAAGACTTTGTATAGGCTCGCTTGAAATTCGGATTCATAAGATATAACAAAGACATGTGCAGGAGAGATGATGTAAACACGCAGGCCTGAACAACAACCATCCAATCCAATGATAAAGAGAGAAACTAGGCTTGCTTGAACTGATTAAATCGACTTGACAAGAACGCAGAGCTGATAAAATTGAGAATGAGCACTACAGGCCCATGAGAAGGAAAATAGAAAAAACACAAGAAACTGGCTCGCTTTAAGTTCATCGACAGGCTCGCTTGAAAATCATCTACAGGCTCGCTTGAGATGGGATGAGCAGAAGATAACACAAAACGATATATTGAATCTTTGACTGGATATCCACGACCTCGCTTGAGAGAAAAAGGGAGCATAAATCCACATATCGACCGACATTCTGTAGCATGTATAGATGAGGATAAGACTGATGACAATAGCCAAAACATTAAGGGGATAGATATGATGGCAAAGAGCAAAAACTATGTAGAGAGAGGAACGAGAGGAAAAGGTGATGGAAAGGAGAAGCATAAAACACATAGGCTCATGGAATGGGAATGGATGACACCTCAATGAGCAGACCATCTCTGAAGTGTTCAACCATCATGGACCCAAATTCTGCCAGAAGACCTCTTTTAGAGAGATGATCTACTCGAGTATTATTTTCATGATATATATGGGAAATAACAAGGAAATCCAAACGCCTCCATAGTCTACGAACTCTGTCCATCCATCCTTGTAAACTTGGAGACATCATGTGATTATCATTGGTGACCCATCCAATGACCAGTTTTGAGTCCCCGTATATAATAATATTCTGGAATTGTAGATCATATGCAAAGAAGAGGCCACCCCAGAGAGCCAT
Source organism: Pinus albicaulis (assembly GCA_034641835.2). Classification (NCBI taxonomy): domain Eukaryota; kingdom Viridiplantae; phylum Streptophyta; class Pinopsida; order Pinales; family Pinaceae; genus Pinus; species Pinus albicaulis. The sequence goes on from CM076574.1 coordinate 611,370,401, forward strand.
TATCTTAGCCTTGTTGTTAGACCCTAGTCCCCCATTCCAGAATAAATGAAACCGTTCTAGATTTGACAGCTTAATCCATACTCCACATCCAATGATCCCATCTGCCGAAGCACCATCAAAGAAAACTGCGGGTAAGGAGATCACGTGTGGTCTAATACTGTGAGAACCATCTGTGATCGATGGGGTATGTTTTAAATGATCATCCATCCATCTTTTAATCACCAAGTAGACACGGTGTATCAAGAAAGGATGGTTCTCAAAGATAAGATTATTCCTAGCCAACCAAATCTCCCAAATGAGAAAAAAAAGGGAGAGAGTTATATTTATAATTCAGCTTGTCCTAGTCGTATACAGCTGAAATGAAAGCCACCAGGTTCCAGTCTGGATTAATAAATAAAGGGCTAAACAACTTCCATACAGCCACAGATATCTGGCAAGTGAAAAATAAATGAGAGATGGATTCTTCTCTCATTCCACAAAGGGCACATCGACTGGGACCTTGAAAACCACGCTTCATAAGGTTGTCCCATGTCAGAACCTTGCCTCGCTAGACCAGCCATCCAAAGAGGATTATTTTGGTAGGAATATTATGGTGCCAAAATGGAGAGAAAATCCTGGTTGCATGTGCATGAAGAGACTGGGCATTAATATATCGATAAATTTCCTGAATAATGAGCATGTCCTCCTTAAGAGGACCATTCCAAAAAATCCGATCACCACCCATAGCGTAGCAAAAACAAGCACTTATGAGACGATCCCAAAGCAAATCCCACTCAATAGCATCTGCACCAATCAACCCCAATTGAAAAGAAGATTTGAAAATGGGAGCAGTAGCAATCCATGTATAAATGGTTTGAGATAAGTACAATATACCCATCTGGGCCAATGTATAGATAAGGTGAAGCGATGGGGCAAAATCTAAAGATAGAGACTGAATGCCTAAAGTTCCAATTGGGATGCGACCACCATCCCGAAATTTCCAAATGAGCCGACAGCGCAGATGTGGCAATATTTTCTTAAAACTACTCCATATGAAAGATATATTGCACGGGAAAGTCATAGAGTTGCAAACGATCATATAAGGGATATCACCATCAGCATACTTGGCTCTTATGATGTCGGACCATATGCCCGTACCTTTAATGGCCCGCCAGAATGATTTAATAAGAAGGGTGCTATTAAAATCCTTGGTATTCAATATACCCCAGCCATCTCTATCCTTAGGCCTACATAAGAGCTCGAGACGACAAAGATGCAATTTTTTATCCAGGTCAGCCCCACCCAAAGAAAACAAGATATAATACCATTGATACTGTTAACCACATCAGACGGCAGGAAAAAATGATGACCCCAGTAAACCATCATTTGAGATAATACAGCTTGAATCATGATGAGACGACCACCCATGGACAACCAGCGGTGAGTCCATATGCGGATCCGAGCACGGAATCTGTCAACGAACCAAGTCCAATCTATAATTTTATAACCACATGGTTTGATAAAACATCCCAGATATTTAATACCCATTGATGTTATTCTATACTCAACACCCAGAAAATCCGCAATGAACATAACCTCATTTATGTCCCCACATTCATATATGATAAAGGATTTATCACTATTAATACCCAGACCCGAGGCGGATTGAAAGTGCATGAACATAATATGAATGTAGAACCAATGATTACACTTCAAATAGCCAAACAACAATAGATCATCAACAAAAAGAGAATGTGAAGAAGACACAGCATTCGAGAAAGAAAATCCCTTAATATATCCCTTCTGCTCAGCACAGTGCATTAGCTTGCTAAAGCCATCCATAATGAGAATGAAGATCAACGGTGATAAAGCACATCCCTGCCTCAAGCCATGACCAGCCACAAAAAATTTGGTTGGCATACCATTAACAATGACGGCATAACGAACAGTGGATACGCTGGACATAATCCACCGAATAATGGGAATGGGGAGACCAATCTTGAGCAAAACGACTCTGATGTATGACCAATCCACAGAGTCATACGCCTTATGCAAATCAACCTTCATGACCATAGCCTCATTTTTACCCACATGCATAGAATGAAGAACTTCTTGTGCAATGGCGATGGCGTCATGAATGGAATGCCCCTTCAGAAAACCGAATTGTTCTTTTGAAATATTGCTAGATAGGACATCTTTAATTCGGTTGGAAATTATCTTTGATGTGATCTTGTATATGAGATTACAAAGTGCAATAGGACGGAAATATGAGAAGGAGTGAGGATCTGAAAATTTTGGAATGAGCGCAATAAACGTTGAATTCAAATTAGCTGGCATATAACCCTGTAAATGGAAACACTCCAAACAGTCAGTGAGCTCAGCACCAAGCAAATCAAAAAAGAAGATGAAAAATTCCGCAGGCCACCTGTCAGGCCCTGAACATTTGTCATGAGGAAAGGATTTCAGGACCATAAGAACCTCATTCCCAGTGATACACCGATCAATCAATGCAATGGCATCTTCATCGAAGAATCTAGTAATATGCTCCATAACCCAATTCTGATTCTCTGCACAGATAGATTGATCCTTCATGTAAAAAGAAGAAAAATAGGCATAAGCTTCATCTTGAATCTCGGCAGTAGTCACGACATAGGAATTGTCATTTCTTTTGATGTGCCAGAGAGCATTACGACTCCTTCTATCATTTGCTGACTTGTGAAAAAACCGGGTGTTACGATCTCCATCCTTTAACCATAAAATTCTGCTTTTTAATCGCCATGTAACCTCTTCAATTATTAATATCTCTCGCTTCCGAGATCCAAGAATCTTAATAGATTCCAAAACAGACACATCAGGGTTAGAATCAGCTAAGGATTCATATATAATCTCCATTTGACTGGAAATCTCCCGCAGTTCCTTTTTGAGTGCCTGTTTTTTCCAAATCTCCCATTCTTTTGAATATTTCTTGATCTTATGGAGCTTGCAATAAAAGGGACTCCAGCCCCAGAGGTCAGAAAAATCCTCATCATCATGCCAAATCCGATGTATCATTTTGGAGTACTCCTCGTCCTCAAGCCAAATGCGATTGAATTTAAAGGGCCATCCTTTTGTCACAGCGGAAGCATTCCAGGACAAAACAATTGGCATATGATCTGAGATGTCGTAAACCAGAATCCTCGAGAGAAGGCCCCCCCATTTCTCCAGCAGAGAATCACTGATAATAGCACGATCCAAACGCTTACCAATAAAGTCAACTCCAGCACGTCTATTTTACCAAGTTGGTAGAAGAGGATATGCGCGAATATCGACCAAGTGAAAGTCCGTGACCAGATAATTTAAAAAGGTGGCAAGAGGATCCAATATGGCCGCATTACCCCAAATTTCATCAGATTTTAATGTAAAATTCATATCGCCCATCATAATAATATTAGGCAGAGAGAGAAATCCTGATGCATCCATCCGTCACCAAAAGGACAATCTGCAATTGTATGGCGCATAAAGGTTGATGATATTTACCAAACCTTCCATTCCCCTGAAACGACCCGAGAGAAAAATGCCTCCAAAAAATTTATAAGCCTTAAACTTAACCCTGTCCGGATCCCAAATAGCAATAAGACCCCCAGAGTGACCCACCGCATCCACAGCAGCCGCACGCCACCTTGACTTGAAACTTAAAAACAATCTGATAGCCTTCTCTCGACAACACATAGTTTCTTGACCCAAAAATATGACCGGATTCTCTGTGAAAAACAAATCCTTGAGGCTGTGTGCTTTGGAGGCATTACCCAACCCCCTTATGTTCATAGACAGGATGTGATTCATGGCAACAACTGGTCAGGGCTGCTTGCTTTAAGCGCCCTAGACATCCCCCATGATCCTCCAGTCTCCGATATGGGGATATCAGTGAGATTATCATCAGATTCTGTGAATAGAGAAATAACCTTGAACTTACCTCGAGAGTATTTGTTGACTGCTCTCAACTTGTGTCTTGGAGATGTGGGTGGTCACTCAAAAACAGTAAGAGCATCCAGATCAGCATTTGGGTTGGCCAGGATGGGATCCAAATCACTCCCGATGGAATTCGTGGGGGAGTCTGAAAGGATGACCGGGTCATCTGGCACAGGTGATATATCTATGGATAGATGGTCCGTAGACTCAGGTGAAATGTGAAGAGAGAGATGGTCTGTAGAGGCAGAAATATTGGGTGTAGATGACTCCCCGACAGTGTAGGTAGACGACTGAAAACGTGGGGGTTAAGCTTGAGGCCTACGAATGGGGATCTCAAAACATGGGTTCACATGATAGGGCTCAGCTAGACCTAGAGGAGGAATATTCGAAAGAGGATTACCCGACGATACAGATTGGCCCACAAGCGAGTCATTCCAAACCCCAAAACTTCCAGAGGGAATGACACTAATAGAGTCACTATTATGCCCCGAATCTGATATACCCAAGGTAGTGTCCTCATTCTGAGGAGACATATTAGATTCTGGCTCTAAGACCCGGGACCTTGTCGAATTAACCAAACAATGCAACGGATCACTCTTATCAAAATAACCATGAGCAGAAACATATACATCATCATCTGAATTAGGAAAGCTCAGATTACCTAATTCAGTAGCAACAGAGGGACCCGATCCCATATTAAGCTTTTTCCTTTCAGCTATAGCACCTGACTGTCGATTTTCCGCCTGTCTAACTACCGCATCGACGACCCGAACCATACGCATGCGGAAAGGGAAGTGATCCCTAACATGCCCAGCACGATGAAAAATGAGGCACCTAAAAGGAATGCCCCAAAAGTCGATACATTGACGGTGACCCCTCTGACCCCAAACAAGATCTACATCCCCAGGCAGACTGCCCGAAAAATCAAGTTCCACCAATATCCAGGCAATCCTCTTGTCACTTGAGCCCAAAATACTCGAATCAATATACTTGGTATGGCCAATTGAGTCGCCAATAGCCCCCAGAGCTTTGAGAGTCCAAAATTCCAATGGGAGGCCTGGCAACTTCACCCAAATGACCCTACTGCGAGGAGCCTCCTTAACCGGATTGAAGCCGAGATACCAAGGAAAGAGCTGCATAAAACTTCTCCCGCAGACCCAAGTTCAACTAATAATCTTAAAAACATCCTTATCATCCATAAAGTGAACACTGAACCAACCATTAATAAGGATACTTACCTTTGGGATATAACCAATAATAGGCTTCCACTGATTGCCAATCCATGAGGACGTATCAAAATCAGGATTCTCTGGAAACAACCAGCGACCCATGATAGCTCGCTTGTGAAAACTAGCGACGCGGCCACAGAGATCATCATAATCTAATACCACTTCCTTAATATCCATATTGTGCTTAAAGACTGGTCTCCTTTTTTTATTGCGACGACCTCGAATATGTCTTTTCTTGCGACCCTGTAAACAATCCACCACCTTTGGGTCGGGATTGAAACCCTGTCTGATGATAAGGTCGTCGATATTGTCCAAACCGTCCGCAAAACAATCACCCGCCTCTTTTGGTTTGGATAGTACCACCGAATTAATGGATATATCCATATTGGGATCGTTCAAGATCATAGCCGTGATCGGAATTGTGCCAAGACAGCAGATGAAAGATAGTAACTGAGTTTTGCAGTAAGATGTCACTGCAAAAATGTCAGTACAATTGAGCACGAAATTGTAGTTGAATAATAGCACCTCAGTTAGGATCGATTTGAAAAAATCGACGTAAATTTTAGCCAAGTCAATCCCAAAACAACAAAGGAATCTTAGAAAATGGGGAATCGATAAAGGCTAAATGAGGATAACTAAGGAGAGAAAGGCGGCCAAATAAGAGGGAAGGATAAAAAACATAATAATTGCTATACTCAATACCCAAGATGCCTTAATTGATGATAGAGATACCAATACCGACGACAGAAATGCTCGAGAAACTTGATCCCAGACGGATGTACAGAGGGATGTCAGAGATGGTCGCCGATTCGATAAAACCAAAAATAAATAGAATAAAAAACCCTAGAGAAAAGGACGAGAAGACTGAAATAGATCAAGCCAAGACCATAAAATGACCTAGAGAGAATAAAACTAATCAATCCATCCAGATCACACACACATCATCCACCTGAAAAAAGTCCAGGAGAATGTGGATAATAATTATTGCCAGATAGGATGAGTAGTTCACATTAAAGGAAGTCAGAGGCCGAGTTCAGAAGAACATAATTACATAGCCCGGAAAAACATTCAAAGTGGTCGGAAAATGTCCTAAAAATGTCGTTGATAGAGAGTGCGGAACGGAAAAACCAGTGCGCTTCTAAAGATGACAACAGCAGCAACACAATCAACCCGGACAAGCCCACCATCTTTTACAAATGCAGAAACCAAAACTCTTGCATGGGCGTGAGATTATGAGGGAATCCACCCATTTGCACCATAATTGATACCATCGACTGGATGGGGATTGAACACTAGTGGAGGTCTCCGAAGAAGAAAACGAAGACGAACTACCGATATGCAGGCAATAGTCTTCCGAATTCAGCATCAAACATGATCAGAAATGAAAGAAATACAACCCCCCCAATGCAACCGGATACAAAACTACCCCCCAAAACCACCCAATTCTTAAAAACCTATATGCGAGTAGTGACGCAATGAGGACCAGAAGTTATCCGAAAGTAGATAGCTTAGTGAAAAAGCTTATGATGGACGAAAATGGCCACAAGAATATAGATGGAAACTATGATAAGGACAATAGATTCACAAATCTCCACAATATTTATAACACTCGTCATTGCACAACAGGCCTTATAGCAAAACCAGTGACAAAGCCAATGCCAAACAAGCATCCAGAGGACCCCTGATAACCCTGTGAGGTATAGGAGAGAGGGAAATCTAGAAATATAGATACTCGACATACATCGCACTAGTACGACAAGTATGTTGCAATGCAGGGGAAGATGCAGCCCCCACCCACAAACTAGCAAGAAAGAGATATTCTAAACTTAGAATGCGGAGAGAGCTTCCATTAAATCAGAATACCATATGCCAATGACAAACCACCCCCACATACCAGCAAGAAAAATATATTCTCAACCAGGATAGCAGCGAGATTTAATCAATGGCTTACAAACATCTTCACCCCAAAATACATGCCTCTCTCCTAGTTCTTTTATTAATTACATGAGCTTTAATCACTCTAAATACAATGAAAACAAAAGAAAAATATTTATTCTGACTTGCTTGACATGCACACAATTACCAAACTTATCTATCACATAATTTCGACTTACTTAACACTCACTTAACTAACTCTCTATCACACAATTAGACTTACTCATCGCTTACTTAATTGACTATTTAAAATCTAAATCTTCACGCGGGATTTAATTAAATAGGTTAACAATTAATGACCGCATGAATCAGGATTGTGACAATTTTGAACTATTAATCTGCCTAACGAGATTTACGTAACGATAAATCTTAAGTAGGGATGAGGGGAAATTAAAAACATGATTGGAAAACTTTAGGATGACCTGTAAGATTTAATATGGGCATGAAAGGCGGCATGAATTATTGATCTTCAAAATGGGATTAAGATGAGACTTTACTAGCGGTAAGAATTAAGGTATACGAAATACTCTAATAATCGTTAATACATAATTACAATTCTTGATCACAACCGGTAGGGGTTGAAAAGAAGAAAATGCTTGAACTGATAGATTTTTCGAATAAGATGGATTAATTTGATTAAGACTTTTAAAAGGATACCATTAAAACTTAGAGCCGAGAGTAAAGTAAAATATTTAATTATTGGTTGAAGCCTCTATCAAGTTATTGGTCCTCTCTAATGAGGCTGAAGGTTAGGCACTCACAATTGAGCTAATTGGGCATAAGCTCCCTTCGGGTAGAATATCTAAAGGTGTTGCCAAGGGTAAAAGAAAAATACTTGAACTATTGAAATTAGATTAAATCTTTTAATTACTAGCTATATAACTTTTAATGACTACCCTTAAAATTTAGAACGAAGGGGAAATTTCTATATGATTAAAACATTTAATTACTATTTATATGTTTAAAGTTATTAATGCAAACTTATTATATAGTCCAGTGGAGAAAGGAAAACTATTTCCTTTTAAGGATTAAAACTTGACATGAATATTTGAGGTTAGAGGTTAATTGTGTCGGTTGTGAGTGGAATTCCTGTGTTTACTTAAGATTAGGAATCAATTTGTGTTAGGGAAGTACTAACTTATTTTAGTTACTATTTTTTTAGAAGTACTAACTTATTGTAGTTACTAATTTTTTTAGATAAAATAAATTTAGTATAGATTTATTTTAATTATTGATTTAAAATAAGTTGAGAGGGATCAAATTTATTCATGTGCAAATTTATTTTAGAAGCAAAAAAAATTTATAAATTTTTATTGTATTTTTTTAATGTTATAGAGATTACATAACATGCAAATGAAGACATTTAAACAATGCACATTAAACTAATTTTTTATTAATATAGTTTAAATATGTCAATATTAATTCATATTAAAATATTTTATTTTAACAAGTTTTTCTTCATATAGATATATATGAAGTTGATATCTATATATATATATATATATATATATATATATATATATATATATATATATATATATATATATATATATTATTACTTCATATGAAATTATGTTAGGTAAATGGAAAAATAATTAAATATGCATAGCATTTTTTTCTTTTTTTATTATATCAGACATTGCTTTTCTATTTAGAAAATATTTTATTTTTATTTTAAGACAGATACAGATACTCACACATCACCTTCACACTCTATTGTAGAATGAGCCCCTCCGCTTTATAATTAAGATTAGGAATCAACTTGTGTCACGAAAGTACTAGCCTAGCCTAGTTGCCAATTCCTTTATATAAAAAAATAAAATAGCAATAATAATAAAATTCAGGATTCGTGAAAATATAAAATCTAAAAAAAGTAATCTAATTATTTTATTTATTTATTTTTATTGAAATTTGATGGATTGAAAATATCAAGATTTTTGGAGGTTTAAAAAGTAAATTTGTTTAATTAAATGAATTCAACACTTCTAGAAAAATTTAAAATACTCTTATTATTCAAATTTTGTGATTTCAATAAATCCTTATGATACATTAAACAAAAATAAAACCAAAAATATACTCTAAAATAAACGAAATAATAATAATAATACCACAATTGGAAATCCCAAATCCAACGAGAAACTATATGCCTCAGAAAAAGCCAAAAATATAGTAGAATTAAACTCCCAAAACTGAAAATCCCACTCCCACCCTTGAATTGACCCTTAATTGTGGCGAACTAAAAACATGGAAAAAAAACATAAAAAATTATAAAGACGTTTGTGATTTTTCATGACGTGGACAGTAAATTAAGCCTATGATCATTCCCCATAATCATGCTTTCCTTATCTATTCTTTCCTTATCCATTAAGTCGTTAAAGATAAGATTTGAGTAAAGATAAGATTTGAGTAGCTATAAGTAGAGATGGAATTTGATGGGAATTTTGTCCGTATTTGACTGTTGGAATTTGTGGATGATTTTTTTTTTTTTTTTTTTAACATACTTGGAACAGTCGAACCCATATTTTTGAGGTCTAATTTTTGTTCGAAAATGTTCTTACGCCCACTTATTTTCCATCTACCAGTGTGTTTTTTTTCAACTTGAAAACCTAACATATCCTCACTGAACTTCACAAGTTTCCACTGCAAGTCTACAACCACAATCGATTCCCCACTGGTTTAAAAAGTGTAAGGGAAATTTACCTTTCTTGGCATTTAAGAATATCATTCTCTATGAGTATCTGGCTCACTGGAATTGGTATTATACTATACTAATCGTTATTGATATTTAGAAATTGGGAATGACATTTCAAGTAAAAAGTAAAATCAAGATGTGATGCTGAATTGATTGATGTGATGATAATCATGATTATTGATTATCAAACTATGTAGAAAAAATATCGGAGCGCACTAAATATGAACATCCCTTTCCATTTTTCTTTCGGCTACCCTTTTACAGAAAGTACACAGCCATCGTTTTACTGTAAGGACACCGAAGAAGGAATAAGGCCAAGGTCGTGAAGAAACAGTAAGAATTCCAATTAACGCCATTGTTGCCCCTCTATTTCACAGTTCAAAACACAGTGGAAGCTTAGGACACATATTTCTGGGAGTTTGGATTCATCGTCAAAATGAACAGGTGCAGAAGAGAAGCTTTGGGCAGTCTAATTCCCTAACACACACACTCTCAAGGCATATTCTCATTCAGACTTACACCTAGCTCAATATTGGCTCCAAGAAAATTGTGAGGAAACATCTTAGGTTTAGGAATTTATTTTTTTCTTTAGACACTATGGAACTTGGAACTAACAAAGTGAAATGCCCAACGTTAAGGCTTCCCACTTAAATTGAAATCCTTATTAGTCCTATCCTGAGTGAAGACCTTGTATGAAAAACTAAGAGTTATATGTCTTGATTGCAAGCCTTGCGAAAAAGAGTTATATTGACAGAGAGTTATATGTCCTTATATGTCCTGATTTATCAATCCCATAATTTCAACTTCATGTATAATAATTAAAAATACACATCGTGCCTGAATCAATTATAGAAATTAAGAATTGATTCTCTTACACAATAAATTGTACAAAGACAAGAAAGAAACACCCATTCTATAGCTAAAGAATGCCAATACATCCTCTCTAATCATTTGGGAACTGTAATTGCTTTAGCCAAATAGGTGTAGATTTTTCAAATGCACTACAATTATTATATTCACTAATAGATATAAATAAAAGGATGAACTTGTCCATATACAGATTTGCAATATTCCACCTAGAGGCATATTTATATCATTACAAGTAACAATATCTAATATTACTTGTACATCACTTACCAAAATCTATACTCTAGAAAATTCAACATTCAACTTGAAAAGTTGAGACCACATAAAGGGATAGAGCTCAAGTGGTTGGAACTATCAACATTAAATGACATTAAATGTTTCCCAATGTTAATAGTGACCACTTAGATTCAAATACTTTCCCGAATACATGAAGTCCCGACTCTTTTCTTGATCTCAGACCTTGTGTGAAAAGCTAAGGACATAAACTAAAACTTCTTTTTGAAAAACTAAGGACATCATGTCCTGATTGTGGACCTTGTGTGAAAAAATAAAGCCTTTGTGTGAAAAACCAAGGTCCCTATATGTCTTGATTGCAACATTTTTGAAAGATTTATACTCACATCCCTAGAACTCAACCTCATGTAGAAAAAACAAATCCTTACCCAAGGTCATAAAGTCCTGATTCATATTTTGTTAAGAAAAGCTAGTCCTGATGATGCCGATAGGCGTCCCCCTTGTTGGAATTGCCCACTTCAATCCTTTTTCTAATTAATATTTTCATCCAATGGTCTAAGTTGAAAGATGCCAGTATCTTCTTTCCGTCGCCACTACGCCAATGAATTAAATTGAAATCCATAACCTCCTCGCATATCTAAATCAAGTGTTTAAATCATACTTAAATTATTTTTTTACCAAATTATCATTAAAAATTTGTCATGTCTTATTTATCTTCATGTATGAGGCATAAGAGAAAATGAAAAAAAAAATTAGAGCAAAAATTTGAAATGGATGTCTGTTTGCATTCTGAAACGTATGAATGTTGAAACTTCGAGGAGTAAGGACAAGTTTTCGTGCACTATATTTCTCATAAATGTTACGAGTTTATGTGACTCTGTGTTAATATTCTACTTTGTCATAAATATGACATGGTTATGTGTAACTTATCCATGTTCATATTCTCGTTGTGTCGCAAACTCTTTTTCACCAGAGAAGAAGTAAATTTCAATTCCTCATATTTCATTTCCTCAAAAATTTGCGTATTTTGTTATGGATCCACAAAACTCTATAGATTGCATTGATCAGTAGTAAATTATAATGGCGCTGGTGATGCGATCATACAGAAACATAATGGTATATATTGCTTGCTTTCTCATGGAGGTGTTCCATAGATTTTATGGTTAATTTATTTGCTTTGCAAAGAAGCCATTTTATCATAGGCTAGAGTATAAATGGTGAAATTATCATTGAAAATCTTGTGAGTAATATACTTCTTTAATTGTGTGTAGGTTAATAACATTGTTAGGGTTAGAGTTTCATATTAACTAATCCTACCATTTGTTTTTTCACTATTGTCATATAATTTCCTCCATGAATTGACTCTCCCGCCACCTGGTATCACTACGATGGTTAGTTTGTAAATTTTATATGTGAGCTTCCTCCATATGATGTGTAGACAGTGATCCAGGTATTACCCTTTTCCAATGTCGTTATATCTATGATAAATCGAGTTATTTATCTGTTTAAATGATGTGTTTTGTATTTTTTGTTCTTAGGTGCCAAATTCTTACTTCATTTTAATTATTTTTCCTACATTTCTATAGAGTGCTAGATCATTGGTTCATGGGTTTTTATTTTATGTTCTTAGTTGTTTTTCAGCAATGAAGTTTACATTGTCGATTTTCCTTCAAGTATACATTCTTTGGTTTTTATTTTTCATGAATATTGTATTTTTTCAATTAAAGAGGGATACATTTTCTCTATATTTTTCTACACCTTTTTTTGCATAGGAACACATAAGTTATCTTAGTTGTAATGCCTGTATCTCCCTCTTCCATTTTGTGAAGCATGAGGTAATACATGGTCTCTGTTGCAAGAGCCCCTGTTTAGGGTCTTTAATAAATTTCTGAGCATTGTAAATGGGTTGTGGTTTTTCTAAGGTGTAAACCCTTTTGGAAGGGGAAGTATTAATAAATTTATTAAATATGGACACAAAAACGACTCGTGGATTTAATTATAAGCATTAAACTTACAAAACATATCCACCACTGAAATATTCAAACAATTAACACATATCTTTTCAATTACAATTTGGGGCACATCATGTTTCTCTCTCTCCATATTCTGACAGTACCTTGTTCATTCATTGGAAGTAATACCTAATTCTTAGTATTGAATTTTTGTCAATCTTACGAGTTCCAGTTTAGTGAGTCTCTTATTCTTTTTCTTTTCTTATTGGAGTTCCCTTGACGGTTTCACTGACTTACTTACAGGTAGTATACTTGTTCTAACACCGAGGAATGCCTAATTGAAAACCTTAAACTTTCATTCTAGATGTATAATGAAGGGATGTGGCTATAATGACCCTACTTTTACTATTCTTGTGGCTAGAACATTGTCTATTTAGGGCTCTCCTCTCCATAATTATATCCTCCCAATGGCGTTTACTTCTTAAAAATATTAGTCACGTCAACCCTTTCAAATTTCAGTGAATAACAAATCTATCATCTTTTTGCACAAATTGATTTATTCTATTATATACATAGTATTGGTATCTCTTATCGAGGGCATGGGAAATTCATTGTTAATTCTATTCAAAACAACTACAGGTTTAATGTTTATATTGTTACAATAATTTAATGTTTATACTATTACAATATTGGGTTTATATTGGGTTTATAGTAAAGTTTATATTTCATTTAAAAATAATATTTAAATTTATATTAAATTATTATGATAAATAATGAAAATTAGAATTAAAAGGTAGATTAAAAAGAATATTATTAATAATATGATTAAATGAAATATTAATAATGTTTAAAATATAATATTTGTAATATTAAGTGTTTTAAATTTGTTAACATTTAATATTATTAAGATAATAAAATTTACATTATAATATCAATATTATTAATTATATTGAGATCCTTAAAAATATAATATGAACATTAATGTTAATAAACAAGAATAATAATATTTACTTTCTAATAATTAGCAATATAATTATTAATAAAAATAAATATTTAAAATGTATATTCACTTTAACCATATGATTAAAAGTATTAATGATATTATTATTAATGTTTTTAATATAAAAAATATTAAGATTAGTATGAATAATTAGTAATACTTACATTTTAATATTTACATGGCTACTTTTTACACTATAATATTAAAATTTTATTAATATAATAGTTAAATTTATTCAAAACAACAAGTCATGAATCTATCATTAAAATTAAAATTATCTATAATGTTTATATTGGTAGAATATTAGGTTTAGAGTAAATTTTATGGTATATTTGAAATTAATATTATTATTATTAGTATTAATTATTATAAAATATTAATATTAATAAATATCACGATAAATAATGAAAATAAGAATTGAAATTAATAATAAAAGAAATATTACTAATAATATCAGTAAATACAATTACAAAAAAATATGTGTAATATTAACAATCTTAATAAAATTTTATTTTTTTTAATACTTAGTATTACTAAGATAATAACATTTAAATTAGAGTATTAATACTATTAAAAATATTAATATTGTTAAAAAAAATAATATTGACGTTAATATTGATAAATAAGTATAATAATATTTAATAATTAACAATATAATTATTAACAATAGAAAAATTAAAGGTATTTACTCTAACAATATGATTAAAATTATTAATGATATTATCATTAATGTTGTTAATATAAAGACAATGTATAAGAATTTTTCAGTGAAAATCACATGTAAGAAAATATTGTTGACGCATTTTGAGCTAGCCAGTGTGGTTCATCATCAGGACAAGATGAGAAATTTGATCAAGAAACATGTTTAAATAGATAAGAAAAACTCCAACTAGTCGTTGAAAATTTTGTCATATTTTATTAAATTCTATTATATTTTTTTATAATTTAATTATATTTTAATTTCAATTTGACTATATATAGTTAAATATAGTCAAATTGAAATTAAAATATAACTAGATTAAAAAAAAATATAATAGAATTAAAGTAATAAAAGACGACAAAATTTATTCAATTTTATCATTCTGAACAAACTAGCCATTTTTTAAACAACTAGTTGGAGCTGTCCTTATCTATTTAAACAGGTTCCTTGATCAGATTTCTCATCTTGTCCTGATCATGAGCTACCCTGGATAGTTCGAAATGCATCAACAAAATTTTCTTACATGTGATTTTCACCAAAAAATCGTATACACAATGTATGGATCATAGAAGCCAAATTCCTAAAATATAAATACTATTAAAATTAATTTTAATAATTCATTATATTTTTGGGCTAATCATTTTAATTAAATATGGTTAAACATTTCCAACTCACTCATGGCTAACCCTCTTAAACCATAATAAGCCATGGTCAACCTTAATTATGATTAATAATTATAACTATAATTCAAATAATATCTAAATAATATCTAAAAATTATTTAAGTAATTATAATTCTCTTCTCTTTAAAATAAAAAAATAATTTGAGGGCTTGTAAAGCTATTTAATAAAATTGAAATTAAAAAAAATATTCATTGTAACCATATCATTTATAGTATTAGTGATATTAAAATCAATATTTTTAATAGAGATAGTATCAAGATTAATATCATAAAGTAATATTAATAATATTTATGTTCTAATCATTTTAATCAACCATGGCCAAACATTCCCAACACGGTCAATCATTGTCACTCATTCTCACCTATGCTCAATGATACACAATCTCATTTAGCCATAGTCACCCATGGTTAACCTTACTCAACCATGGTAAACCTTGATCAACCATTTTCATCCCTCTCACCCTAGAAATCCATTGGTATACTCATTCCTAATGGCCAACTATGGTCAACCCAAGTTAGAATGGCCCAGCTGGTAAACCATAGTCAACCATATTTATTATAATATTATTCATATTAGTATATATAATATTGTTCATATTATTATATTAATATTATTCATATTATTATATTAATATTATTCATATTCATATTCATATTTATATTAATATTATTCATATTATTTATTATAATATTATTTATATAGTTTATCACATTAATCCCAGGGTTTAGTATGAATCATATTGGCTTATAGTCAGGGTCCACCATGGTCCTATTGTACTATACAACAACCCTCCCCATTTTTAAATTTTAGAATAAATTCCATTTAGAAATAGGTCCCCTTTTTTATCTTTCTTTCTAGATAAAAATAAAATATTTAGAAAAATTCTGATCATTTTTATTAGAAATAAAAGATTCATTGATAAAAGGATACATTGCATATTTTTATTTACAAAGTGTATAAAATTTTAAAAAACTTTCCTATCCAATGAGAAAAAAGCTTTTAATCATATCAAAATATTATATAAAGGCTTTATATTTAATAATATTCGATATGTACAATAATCACAAATCGGAAAATCGAAGAATTCTTTAAAGTTTATTTTCGCTTTGTAAAATTTCGATGTGATCACACTCAATCGCAATCGCATTTCAGATAAACTTTAAAGTGTTATGTTTCTTTTTCATACTTCCGATGCGATGCGATTCATCGCAATCACATTTCGGAGAATTGAAGCAATATATTCATTTGGTTGAAAGACTCTGATGTGGCAGACCCCACCTCATCGCAATCGGATTATCCGAGAAACTATTTAACGATTCATTCCATTTGAAAATCCCCGATGCGCTCTTCGCAATCGGATTTTGGCATAAGTATTATTTCATTTTCCTTTCAAAGGAATCACAATGTGAATAGAACTTAAATATTTATATATTATTACTCATCATGTTCCAAAGATTGAAAAGGTAATATATTTACACTTATTTCGAAATATGCCAATCTCTGATTTTACGTTGATATTAATTCACAAATCAAATGAATAACAATGATTTTTTTTGTTATTGAATGCATGAATGTGACTCCCTAGAGGGCATTTAAGTTTTAAACCATGGATATAATTAATGCAAATCAACGAATAATTATTTGGTAGATTTGTTTTCATTATTGCGTTTTCACCTTGGCTGAAAGATTTTCTTTGTTTCAAAACAATAGAACATCTAATTTTTCCATTCGCAGAACAAGAGAAACATTGCCCGATACTGAAATGTAAAAAAGATTCAGGAAATCGAAAGTCACCACCATTGCAAAAGCTCCTGTGTTCACTGTGCCGCCTAAAGAGAAACCAGCAAAGCTTAAGCTGGTTACAGATACCTCATGCCAGGGACTTGGTAAAATGACATGGGAAAATGTATACAACTTACTTGAAAAGAAAAACCCTAAAGTTGTTGAAGTTAAGGCTACAGTTCCTGATGAAGCCGACTTAGACTCTAATTTTGAAAATCTTCTTGGTGCATTAGCAAACTCATTCCTGCACTGAGTTGTAGCTCGGGCAAACATTTTCTCATATTATGATGTTATTGGATGGGTAATTGATAATGTGGCTATCAAAGACAGAATCTTTGTTTCTACATCTGGAGAAATATTCGGGTCATTCAAACCAAAGGACATCAAAGCGATGTACCACCTTTCAGGCCCACAAAAAATTTATAACAAAGATTTTATCAAGGAATTTGCTGTGAATCATGAAAATCAGTCAGAACCAATTAAAGACTGGAGAGGGGCTCCTAAAAAACATAGACATGAGGCATCATGTATGTAGTCCATGTAGTCTCTTTTACCTCCATACAATTATGCCGAAGAAATGAATATTTTTTTGTTATTTAGAAGTCAGAGGTTACTCAAAGTTCCTCTGCATCAGTTGAAAGTTTCTATACAGGAATATGAATCACAACAGAAGGAAACAGGAAATACATCTGGCAAAGAAGTAACAGGAACTAATCCTGTTTTAGAAAAGAAATATTTTAGCAGCAAAGTTGATACTGAAAATATAGAAACAGCTGCTAAAACTAATGTACATCAGTCTTTGGCCCAGGCAAGAAAAGAAAGCACAGGTACTGATGCCAATGTGCATACTAAAAAGGGAGGCACAGACATTAAGAATAATGAACAAGCACCAAAAAATGATATAAGAAATAGTTCAAATTCTCAACTTGGAGGAGAAAAAGCTACTAAACTTATTGTTTCTCCTCATTTTCTTTGCGAATATGAAAAAATTTTCCCAACAAATAGGACAACAGAATAATCCCCAAGTTAATGATCTGAAAGACCAGGATATAGAAATCATCCCTGAAAATCTCACAGGTGAGATCATGTTGAAGATAGAAGAAATCCCTCCTCTGGATATATTTTACAGTCCTAAACATAGGGTTGTTGTGAGAAAATAGAGGAAAAGCAGGAGAACTGATCAAGATGCACTTTTGACATCACAGGTGGAGTTTATGAATATTGTTTATAAGAATGCTGAGGTGAATCCATCTAAGGATATCAAAAAATTATCCCAATATGCAGGTGCATATAGTGCTGCTACTATAGACAAGGCCTCTGAAGTTACACAGTTAATGAAGCAAAAGGATGTGCAAATAGCCATGTTAGAAGGTCAGGTTACAGAGAACCAAAAAAAAATCATTCAGTTAGAATAGTGATTTCAGGATGTAGAGCTCAAATCTAAACAATTAGAAGAAAAACTTGTTGTTGAAAAGGAAAAGATCGATCATCAGACTTTAGAAAAGCAACAACAGCTAAATCAAGAAATAGAAAAATTACAGGCTCTTCTAAAAAGACTTCAAAGATTGAGCAAGAGAAGATGTTTCAATCTAAATTAGACAAGTTTAAGAATTATCCTAATTTGGATCAATTCAAAAATGAAGCCATCGAGACAAACAAGTTATTGTCTCAACAATTAAATGAATTTTGTCTAAAGATTGTAGAAGTAGAATCTCTATGTGAATTAACATCTTACCTAGTAGATGAAGGAGTCAGTCTTAAAATTGAATTTGATGAAGCTGATGAAAAGATCTCTAAATTTCTTTTATGGCAAGACTCAGAATTAGGAAGAAAAAAAAATCTTCCCAAGATTATGGAGAGACATAAAGAAATTATTTTTGCAGAATGGGAATAGTGTTTGATCAAAGCAGAAAGAGCTACATCTAGAGCTAAAATCATAATGAACAACGTAACATAGCTGGTGAATGATAACATATATGTAATAAATTTAATTGCAAATTGTACCCTTGGCCAATTACCTAGGGTAAAAGAAACTAATCACAGATGGAAACAAGAGATAATTAATAAAAATCAGAAAATTGGCCAACTACAAGGAATATCATGGGATACAATATGGACCTATCTTATCAAGCCGCATAGTCAACAAACAACAATAAAATTTCTTTCAAATGCCATCGATTGCATCATTCCTGAATTCTCTGATGCCACATATACAGAGAGGTTGCACTCAAAGCTTAGTCATCCTGAAGAAGTGAAGGAAATGCTCAAAATATGCCATCTGGGCACATCAAACGCAGTAGATAATCAATGAGTCGGTTCACCTCAAAGATCTCATTTCTATTATAGATTTGTTTAATTTAGATATATTGTAGGAATAGTTTTAGTTATTTTGTTAAGTACCTATTTAAACCCCTTTCATGCATTTCGAAAGGGATCTTGAATTTGTAATATTTTGACTTGGAGATTACATTTATGTACCCCATTCACTCTTATATTTTTATAAAGGATCACATCTAGTGATTCTGTGCGAAATTGCCTTTAAGAATTGCATTTCCGTATCTTGGAGTTGATTTTACATTGAAGTTGTTGGATTTGGATATCAGATTGCATTGGAAAGTATCAAAATGGATATGGTATTTCTATCTATTCATTGTTAGTTTCTTATGTTATGTGATATTCTCTTTTAAATTGCTATCATTTATGTGTATTCACTTTACAATATTTCTTTATACATATCATTTCTGAGTGTGTAGAAATATTATCTTTTACAGTATATGCAAACGATATATAATGATGAATGCAATATGTTATTATAACTATGTTTAATTTCTTAAACAGAGTTATCTCTATTTGTTACTGCATATTTCAATTAAGCTATAATACATTTTCATGGTTATTGATTAATTGAAACAATTTAAAATTGTATTCACATTTGATGCCCGGGTTAGTTTTAGAATTATCTTATCAATTTTAAGTTAGTTTAAATAGTTTTATTTCAGTCATTTAGTCCCATTTTCACTTCATTCAATCATTCCATTACCAACCCATTTAAATTACTAGGAAACTGGTCCTATAAATCTAGTCGGAGCCACCACGCCAAACGAAAAAGGAGCTGTCCTAAGGTCCCAACTGGGTGGTTATCCCCAATGTTTGAAGCAACGATTTTCGAGGCTTCAACATTTTTGGTGCTAGAAGGAGGTCCAAAGCTATGAATGGTAGATAAATCAAAATCCGAAAGCCATTCTAAGAGCACAACACCTTCATCAGCTTCAATTTCTTCCACATCTCAAATCACTAGAGAAGAAATTGATAAAAGAATTCAAACACCCACTACCAAAGTCTCCCATCAATCAAATAATCCACCTCCTGAATCCCCTGAAGTTGAAGCTTTAGTCCATAAACTTGAAGGATTCTCATTATCATTAGAAGAATCGGAATTATCTGAAGGTAGTGTCACCTCGCAGTTTGTTTCTTCCAGACCTCTCACTAGGTCATAGAGTGAAAAACTTGGAATTTCCCCAAAGGAACTTCCTATACCTAGTAGAGTCAAAACAAGAAAAAATCCTTCGAAAACAGAAAGTGGTACTAGTTCTTCATCACATATTCAATCATCTGTTTCCCAAAATCCAAATCAGAAAGGTGCAGTAGTCTCATCTTCATATGCTCAAACTACATCTGTTCAAACATCAATTGTCTCTTCCAGTACTTCAACTGTTACTACTCATACACCAGTTATCACTTCTAGTTCTTCTACCATCATCACAACAATGGCACAACCAGCACAAAGACCATGGACTAGACCCGGAGCTGTTAATATGGCTACACCTTTGAATGATCTACCTGATCATCCTGAAAAATGGCTGCTAAAGTTTAGTCCAGATATTGGTATACCAAGAAAAGAACTATCAATAATTTTATGCTTGTTATAAATCTAAATCAAGTAGAGCATGAAGATGTTGTAGTGAGGTTATTTCCCTATACCTTACAAGGAACAGCAGGATCTTGGTACTTTTCCTTACCTTCTGATTCTATCACAAATTGGGATATGTTTGAAGAGAAATTTTTAACTATATATGGAGATGATAGATAAATTGCTACCCTACTAAACAATCTCTCCAATTTAAAGAATCAACCCATGGAACCCGTTAAATATTTTAACTCTCGATTTAATAAACTCTTGAAAAAGATCCCTGCAACATCTAAACCTAGTGAACGGGTTAGAAGTGAATGGTACATTAATGCTTTCCCCTCAAACATAGAAATTTTTGTAGATAGAGCTGCAAAATCAACTTTACCTGAGAATATGAAAGAAGCAATTTCATTTGAAAAACGAATGATTGTTTTAGATAAGAAAAATGCTTTTCAGGAAAGAAAATCAAAGAAAGTCACTTTAAAATATAATTCCAAGAAAAAGACACCAAGAGATCCATATGACATGGAAGTTTTACAGAAAGTCCTTAAAACCATGTCTAATGAGATGGTTGAGATCAAAAATAAAGTAGAGGAGACTTCTACAAAGAGACCATTTAGAAATTTCAAGAGAAATCAAGCTGAATCAAAACCTCCCAATGCAATATCCAATGTAGAATCAGAAGATGAAGAAGAAGAATAAACTCCTCTAATGTTAGATGAAGAAGATGAAAGGGAAGAAATATATGAACTAAATGGAATGTGGAATTTCATTCTCCCTAATTTGGATAGTGAAATGGAACAAGAAGCTATGCCGGTCAGTACAAGGAGAAAATCTATTTCGAAACCTTTTCAAACTGTTCCAAAGAAGAAAACTACAACTCCAAGTACTAAAGATAAAACTCCCACAAAGAAAGCTTCTCCCTTACCCACTCAGAATCAACCATCATCTCCTAATCCCCCCACATCATCATCCAAGACTCTGGTGGTATCAAATACGATGGATTATAATATTGTTGAGCATATGAAAAATACTAGAGAGAACATCTCATTACATGAACTCAACAAACTTAAACATCAACAAAAGATGCTATTAAAAGAGTTAAATGCTACACCTATTGCTCCTTTACCAAGTGGTGTAGTAGCTAAAGCAGCTAAAGGGACTGGTAATCCACCAGACAAAGTAGATGCAATAGACACTATTCTTATTGGAGAAAGATCAACTTCTCAGACACCTCCATTTCTGTTGACTTATGAAATCTACAATAATAATATACAAAATTGTTTAATTGATTCTGGAGCATCCTCTAATATAATGCCTACTTCAGTATGTGCTAAATTTAATATCAAACCACAGAAGTCTGTAGTTCACATTGTACAATTGGATTGCTCTAAAGTTCAAGTTGTAGGAGAAATCAATTCAGTTACCATTAGACTAGCTTCTGATCCTAGGATTGTCCAAAGAATTGATATTCTAATTACAGATATTCTGGAATTCTATGTATTAGTCTTAAGTAGAGACTGGTTTGGGAACCTTAATGGCTATATCTCAACCAATTTTTCACATATGTGGCTTTCATACAAAGGGAAACCAAATCAAATCAAAATCGAGCGAGAAAAACATATGACGCACACTGTAATTGAATTTGAACAACCAAATGAACCTGTAGCTTTCAACAATAATATTCTTGGAGATTATTCTGCTGAGTCATTTCTTGGAAATTTTACTGCACCACAATCACCTTTTTCTGTAAATACTTTTGTTTCTCAAATTGAAATTTTTTTGCAATCTGATTCTTTTAGAATTGTTAATATTTCTGATTCATTTGTGGATAAACCTATATATAGAAATTTATTTTGGTCATTATATTTTGATGGATTGAAATATAGTGATGGAGCAGGAGAAGGATGCATCTTAATTGATCCAAAAGGAGAGAAAACCATGCTATCATGTAGATTAAAATTTCAGTGTACTAATAATACTGTTGAATAGGAAGCCTTGATTCAAGGGCTTTATAAAGCTATAGGGTTAAATCTAAAATACTTGAAAGTGTATGGAGATTCTGAAATTGTCATAAGACAAGTAAGGAATACCATCCATTGTCTTTCAAGACATCTCAAAAATTATCAAACCCTAGTACAGGACCTTACCACTAAATTTCTAGCATTTAATATCTCCTCTATTCCTAGAAATCAAAGCACATCACCTGACCTGTTAGCTAATGTTGTGTCCAAACTCCTTCCTACTGAAGATTGCAGTCCTGATAGATTTTCAGTAGAGTTGATTTTTCGCCCATCTGTCCCAGAAAATATTACTAACTGGAGAGTATTCTACCATGATCAAGATATTTTGAATTTCTTAACTTCTGAGAATTCATATGATGAACAAATTATTGATGAAGATGATCATGATCTGCAAATTACTTCAAGAAATAATGAAAATCCGATTCCTAAATCTGTTGTTAAACTTGAGGATATTTATGATATTAAAGACAGATTCAAGAAAGTTACTAATTCTAAACTTCAAAGTTTAACTTTGAAGTTTGAATTAGTTAATCTTGGCTCTGATTCTAAACCTTAGAATGTTAATCTAGGACTCAATTTAACTCCAAAAGAAAAATATTCTTTTATTAAACTTCTGAGTAAATATAAAAATGTCTTCGCTTGGAGTTATGCAAATTTAAAGACTTATGATACTTCTGTAATTCAACACACAATTCCAATGCTATCTGATGTTAAGCCTATTCAACATAAGTTAAGAAAGATTCATCCAAATCTTGAGGATCAAATCAAAACAGAAATCAACAAACTTTTGAAAGCCAAAATCATTTTTCTTGTAAGGCATTCCAATTGGGTTTCCAACATGGTATCTATCAGGAAGAAAAATGGCGATATTAGAATCTATATTGATTTCAGTAATTTAAACAAGGCATGTCAAAAAGACAATTTCACATCGCCAACCATGGAGAAAATTCTCCAAAAGGTGGCTGGTTCTGAACTCATGTCCTTCCTTGATGGATTTTCAGGGTATCATCAAATTCTAGTACATCCAGATAATAGGTTGAAAACCACTTTCAGAACCAAATGGGGAACTTATGCTTATCAGAAAATGCCTTTTGGTATAGTAAATGCAGGAGCTACTTTCCAGAGAGCCATGGACATAGCATTCAAGGGTCTGATTAATAGATCAGTTGTTATTTATCTTGATGAAATAACAATTTATTCAAAAAGGAGATCCAATCATCTACATGATCTGAAACAAATATTTGAAAGATGTAGAAGGTTTGGTATTTCCTTAAACCCAAAGAAATCGTTCTTTTTTCTTGATCAAGGAAATCTCTTAGGGTTTGTTGTGTCAAAATATGGTATATATATCAATCCTGACAGAGTTAAAGAAATTTCTGATATTTCTTTACCTCATAATAAAGAGTCCATGCAATCATTTGTAGGTCAGATTAATTTCGTAAAAAGATTCATTCTGGATTTTTCTCAAATTGTTTTACCTATTGTTGAAGCCCCGAAAATCGGGTCTACAACAAGGGGGATACCCACCATCCAAACCTTGGCTAGCGACTCCTTTTCCGTTTGGTGTAGTGGGTCCGACTGGGGATGATGGGACCAGTTTCCCAATATGTGTGTGTGTGTTGAGAATATATATTTCCTTTCTAAAAAGGTTCCTAAGTGAAATGCTTTTATTCTATTTCTAATCTAATCATATGAAAATTGTATTCTAATTTAAACAGAAATATCTAATTCTAAACTAAACCCGGGATATAATCTTGTTTATGCGATCTAAAATGATTTCGAATAACAATCGATAATAAAGATCATTCAAATGTTATAAGAAAAGAATTCAATAAAAATAAACCACTTCATATAAAAAGTTAGATGAAATAGTTGTGAAAAACATATCGCATAATAAGCTATTCATACATTAAGCATAAATAAATAACTATCACCGTACAAAAGTGCCAAATGATAACTTAAGCATTCAAGCATCAATATATAAATAACTGAACATAAATATCACTTTTAACACAGAAGCAGAATAGTTAAGAGATAAAAGTACCATTTATAACTGGTTCTACTCATGAGCTAGAAGTAATAATGACTTATATCTTCTTAATCCAACATCTACTAAGAGTACATAAATGCAACATCAGTATCAGATATTAGACACAGATATCAATAAATCTCGTTCCATTCATTCATCAAAACCTCCTCTGAGGGTGCAGAAGTGCATGTTCTGAGGATAAGTTTTTGACAAATTTCTGGACCCTTCTCTAAATGCATGAGAAGGGTTTAAATACTACTAAATAAATCTAATTATAGTTTATTACAAAAATTTAGGATTCGGTTTAAATGACCGTCCTTTTTCTAGGCAAAAATAAAGTAAAACTAACACTAAATCTAAAACTAAAATTAACAACTAACTACTTATGAATTTGGTCTTTGAATTTGCAAGCATCCAGCATTGATTTGAGAAGAGGAGGCTGGCCGACTTTAGATTTTAATTGTCCTGAAAAGACGGAATCAGCAAGTGTTGGTGCGATCTTCTCAGCAGAATTAATGATGCAATTAAGAGTATTGCATTGACTGTGTGGTTTTACTAGACACGTCCAGTAAGAATCCCAGTTTAACTTTGTCAATCCTTGAATTGATTTTGCCTTCTCTTTGGCTTTCTGTTTCCACTCTGTTTGCAATTGTTGTGCTTGTGGTAGGTATCCTGGAATGGTTTCTGAAATCAAATTAACTTTGTGCAAATTTTCATTTACATAATCAGTAATGTTGCTTGCTGCTATAGCTGCTTCCTCTGCTGCTTTTACTGCTTCTCTAATCTGTGTATCCCAATTATTGAAGAGAATTTCTTTATGGCTGTCATTGATAATTGGTGCTCCTACTCTTTTTCCTTCCCTTGTCTTTTTCCATGCCAAATAATTAGTAACTCTTTCATTAGTTAAATCATAATCATGTCGTAATTCTACAACATGATTAGTGATTTTATCACTTTCTTGACAAAAAGAGTTCCATTGTGAGATTTTATGGCATAATATATCTTGTTGTTGTAGTAATTGATTATTCAAGGAAATGGACTTTGAGATAAACTCTGTAAGCTTGGGGTTGTCTTTATGCGTTTCTTGCATAATATGTATTTGTTTCTCTTTTTCAGCCAAGCTTTTCTGATACCTGATCTGCATTTGTTGAAACTCTTGTTGTAACTTTTCAAACTGTATCTGTGCTTCGCTGTTAGCATGAGCTTGTTGTAATTATTGTTGCAGAACTTGTATTTGATCCTCTTTTTCATTTAATAATAGTCGTACCTCAGAAGCTTTGTCAATAGTTGCGGAGGCATAAGCTCCTGTTATCTAAGATAATTTAGTAAGATTTTCAGTGGGATCCGTAGTAGGATCTTTCCATAAAACATCCAATTGTTCTGCATCAGTAGAGAGCGCACTTTCTAATTTTCTCTTCTTTCTTTGCTTCCTTACTACTGCTTTATGTTGAGGGCTATAAAATATATCCAGAGGAGGAATTTCCTCTATTTTAAGTACAAGCTCGGAGGAAGGAGTAATGGGTATATGTTCTTTTTCTGTGACATTGCCACTTATTTCTGTAATCAAACCTTTTGTTGTCTGTACAGGAGTTTGTATGTTCTGTCCTTCAACATTAATCAAATCATTAAATGATTCCCATTCTTTATCTAACTGAGTGCTGATGGATGGTTGTTGTACATTAAGAGGTGGAAGATTCAACTGTGGAGTAGTTGAAGTCTGTTGTTGTGACAGCTCTTTTGATTGAGCTGTATCCTTGACTGAACCTTCACTTTTATCCTGATTAGATTTTTTAGAATGTTCAGAAATTTCTTTGTCAGACTTTGACTTAGACCTTTCTGAATCTGAGCTGCCACTGAGACTGACACTAGGAGTTGGTTCCCTTGCGGGTTCCAAGCGCAAATTATCCAAAGGAATAGTGGTCAATCTTCTTTCTCTGTATATTTTAAACTCTTGAAATTCTTCTGGGGAGAACCGTGTTTGAGCTAAATGCAAAATTTCTTTAAATGAACATTTTTCTTGAAACATATCATCAAAAAGATCTTCTTCTCCAGAAAATACTCTTACTTTGACAGCAGTGGTGAAATCCTTGACAATATCATACGGGTCGAATAGCCTTTTCGGAAACTTAAACAATTGTAAACATGTAATATTGTTTACTTCCTTAAACGCATGACCAACATCAAATAATGAAAATGCTCCACAGGAAACAGGAAATTGTGGCCAGATGGCCTTCTTTTTATCCTTTAATTCTTTTGTCAAACCTCCCTCTCCACAGGTTTGATATGCAATTTCCCGAGCTATGAGTTTATCCGGAACATACAAGGGTAAAACATGAGGAGAAGAAAAGCTTCCAAAAACCCTCACATAGGTAAACAATTCTTCTCCAAACCATCTTGCGACAGGGAGAATGTCTACTTCTGCTTCAGGGGAGAACCTTGGAGCATCCTTATTATACAACACTCTGTACAGAGGCAACATTATGCCATGGCAAATTTTATAAAAATGAGGAATAAATTTTGATTCCCACAACTCTTTGTGATAGACATGAATGGGCAAGGGATCATGAATTGTCCATTTCCAACCCATTAAAGGGAACTTAGAAACAAAGCATATTGAATCCATAACATAGGCAGATAGATAAAAAGGAGGATAAATCCTCTGAGAGACAGTTTGTTTAGACCGGTAATTGAAAATAGCCATGGCTAAGTTATCAGACAATATTTTAGCCCAGTTCACAATGGTAGCGTTAACAACATCATTCAATAAGGGAAGCCATTCAGGCAAAAACTTATTAATGTCAGGCTTTCCAAAAAGCCTACATACCATAGCAGCAGCAAAGCAATATGGAGAGGTGAGTGAACCAGTACTCTACATATCGTGTTTATCTTTCTTCAGTGGTTCATCTCTTCAGGACCATTGTTTAGTGCATTCCACTAAGTTTGCATTTTCCTTGGCGAACTTCTCCATAAATTGTTTGTTGTAAGTTGCCTGAGGCTCCGAAAAATGATACATAAGCCTCAAATCTTCTAGAGTAAACGACCCGATGAGCTCTTGACCTTGAGTTCTAAATTGCCTGTCCGTAATATCAGCGCTATCCAGCACCCATTTTACCATGTCTGTATATGGAAAAATTCTAGGTCTTGCTACTATCCAGTGAAAAAACGAATAAGCTAGCTCTGTAAGAGAGGCTTCAAAGGAATTACTTGAGCCCGTAGTAGCCGCAACATCCATTACTCTTGGATTTTCTTCTTCAAGCAAATTAAACATACCTTCCCAAGTGGTGATGCCAGTGTCTTTGTTGCAAGCAGTGTCTGCGTACAAGGACGCCATCTCTTTATTTTCAGAACTCATAGCTTTCTCTTTCTTTCCCATAATACTATGAATATTGCTTTGTATAGTCTCTTGTTCTTCGCGCCTGCAGTTTTACGGATTACGTGAGAATAATGATATGAGAAAGGTGACGATATAGTTTTAAATGCTAAAGGCGTATGACATATATTATTTAAACGTGAAATAACCTTTCAATAAAAGAAAAATCCCTTTTCATTAATAATTGACAATCCATTCATTAACTTGACATTAAGGCGCATGACGGGTCTCGATTTACGGAAAGATTTTCTTCGTACAACGAGCTTTAAGAATCTGCGATAATGCCATCTGCGATTTTCTTTGCAATATCACAAAATCGCAATATCAAAAATCGAAATCATCGCAACTTACGCAAAATCGCAATATTGCGGCATCGCAATATCGGGAAATCGCAATATCGCAAAATATAACATACGCAAAAAATATCTGTTAATATATTTTCTGCGATATGTGATTTGTGACAAATATTTTAATGCATAATTATTGGATTGCGCTTATCGCAATTTAGAAGGTTCTTCTTTGCAAAATATATCTTGTACTTTTTTGTTGCGATGGATGCGATATTTTCTTCAAAGAAAGGTTTTATTCTAATCTATCATAAACTTAAGTTTATCTAAAGATTTTCTAAGGAATTTTCTTAAGTTAATGATAGTAAGTTTTATTTGAAAAAGAAAACAAGCACTAATTTAATTTTTTGGATTTTTTAAACTAAGGGTCCCCACTTATTTAGTATTATTACTAATATTAAATATGAAGGGGGGTTGTTGTTGGCTACAACAATTGGCGATTCACTTGGAAGAACCAATTATATTTGCTTTTCATTTGAATTTTCTAAACTTTTCAAAACAAATTTTTTTCCAGAAAATCAACTTTATTATAAAAAGACAAAGTACATTATGCTTTAATCTATGAATGATATTTAATTTCTTCTATGATCAACTTTGACTATTCACCTCCTCAAGCTAGTCCTTGTATCTACATCAGTCATTACTTGGTTTTAAAGATAAAAACAAAAGACTTCTCTATAAATCAGTTTTAAATATGCTCATTTGTCGTAGGTAGAGCTACTACTACCAGCAAGCGTCTATAGCCTCGACAGGGTTACCTGTTACCCAACAATGATCCTGTGTCCTACTTAGAGAAATATACAATTTTCAAAAAGAAATCCATATTCACACTTATTGCTTTTATTTTCTTTTTTATACTTAAAGAACAATGTCTTGGTTTGATAGCCAATTTATGACAGTGTCATTCACTTGATTTATAACTTTGCTGAACAAGTTGGCTCGTGATGAGACCCCTTGCCTTTTGATTGCAATAATCTTAAGTCATTGCCCTGTTGTGGTATGCAGTATTGGCAAAGTCAGCAAGCTATAATATCTATGATCATGATAAGTCGGCTCGTGATGAGACCTCTTACTCTTTAAGTTAAAAGTGTATCATTGGATTATTCCTCGAACTTTGTAATTTTCTAGGTGGGGAGGAAGTCATTGTTTCCTTAAGATAGCTCTGGAGGACAATAATAGAGTTTTTTGGAAAGAACTTTTCCACAAATAACTTTTCATTTTTTTATTGATACCTTTCATTGGACTGATGTAAAACAATCTTTCACCAAAAGTTGTTTTTCATCAAAATTTTCAAAGTTGAAACTAATATCATTTCTAGATTTTAAAAATTTTAACTGTATCTTTGAATAATAATGATTAATATTTTAAAAAGAATTCTATTTATATAAGTGAAGAAAAAAAAAAGAAAAATAACTTGTATCTTTTTCATGAATTCCAAATGTAACTATTAACAACTGGTTTTACTATGACAAATAAAGAAAACTAATCTACAAAATAGAAGACTGATCTCCTATGGAAAATATTTTTTAAGGATCTGTCCATTAACAGGTAAAGACTCTCTTTTCCCTGTTAAATTCTGTAACATGAAAGTAGATGGACCTATGATCTCTGCAATTTGAAAAGGACCAGGCCACATTTGTTGAAATTTCGTATGTTTTCCTTTTTCCTCATGAGTCTTGTCCCATTTTAGAACTAAATCTCCTATCTGAAAGTCCTTTCTGGTTATCATGTTTGAATCAAAGAAGCTTTAACTAATGCTTGATGATGAGCATGAGTTACTTTGGCTTTTTCTTGTTGTTCTTCTAACTTAATTATTTCCATCTGCCTTAATTGTAAAGAAGAAATTGGTTCTTCATCAATATATTGGACTAAGGCTAAAGAAGGGATTGTTAGATGAGTTGGAAGAACCACTTCTCTCCCATAAACTAAATTAAAGGGAGAAGTGCCAATAGAAGCCTTCTGCGTTATTCGATCTACCCATAAAGCATATATTAAAGATTTATGCCAATTTTTATGATTTTGATCAATGGTTCGCTTAATGATTCTAATTAAATTTTTATTTTTCGATTCAGCTATCTTGTTTCCCTGTGGATAATAATTGGCAGAATATTTAAGTTTAAAACCTCTCTTGAGTGCAATTTTAGTCATAGCATTACCAGAAAAATATGATGCATTATCAAACATTAAAGCAGAAGGTAAACCAAATCTGGTGATTATGAATGATCTATGAACTCGATGATGTGTTCGGCATTAGCAGTCTTAAGAGGGACTGCTTCTACCCATTTCATAGAATAATTAGTTGTTGTAATGATATACCTATGTTGTTTAGAAGAGTGAGGAACAATCTCACCTATTATGTCTAATCCCCATTGCTCAAAAGGCTGCTCAATGTTGACTGGTTGTAATGGTAATGATGGTTTCTTTTGTCTTCCAGCTGCAGTTTGACAAATTTGACATTTCCTTGCATAGTTATGTGAATCTTTAAATAGTGTGGGCCAGTAATAGCCTGCACGGAGGATATTATGTGTAGTAGCATCTCCAGCATAATTTCCACCTGCTAGCCCATCATGAAGTTCCTGCAAGACTTTTTCAGCTTCAAATTTCTCCAGACATCTAAGAAGAATAGAATCATAATTCATCTTAAAAAGAACATCATTCACAAGATGATATTGTTTAGCCTTCAACCTTAGAGCTCTTTTCTTGGTGTGATCGATATTTGGAGGAGCATATCCATTCTTTAGATAAAATATGATATCAGCATATAATGATTCAACATCGTTTAGGCTTACCTCATATGTTTGTATCTCTTCAGATGGTTTTTTAGAAATAAGCGATGCTCCAGCTAGTATTTTGCAAAATCCTTGACCTCTTACAATACTTGCCGGTTCGATTTCTACATCATATTCTTGTAAAGCAGTAACACAATTGGCTCTTTTCTCACCCACATCTTTTTGAACTAAAATATTTCTTACCGCTGGAAACGGTACTATGATTTTTGTATGGGTTTTAAGTAAAAAGGGTCTGAAATATTTAACTGCTTTGAAAACAGCATAAGCTTGTTTCTCTACATCTGAATAATTCAATTCAGCTCCCTGTAAATTTGAACTGAAAAAGGCAATTGGAGCTTCTGCTTTGTCTTGATTTTCTTGAGTAAGTATCGCAGCATAAGATTTATCAAAGGTAAATGTATACAAAATAAAAGGATCGGAAAAATTTGGAGTTTCTAAAGATGGAGCATTAATAATTGCTTGTTTGATCAGATTGAATGCCTCATATTCTTCTTTGCCCCATTTGAAGTTTGAATTCTTTTTAATCATTGCTTGCAAGGGTGATACAATTCTTGAAAAATCTGGCACAAATCTCTTTACAAAATTAATTTGGCCAAGAAAAGATTGCATAGCTTTTTTGTTGTGAGGTAAAGATATTTCAGAAATTTCCTTGATTCTATCAGGATCAATATGAATTACAGATTTTGATACTATGAATCCAAGAAGTTTTCCTTCATTTAAAGAAAAAAAAGATTTTTTCAGATTAAGTGAAATTCCATACCTTTGACAACGTTGGAAGATCTATTTCAAATCTCTAAGATGATTGTTTCATTTTTTGGAATATACATTTATATCATCCAAGTAAATTACCACTGATTTGTTAACTAATCCCTTGAAAGCAATATCCATGGCTCTCTGAAATGTGGCACCAGCATTGATCAGACCAAAAGGCATCTTTTGATATGCATAAGTGCCCCATTTGGTTCTAAATGTAGTTTTCAATTGATCATCAGGATGGACTAACACTTGATTATATCCAGAGAAACCATCTAAGAAAGACATTAATTCCGATCCTACAACTGCCTGTAATATTTGTTACATGGGAGGCAAAGGAAAATTATCTTTTTGGCAGGCTTTA
The DNA here is from genome assembly GCA_034641835.2 of Pinus albicaulis. Lineage (NCBI taxonomy): Eukaryota > Viridiplantae > Streptophyta > Pinopsida > Pinales > Pinaceae > Pinus > Pinus albicaulis. The sequence goes on from CM076574.1 coordinate 611,402,988, forward strand.
TTAAGATTTCGAATGTCAATACAAATTCTAATGTCTCTGCTCTTCTTTCTAACAGGAACCATATTGGAAACCCATTTAGAATGTCGGACGGGAAAAATAATCTTGGCTTTCAATAACTTATTGAGTTCAGATTTGATTTGGTTTTCTAGATTGGGGTGGATCTTTCTCAACTTCTGTTGGATAGGTTTTTCATCATTGATCATTGGGATAGTATGTTGGATGATAGAAGTGTCATAAGTTTTGAGTTCATCATAGTTCCAAGAAAAGACACTTTTATATTGTTTCAAAAGACGAACATATGCTAATTTTTCTTCAGGAGCTAGGCCAAGGCCTAGGTTGTTATTCTATTGTTTGGCATCAGTTCCTAGATTTACTAATTTATAATTCAAAGTTGAACTTTGCAGTTTTGAATTGGTAGATCTTTTAAATCGATCTTTCAAATCATAAAGGTCTTCTAACTTGACTACTGACTTTGGCATAGCATTGTTGGTGTTATCTTGGAGCAATTGTCTGTCATGTTGGTCTTCATCAATTATCTGATTGGTGTAAGATCCTTCAGTTGTAAGAAAATTTACAATATCAGAATCATCATTGAAAATCCTCCAATTGGTAACGTTATCAGGAATCGAGGGTCTAAAGATTAATTCGATTGAAAATCGATCAGGACTAAAGTCTTCTGCAGGAATGAGCTTGGAAGCTACATTAGCTAGGAGGTCTGAACTAGCATTCTGAATTCTGGGAATTGATGAAATATTAAATGTTATAAAGTGTTCAGTCAGATCTTGGACTAAAGATTGATAATGCCTTAAATGACCTGATAAACAATGTATAGTATTGCATTCCTATTTAATTACAATTTCCGAATCTCCAAAAACTTGTAGATATTTGATGTCTAATCCGATTGCTTTATATAGTCCTTGGACTAAAGTCTCGTATTCTGCGGTGTTATTAGTGTAATTGAATTCAAGTCTGCAAGTTAGCATAATTTTGTTTCCCTCTGGACTAACCAAAACGCATCCTGCTCCTGCTCCTTCATTAGACTTAGAACCATCAAAAAATAATTTCCAAAATAAAGATTTATTTAAAGGAGTATCTACAAAATTAATACATTTAGAACTATTTGTTTGGGAAAAAATTTCTTTTTGAGATAAAACATAATGTTCTAAATAAGGTGAAGTATGAGCATTAAAATTTCCTAAGAAAGAATCAACTGAATAATTGCCAATGATATTACTGTTGTATGCAACTGGTTCATTCTCTCCTTCAAGTTCTGTTACTATGTATTTCTGATGGTTTTCTCGTTCAACCTTTATCTGATTTGGTTTACCATTGTAAGGAAGCCACATATGCGAAAAATTAGTTGCAAAATATCCATGAAGTTTTTTTGACCAATCTTTGCTAAGAATTAAGCCATAAAATTCTGGAATATCTGCAACTAAAATATCAATGACTTGACATACCTTTGGATTTGATGACAATCTTATGGTAACCTGATTTAATTCGCCAATCACTTCAACTTGCGATCGATCTAGCTGGACTATGCACATAGCAGATTTTTGTGGTTGAATGTTCAGCATTACACATATTGATTTTGGTAGAATATTAGATGAAGCTCCAGAATCCACTAAACAATTATGCAATTTTTTTTTGAAAACTTCATAAGTAAGAAGAAATGGAGGAGTATGAGATCTTGAACTTCCTCCAATTAAAGCGATATTTTCTAGATCAACTTTACTGATCACATTAGCTGGAGGTCTTCCCATCTCGTTGGAAGCTTGAGAAATCACAGGATCGGGAAAAGATTTTTCTGGTACAGCATGCAATTCTTTCAAAAGTACCTTTTGTTGGTGTTTTAACTTGCTCAATTCATAAAAATTGATGTTAGCCCTAGTATTTTTCATGTCTTCTATGATATTATACTCCATTTCATTTGGAACAATCAGTGTTCTTGATGGAATTGATGAATCTGTCTGGACTGGGCTAGTTTGAATTGCTTTAGATGTCGTTTTCTTAGGTGCAATTTTATCCTTAGTCAATGAGCTTGCGCTTTTTGAATTAGGAGTAGTTTGAGGAGGATCAAGTTGATTTCTACTTCGTGTGCTAACTGGAGATGCTTCTTGATCTTCCTCATCTGGAAGGATGAAATCCCACATACCTTGTACTTCTACGACTTCCTCTTCATTAGTAGTTTCTTCTTCTTCTTCTTCTTCTGATTCAGCATTAGTTATAACATTTGGTGGCTTTGGATCAGTTGAAGGATTTCTTCTAAAAGGCTTGAAAGACTTTTTAGAAGATTTTTCTGCTACTTGTTTCTTAATGTCAACCATTTCGTTAGACATGGTTTTCAAAACTTTCTGCAATCCTTCTAAATCAAATGGATCTTTTGATTGTTTTTTCTTGGGATCCTCTTTAAAAGTAACCTTCTTGGATTTTTGTTCTTCTATCGCATTTTTCTTATCTAGAGCAATGATACGTTTCTCTACTGCTATTGCCTCCTTCATGTTTTCTGCTAAAGTAGTTTTGTTAGCCTGATCAACAAAGATTGCTATGTTTGATGGTAAAGAAAAAATGTACCATTCACTTCGCACTTCTTCGCTAGGCTTAGAAGCAGTAGGAATTTTGTTTAACAATTTATTGAAACGTGAATTAAAATCCTTGACAAGTTCTTTTGAATCAACTCTAAGATTAGACAGGTCATTGATTAATGTCATTGTAGACCTGTCATCACCAAATTTAGTCAAAAATTGATCTTGAAAGATATCCCAACTAGTGATGGATCCACATGGTAATGAGAAATACCATGATCCAACTGCTCCTTGTAGAGTATAGGGGAAAAGACGGACAACATCATATTCATTAATAACTCCATTGAGATTTATGGACATCATAAAATTGTTTATATGTTCTTCTGGTAGCATGCCTGCTTCAGGATTAAACTTAGGTAGCCATTTTTCACGATGGGCTGGTAATTGACTCAAGGGTGCGGGCATTAAGACTGCCCCTGGATTATTCCATGGCATTTGGGCCATCGCTGAACTACTAATAGAGGAAAGTGTAGAAGATGATACCTGCGATTGAGAAGATGAAGATATTACAATTATAGATAATTGAGAAGGTGATGTGGAAGTTCTAGTGGAGTGAGTAACAATGGTCTGAAGTGGAGGGGTGGATGGTTGACTTCGTGGTGAAGAGGTTGATATGGATGATGATGATGAAAGAGTCTCGCTATCAGACTCTTTAGGTGATTTCCTTTCTCTTTTCCTTGTAGGTAAAGGTAATTCAGTTGGCTGAATGCCAAGCTTCTCACTCTATAATTTGGTAAGAGGACGAGCATGGTTATATTGCGAAGTCACACTGCCTTGAGATTTATCAGATCTTTGAGGTGATATTGAAAATCGCTGAAGTTTATGAATCAAAGATTCAACTTCAGGAGGTTCAATAGTAGATTCTTCTGAAAAGTCAGGGTTTGTAGCAGTGTCTGTTCTTCTTTCGACTTCTGGCTCTAGATTTAAAATTTCTTAGTGCAATGGAGAAGTAGGGGGAGATGGTGAGGGTGATTTACTCTCATAATGGTATTTAAATTTAGATTTACTTGCCATTCATAGTTCGTGGCCCTCCTTCTAGCGCAAAATATGTTGAAGCCCCGAAAATCAGGTCTACAACAAGGGGGATACCCACCCGGTCCGGACCTTGGTTAGCAGCTTCTTTTCCGTTTGGTGTAGTGGGTCCGACTAGGGATAATGGGACCAGTTTCCCAATTTGTATGTGTGTGTTGAGAATAGATATTTCCTTTCTAAAAAGGCTCCTAAGTGGTATTCTTTTATTCTATTTCTAATCTAATCATATGTAAATTGTATTCTAATTTAAACAGAAATATCTAATTCTAAACTAAACCCGGGATAAAATCTTGTTTATGCGATCTAAAATGATTTCGAATAACAATCGATAATAAAAACCATTCAACTGTTATAAGAAAAGAATTCAATAAAAATAAACCACTTCATATAAAAAGTTAGATGAAGCAGTTGTGAAAAACATATCGCATACTAAGCTATTCATACATTAAGCATAAATAAATAACTATCACCATACAAAAGTGCCAAATGATAACTTAAGCATTCAAGAATTAATATATAAATAACTGAACCTAAATATCACTTTTAACATAGAAGTAGAATAGTTAAGAGATAAAAGTACCATTTATATCTGGTTCTACTCATGAGCTAGAAGTAATAATGACTTATATCTTCTTAATCCAACATCTACTAAGAGTACAGAAATGCAACATCAGTAGCAGATATTAGACATAGATATCAATAAATCTCATTCCATTCATTCATCAAAACCTCCTCTGAGGGTGTAGAAGTGCATGCTCTTAGGATAAGTTTTTGACAAATTTCAGGACCCTTCTCTAAATGGATGAGAAGAGTTTAAATACTACTAACTAAATCTAATTATAGTTTATTAAAAAAAAATTAGGATTCAGTTTAAATGAACGTCCTTTTTCTAGGCAAAAATAAAGTAAACTAACACTAAATCTAAAACTAAAATTAACAACTAACTACTTATGAGTTTGGTCTTTGAATTTGCAAGCATCGAGCATTGATTTGAGAAGAGGAGGTTGGCCGACTTCAGATTTTAATTGTCCTGAAAAGACAGAATCAGCAAGTGTTGGTGCAATCTTCTCAGCAGAATTAATGATGCAATTAAGAGTACTACATTGACTGTGTGGTTTTACTAGACACGTCCAGTAAGAATCCCAGTTTAACTTTGTCAATCCTTGAATTGGTTTTTCCTTCTCTTTGGCTTTCTGTTCCACTCTGTTTGCAATTGTTGTGCTTGTGGTAGGTATCCTGGAATGGTTTCTGAAATCAAATTAACTTTGTGCAAATTTTCATTTACACAATAAGTAATGTTGCTTGCTACTATAGCTACTTCCTCTGCTGCTTTCTCTGCTGCTTTGATCTGTGTATCCCAATTATTGAAGAGAATTTCTTTATGGCTGTCATTGATAATTGGTGCTCCTACTCTTTTTCCTTCCTCTTTCTTTTGCCATGCCAAATAATTAGTAACTCTTTCATTAGTTAAATCATAATCATGTCGTAACTCTACAACATGATTAGTGATTTTATTACTTTCTTGACAAAAAGAGTTCCATTGCGAGATTTTCTGGCATAATATATCTTTTTGTTGTAGTAGTTGATCATTCAAGGAAATGGACTCTGAGATAAACTCTGTAAGATTGGGGTCGTCTTTATGCGTTTCTTGCATAATCTGTATTTGTTTCTTTTTTTCGGCCAAGCTTTTCTGATACCCGATCTGCATTTGCTGAAAATCTTGCTGTAACTTTTCAAACTGTATCTGTGCTTCGCTGTTAGCATGAGCTTGTTGTAATTGTTGTTGCAGAACTTGTATTTGATCCTATTTTTCATTAATAACAGCCGTACCTCAGATGCTTTGTCAATAGTTGCGGAGGCATAAGCTCCTGTTATCTGAGATAATTTAGTAAGATTTTCAGTGGGATTCGTAGTAGGATCTTTCCATAAAACATCCAATTGTTCTGGATCAGTAGAGAGCGCACTTTCTAATTTTATCTTCTTTGTTTGCTTCCTTACTACTGCTTTATGTTGTGGGCTATAAATATATCTAGAGGAGGAATTTCGTCTATTTTAAGTACAAGCTTAGAGGAAGGAGTAATGGGTATATGCTCTTTTTCTGTGACATTGCCACTTATTTCTGTAATCAAACCTTTTGCTGTCTGTACAGGAGTTTGTATGTTCTTTCCTTCAACATTAATCAAATCATTAAATTATTCCCATTCTTTATCTAACTGAGTGCTGATGGATGGTTGCTGTACATTAAGAGGTGGAAGATTCAACTGTGGAGTGGTTGAGGTATGTTGTTGTGAAAGCTCTTTTGATTGAGTTGTATCCTTGACTGAGCCTTCACTTTTATCATGATCAGATTTTTTAGAATGTTTAGAAATTTCTTTGTCAGACTTTGACTTAAAACTTTCTAAATCTGCGCTGCCACTGAGACTGACACTAGGAGTTGGTTCCCTTGCAGGTTCTAAGTGCAAATTATCCAAAGGAATAGTGGTCAATATTATTTCTCTATATATTTTAAACTCTTGAAATTCTTCTGGGGAGAACCGTGTTTGAGCTAAATGAAAAATTTCTTTAAACGAACATTTTTCTTGAAACATGTCATGAGAAAGATCTTCTCCAGAAAATACTCTTACTTTGACTGTAGTGGTGAAATTCTTAGCGACATCATAGGGGTCGAATAGCCTTTTCAGAAACTTAAAAAATTGTAAACATGTAATATTGTTTACTTCCTTAAATGCATGACCAACATCAAATAATGAAAATGATCCGCATGAAACAGGAAATTGTGGCCAGATGGCCTTCTTTTTATCCTTTAATTATTTTGTCAAACCTTCCTCTCCACAGGTTTGATATGAAATTTCCCGAGCTATAAGTTTGTCCAGAACATACAAGGGAAAAACATGAGGAGAAGAAAATCTTCCAAAAACCCTCACATAGGTAAAAAATTCTTCTCCAAACCATCTTCCGATAGGGAGAATGTCTACTTCTGCTTCAGGGGAGAACCTTGGAGCATCCTTATTATACAACACTCTGTATAGAGGCAACATTATGCCATGGAAAATTTTATAAAAATGAGGAATAATTTTTTATTCCCACAACTCTTTGTGATAGACATGAATGGGCAATGGATCATGAATTGTCTATTGCCAAGCCATTAAATGGATCTTAGAAACAAAGTAGATTGAATCCATAACATAGGCAGATAGATAAAAAGGAGGATAAATCCTCTGAGAGACAGTTCATTTAGACCAGTAATTGAAAATAGCCATGGCTAAGTTGTCAAACAATATTTTAGCCTAGTCCATAATGGTAGCGTTAACAACAACATTAAATAAGGGAAGCCATTCAGGCAAAAACTTATTAATGTCAGGCTTTCCAAAAAGCCTACATAGCATAGCAGCAGCAAAACAATATGGAGAGGTGAGTGAACTAGTACTGTACATACCGTGTTTATCTTTCTTCAGTGGTTCATCTCTTCTGGACCATTCTTTAGTGCATTCCGCTAAGTTTGCATTTTCCTTGGCAAACTTCTCCATAATTTGTTTGTTGTAAGTTGCCTGAGGCTCTGGCAAATGATACATAAGCCTCAAATCTTCGGGAGTAAACGACCTGATGAGCTCCTGACCTTGAGTTCTAAATTGCTTGTCCATAATATCAGCACTATCCAGCACCCATTTTACCATGTCTGTATACGGAAGAATTCTAGGTCTTTCTGCTATCCGGTGAAAAAACGAACAAGCCAGCTCTGTAAGAGAGGCTTCAGAGGAATTACTTGAGCTCGCAGTAGCTGCAACATCCATTACTCTTGGATTTTCTTCTTCAAGAAAATTAAACATACCTTCCCAAGTGGTGATGCCAGCGTCTTTGTTGCAAGCAGTGTCTGCGTACAAGGATGCCATCTCTTTATTTTCAGAACTCGTAGCTTTCTCTTTCTTTTTAGAACTCGGAGCTTTCTCTTTCTTTCCCATAATACTCTGAATATTGCTTTGTATAGTCTCTTGTTCTTCGCACCTGCAGTTTTACGAATTAAGTGAGAATAATGATATGAGAAAGGTGACGGGATAGTTTTAAATGCTGAAGGCGTATGAAATATATTATTTAAATGTGAAATAACCTTTCAATCAAAACAAAATCTTTTTTCATTAATAATTGACAATCCATTCATTAACTTGACATTAAGGCGTATAACGGGTCTCGATTTACGGAAAGATTTTCTTCGTACAACGAGCTTTAAGAATCTGTGATAATGCGATCTACAATTTTCTTTGCAATATCGCAAAAACGCAATATCGCAAATCAAAATCATCGCAACTTACGCAAAATCGCAATATCGCGGCATCGCAATATCGTGAAATCGCAATATGCAAAATATAACATATGAAAAAAATATTCGTTAATATATTTTCTGTGATATGCGATTTGCGACAAATATTTTAATGCATAATTATTGGATCACACTTATCGCAATTTAGAAGATTCTTCTTTGCAAAAGATATATTGTACTTTTTTGTTGCGATGGATGCAATATTTTCTTCAAAGAAAGGTTTTATTCTAATCTATCATAAACTTAAGTTTATCTAAAGATTTTCTAAGGAATTTTCTTAAGTTAATGATGATAAGTTTTATTTGAAAAAGAAAACAAGCACTAATTTAATTTTTTGGATTTTTTAAACTAAGGGTCCTGACTTATTTAGTATTATTACTAATATTAAATAAGAAGGGGGGTTGTTGTTGGCTACAACACCTATGCAAAATATGATTCAGAAAAATTTGGTATTCAAATGGGGATATAAAGAAAAAGAAGCCTATGATGCGATCAAGAAGGCAATCATTGATGCACTTGCATTAAATACTCCCAATTTTTCTAAAGATTTTATTCTGTATACTTTGGCAACCGAAACATCTTATTTTTTTGTTTTAACATAGCTCAATGATCAACAAATTGAAGCACCGATTTCTTTCTTTAGCTCGAATATACAAGGAGCTGAGCTAAATTATTCCGATGTTGAAAAACAAGCATTCACTGTATTTAAGTAAATCAAACATTTTAGGCCTTTTCTCTTAAAAACACACACAAAGGTTATTGTCCCATTCTCTGCAGTAAGACAATTACTAATTCAAAGAGAAGTATGAGAAAAAAGGGCTAATTGGGTGACATCTTTGCAAGAATATGATATTGATATTAAACCAGCAAAGATTGTTAGATGACAAGGTTTTTGCATATTATTAGCAGGAGCTCATAACATACAAGAAAATCAAGATGCAGAAAATGTTGTTCAAGTAAGTCAGATAAGTGTTACAGATTCTGAATCTCAATATGTTGATCTGATATTTTACTTGAAAAATTTGTATGCTCCTTCTAATCTCAACTATAAGAATAAACGTGCTTTAAGATTGAAGGCTACTAAATATGAAATCATTGATGATTTGTTATTCAGAAAGAGTTATGATTCAATCCTATTAAGATGTCTTGAAAAGACTGAAGAAAAAAGGTATTGCAGGAATTACATGATGGACCAGCAGGAGGTCGTTTTGGAGGTGATACCATAGCCCACAAAATCATCCATGCTGGATATTATTGGCCTAAACTTTTTAAAGATACACATGATTATGTGATAAAATGCAAAATTTTCCAAACTACTAGTGGAAGACAGAGGAAGACAACTTTTCCTTTGCAGTCAGTAAACATTGAACAACCATTTGAGCAATGGGGGCTTGATATTATTGGTGAGATAGTACCTTATTCTTCCAAACAACACAAGTACATCCTCACAGCAACAAATTACTTCACAAAGTGGGTAGAAGAAATTCCTATAAAGGTAGCCAACTCTGATGCAATTATTGATTTCATCGATCAATTCATCATTACCAGGTTTGGTGTACCTAATGCTTTGGTCTTTGACAATGCATCTTATTTTTCTGGTAATATTATAGTGGAATTTGCAATTAAAAGAGGTTTTAAATTGAAATATTCAGCAAATTTTTATCCACAAGGTAACGGTTTAGCTGAATCCACTAATAAAAATCTCATCAAAAAGATTAAAAGGACCATTGATCAAAATCAAAAGAACTAGCACAAGTCTTTAATCTTTGAATTATGGGATGATCGTATTACTCTTAAAGCTTCTATAGGAACTTCACCTTTCAATTTAGTTTATGGTAAAGAAGCTGTGATACCATCAAATCTAGCTCTTCCATCATTATCCCTAGTGCAATTCATTGAAGAAAATCCTTCTTTATCCATTCAGTTGAGATTTGATCAAATCCTTAAATTAAAAGAAGATACAGAAAAAGAAAAAAATATTCATGAAAAATATCAACAGCTTTTAAAATCTTCTTTTGATTCAAGTTTCACCGGCTCAAAAAATTTGTCAATTGGTGATCTTGTTTTGAAATGGGATAAAGCACATGAAGAAAAAGGTAAGCATACCAAATTTCAGAAAATGTGGCTCGGACCATTTCAGATTGCTGAAAAGATAGGCTCATATACATTGTTACTTCAAGATTTGACAGGAAAGAGAGAATCTCTTCCTGTAAATGGGCTTGTCTTAAAGAAGTTCTTTTCAGAAGGAGGTAACCCCTTCTTACTTGTACATATTCCTTTCTGCAGTTTTTATTTATTTTTTGTAAATAAAGGTTGTTAATAGTCTTTGATTGATTTTTTACTATTAGAAAATTGTCTTGGAAATAATGTTATAAATAATTATTTTGTGTAAATAAGAACTTTCAAGGAAATGATTACAATTTTGGATAGTTTAAAATAAAATGTTAAACTTTGAAAATTTGTTCAAAAAATTTGCATGATATTTTGAAACCTTAAGGAAAATGTAAATAATTATAAGTTTATTAAGCAGAGAAAGGTTATCTCTAAAAAGTAAAGACTTTTTCAAGCTTTAGCAAAAAAAAAACTCTGAAAATTGTCATCCATTTATTCTTAAGGATACAAATATTTCACCCCATCCATTTCGGTTATGATTTTTTAGAATGTAATTCTAAGAAATTATATGAAAAAATTTAGGAGATAAGAGGTCTCGTCACGAGCCTACTTACCATGATCATAAGAAGTAATAAAACTGACATTACCAATACTGCATACCAAAATAGGGTAATGGCTTATAAAAGTAAGACAAGGGGTCTCATCACGAGCCAACTTGTTTAGTTTAATTACAACTAGTGAATGGCATTGTTACTAACTGGCTACCAAACCAGAACAATGGCTCTTAAATTAAAAAAATAAATAAACGACAAAAAACGTGAGATAATATGTCTTATGAATTTATTTTTAAAGAGTCATAATCTTAGTTGGATGGGATAATGGATGGTTAATGGTTAAAAGGTAACCCTGTCGAGACTACGAATGTTTGCTGGCAGCAGAGGCAATGCCTGTGACAATAGAGTATATTAAAAAAGCTAAACTTGAAGAAATCCACTTACTTTATTATTATCAACCAATCAAAGCTTGAGATAACCCAAAAATGTTTTTATCTTTAAGGAATTAGAAAGAAATTGTAAGTGATTTTTATTCTTTTTCACAGTTAGATTTTATTTTAATTATCCTAAGATAAGTTTTCATTATCTTTAGAAATTTTTACTTACTAGAAATATAGTGTTCATTTCATCTTTTCAGAGATAACTGTTTCTTCCAGTGAATTGCCAATTGTTGTACTGTACAAAAACCCTCCCCATTTTTAAATTTTAGAGTAAATTCCATTTAGAAACAAGTCCGCTTTTTATCTTTCTTTCTAGATAAAAATAAAAGATTTAGAAAAATTCCGATCATTTTTATTAGAAATAAAAGATTCATTGATAAAAGTATACATTGCATATTTTTATTTACAAAGTGTATAAACCTTTAAAAAACTTTCCAATCCGATGAGAAACAAAGATTTTAATCATATCCAAATATTATATAAAGGCTTTATATTTAATAATATTCGATATGTAAAATAATCGCAAATCGGAAAATCAGAGAATTCTTTAAAGTTTATTTTCTCTTTGTAAAATTTCGATGCGATCGCACTCAATCACAATCGCATTTCGGATAAACTTTAAAGTGTTATGTTTCTTTTGCATACTTACGATGTGATGTGATTCATCACAATCACATTTTGGAGAATTAAAGCAATATATTCATTTGGTTGAAAGACTCCGATGCAACAGACCCCACCTCATTGCAAATCGGATTATCGGATAAACTATTTAATGATTCATTCCATTTGAAATCGCGATGCGAATACAACTTAAATATTTATATATTATTACTCATCGCGTTCCAAAGATTTAAAAGGTAATATATTTATACTTATTTCGAAATATGCCAATCTCTGATTGTACATTGACATGAATTCACAAATCAAATGAATAACAACGATTTGTTTTGTTATTGAATGCATGAAGGTGACTCCCTAGAGGGAATTTAAGTTTTAAACCACGGATATAATAAATGAAAATCAGCGAATAATTCTTTTGTAGAGCTATTTTCATTATTGCATTTTCACCTTGGCTGAAACATTTTATTTGTTGCAGAATAAGAGAAACACTGCTCGATACTGAAATGTCAAAAAGGTTCAGGAAATTGAAAGCTTCCACCACTGCAAAAGCTCCTGTGTTCACTATGCCGCCTAAAGGGAAACAAAAAAATCTTAAGCTGGTTACAGATACCTCATGCCAGGGACTTGGTAAAATGACATGGGAAAATGTGTACAACTTACTTGAAAAGGAAAACCCTAAATTTTTTGAAGCTAAGGCTACAGTTCCTGACGAAGCCGACTCAGACTCTGATTCTGAAAATCTTCTTGGTGCATTAGCAAACTCATTCCTGCACTGAGTTACAGCTCGGGCAAACATTTTCCCATATTATGATGTTATTAGATGGTTAATTGATAATGTGGCTATCAAATACAGAACCTTTTTTCTACATCTGGAGCAATATTCAGGTCATTCAAACTAGAGGACATCAAAGTGATGTACCACCTTCTAGACCCACAGAAAATTTATAGCAAACATTTTATCAAGGAATTTGCTGCGAATCATGAAAATCAGTTGGAACCAATTAAATACTGGAGAAGGGATCTTGAAAAACACAGACACGAGGCATCAGGTATGTACTCCATGTAGTCTCTTTTACCTCCATACTGTTATGCCACAACAATGATGTGTAGATTGTTTGGAAATGATAACTCGGCTAGGTTTTCCATTCAAATAGTGCCATTAATTCATTTTTCTGTTAGTTCCAAGATAATGGATTGGGCTGTCATTATTTCTGATAAGATAGTCAACAGAATTCTTAAGTATAGAAAAGATAAGAATTCAGGAAATTCCACTCCTTTTTATTTTTGTGCTTATATCCTAGATGCCCTTTGTTTCAATTCGGAAATCCCTTTATTAGGATGGAAATGGACCCCTAAAGATCATGTTCCAATTCATATATATCACATGTTCTTATGGAAGGGGCATTTCAAAAGCCATGTTTACAGAGTCTATCACAGTTTTCTTATTCTGATTTACCAAATCATTTTTGGCTGATTCCCTCCTAGACTTTCCAACAAAGCTAGAATTGATTTGTCCTCAATTGGAGATTGGTTCAGAGAGGAAAATTTCACATATATCAGAGTTTTTGGAAGTATTGTAGAACCACACATCCTTCCTTTGTATGTTCCAGACAAATTGTTAGCACAGGAAATTTCTTATCAGCTGACAGTAGAAGGCATGTCTAGAACTTTGAAGAACAAAAAGAAGCTTATGTGGCCTACTTTTCCTTTTAAATATGGTGACTATACTCTCAATATTTTTTTCCATGCTGAAAAGGTAGTTGTTAAGTTAACTGATCTCAAGCTTTCAACAATCCCAGGGAGGCAATATGATCCTAGGAAGGTGGCATATGATTTTACTACTTTTCTTTCAATTGCTCAGTTCGAACATGAACCAGATATGTTTGATGATTTATTTGTTTCTATAGATAAAATGTCCCAAGTTTTTGATTTGGCCAAGTCAAAACTTCAGGCCGAAGAAATGAATAAATGTTTGTTATTTAGAAGTCAGAGGTTACTCAAATTTCCTCTGGATCAGTTGAGAGTTTCTATACATGAATATGAATCACAACAGAAGGAAACAGGGAATACATCTGGCAAAGAAATAACAAGAACTAATCATGTTTTACAAAAGAAATATATTAGCAGCAAAGTTGATAATGAAAAGACAGAAATAGTTGCTAAGATTGATGTATAGTAGTCGTCGGCCCAGCAAGAAAAGAAAGCGCTGGTACTAATGCCAATGTGCATACTGAAAAGGGAGGCGCAGACAGTAAGAATACTGAACAGACACCAAAAAGTAATATAAACAATAGTTCAAATTCTGAACTTCGAGGAGAAGAAGCTACTAAACTTATTGTTTCTCCTTATTTGTTGAGCCAATATAAACAATTTTCCCAGCGAATAGTACAACATAATAATCCCCAAGTTGATGATTTGAAAGACCAGGATATAGAAATCATCCCTGAAGATCCCACAGGTAAGATCATGTTGAAGATAGAAGAAATCCCTCCTCTGGATATATTTTACTGTCCTAAACATAGGGCTGTTGTGAGAAAATAGAGGAAAAGGAGAACTGATCAAGATGCACTTTTGACATCACAGGTGGAATTCATGAATATTGTTTATAAGAATACTGAGGTGAATCCATATGAGGATCTCACCAAATTATCCCAATATGTAGGTGCCTATAGTGCCGCTACTATAGACAAGGCCTCTGAAGTTACACAGTTAATGAAGCAAAAGGATGTGCAAATAGCCATGTTAGAAGAACAGGTTATAGAGAACCAACAAAAAATCATTCAGTTAGAACAACGATTACAGGATGGAGAGCTCAAATCTAAACAATTAGAAGAGCAGCTTGCTCTTGAAAAGGAAAAGATCGATCAACAGACTTTAGAGAAGCAACAACAACTAAATCAAGAAATAGAAAAATTACAGACTCTTCTACAAAATGAGTATACTTCAAATATTGAGCAAGAGAAGATGTTTCAATCTAAATTATACAAGTTTAAGAATTATCCTAATTTGGATCAATTCAAAAATGAAGCCCTGGAGACAAACAAATTATTGTCTCAAAAATTAAATGAATTTTGTCTAAAGATTGCAGAAGTAGAATCTCTATGTGAATTAACATCTTCCCTGGTATATGAAGGAGTCAGTCTTAAAATTGAATTTGATGAAGCTGATGAAAAGATCTCTGAATTTATTTTATGGCAAGACTCAGAATCAGGAAGAAAAGAAAATCTTCCCAAGATTATCGAGAGACATAAAGAAATTATTTTTGTAGAATGGGAACAACGTTGGATCAAAGCAAAAAGACCTAAATCCAGAGCTAAAAGCATAATGAACAAAGTAACATAACTGGTGAATGATAACCTATATGCAATCAATTTAATTTCATATTGTACCCCTAGCCAATTACCTAGGGTAAAAGAAACTGATCGTAGATGGAAAAAAGAGATAATTAATAAAAATAAGCAAATTGGCCAACTACAAGGAATATCGTGGGATACAATGTGTACCTATCTTATCAAGCCGCATAGTCAACAAACAACAATAAAATTTCTTTCAAATGTCATCGATTGCATCATTCTCGAATTCTTTGATGCCACATATACAGGGCGGTTGCACTCAAAGCTTAGTCATCCTGAAGAAGTGAAGGAAATGCTCAAAATCTACCATCTGGGCACATCAAACACAACAGATAATCAATGAGTCGGTTCACCTCAAAGATCTCATTTCTGTTATAGATTTGTTTAATTTAGATAGATTGTAGGAATAGTTTTAGTTATTTTGTTAAGTACCTATTTAAACCCCTTTCATGCATTTCGAAAGGGGTCCTGAATTTTTAATATTTTGACTTGGAGATTACATTTCTGTACTCCATTGACTCTTATATTTTTTATAAAGGATTACATCTGGTGATTTTGTGCGAAATTTCCTTTAAAAAAAACATTTCTGTATCTTAGAGTTGATTTTACATTAAAGTTGCTAGATTTGGATATCGGATTGCATTGGAAAGTATCAAAATGGATATGGTATTTCTATATATTCATTGTTGGTTTCTTATGTTATGTGATATTCTCTTTTAAATTTCTATCATTTATGTGTATTCGCTTTAGAATATTTCTTTATACATATCATTTGTGAGTGTGTAGGAATATTTATCTTTTACAGTATATGCAAACGATATATAATGATGAATGCAATATGTTATTATAACTCTGTTTAATTTCTTAAACAAAGTTATCTCTATTTGTTACTGCATATTTCAATTAAGCTATAATACATTTTCATGGTTATTGATTAATTGAAACAATTTAAATTTGTATTCACATTTGATGTCGGGGTTAGTTTTAGAATTATCTTATCAGTTTTAAATTAGTTTAAATAGTTTTATTTTAGTCATTTAGTCGCATTTTCCTTTCATTCAATCATTCCATTACCAACCCATTTAAATTACTAGGAAACTGGTCCTATAAATCTAGTCAGAGCCACCACACCAGACGGAAAAGGAGTTGTCCTAAGGTCCCGACCAGATGGTTATCCCCCAATGTTTGAAGCAGTGATTTTCGAGGCTTCAACAGGTTGAATGTTACATTGTAACAAATATTGTATGAATATGAAAATACACCATGGTCTACCGTGGTCAACCATGTTCCATTGTCGCTTTGTGCCAAATATTGTCTCAATATGAAAATCAAGCATGGTAAACCATGGTCATCGAGCTAACATTAAATTTAAATTAGGTTTAATGTTTATATTGTTACATTAATTTAATGTTTATATTGTTATAATATTGGGTTAAATTTAAAGTAGGTTTAATGTCTATATTTTTACAACAATTTAATGTTTATACTGTTACAATATTGGGGTTATAGTAAAGGTTTTGTTAGCTTTAAAAATATCATTTAAATTTATAATAGATTTAATATTATTCCCTTGGGTTTAATATTACTCCCAACCATAGTCAATCATGCTAACCAAAGTTAGTCATAGTCAACGATATTTTTTAGTCAAAAATGTTTATTTAAGGGTTTATATTCCTTGGGTTTAAATAATATTAATCCATTCATTTATTCTCTCCGATTTATAAATATTGAAGTTTTAGAATTAATCCATTTGGTTTATGATTTCCATGGGTTTATAATATCAATCCCTTTGACTTATTAATCTAAGGGTTCATATTCCTAGGGCAATATTATTCACAGGGTTTATAATATTAATCTTACAGTTTAATAACATCCCTTGGTTATATAATCATGGTCAACAATGACCAACTATGGTCTACTTCTAGATTGTGACAAATATTGTCCCAATACAAAAATCAACCATGGTCAACCATGGTCCAACTCGCATTGTGCAAAAGGTTATCTCAATATGAAAATCAAGAATGGTAAACCATGGTCATCCATGTCTATTTAAGGGCTTATAATATTTATCTTAGGGTTTATATACCTTGGGTTTATAATGTTTATCCCTTGTGTTTTTAGTATTAATCCCTTTTGTTTCTAATATAAATCCCTTAGATTTATTAATATAAGGGTTCTTATTCCTGTGGATTAATATTATTCATATTGTTTTTAATATTAATCCTTGGGCCTAATATAAATCCCCTTGGTTTATAATCATGGTAAAAATGGTCCAACGCCACATTGTGAAAAATATTTTCTCAAAATGAAAATCAACCATGGTCCAACATTGCATTGTGACAAAATATTATATGCATATGAAAATAAATCATGGTCAAACATGGTGAACCATGTTGCAACATCACATCGTGAAAACAATTGTCTCAATATGGAAATCAACAATGGTCAACTATAAACATTTTAGGGTTTACAATATTTATCTTAGGGTTTATATACCTTCATTTTATAATATTTATCCTTTGGGAGTAATATTATTCCCTTGGGTTTTTAGTATATATCCCTTGGGTTTACTATTCCTGTGGATTTATAATATAAATCCCTTGGTTTTATTAATCTAAGGGTTCATATTTCTAGGGTTTACTATTATTCATAGGGTTCATAATATTAATCCTTTGGTTTAATATAAATCCCATGGATTTAATTAATTAAATTTGGTTGATAATATTCATTCCTTGGGGTTTAATATTACTCCCAACCATAGGCAACCATAGTCAACCATGTTTGTTTTAGAGTTTATAATATTTAATCTAGGGTTTAATACCTTAGGTTTATAATATTAGTCCCTTGGGTCTAATATTATTCTCTTGGGTTTATAAAATATTGGAGAGTTGGAATTATTCCCTTGGGTTTATGATTCTGTTGGGTTTATAATATCAATCCCTTAGGCTTATTAATCTAAGGGCCCATATTCCTAGGTTATAATACTATTCATAGGGTTTATAATATTAATCCTAGGGCTTAATAAAAATCCCTTGGGTTCATAATCATGGTGAACGATGGCCAACCATGGTCCAGTGTCACATTGTGACAAAGATTGTGTCAATATAAAAATAAACCATGGTCCAACGTGATATTGTGGAAAATATTGTCTCAATATGAGAATCAAGCATCGTAAATCCTTGTCAAACATGTCTATTTTATGATTTATAATCTTTATCTTAGGGTTGATATACATTGGATTTATAATATTTATCCCTTGGGTTTAATATTATTCCCTTGGGTTTTTAGTATTAATCCCTTGGGTTTATTAATCTAAGGGTTCTTATTCCTATGGTTTAATATTATCCATATGGTTTATAATATTTATCCTTTGGTCTAATATGAATCCCCTTGGTTTATAATCATAGTCAACAATAGTCCAACGCTACATTGTGAAGAATATTTTCTCACTATGAAAATCAACCATGGTTGAATGTTGCATTGTGCTAAAATATCGTGTGCATATGAAAATAAACCATGGTCATCCATGATGCAACGTTGCATTGTGACAAATATTGTCTAAATATGAAAATCAACAATGGTCAACCATAAT
Organism: Pinus albicaulis; assembly: GCA_034641835.2. NCBI lineage: Eukaryota > Viridiplantae > Streptophyta > Pinopsida > Pinales > Pinaceae > Pinus > Pinus albicaulis. Next base: position 611,421,592 of record CM076574.1, read on the forward strand.
AATTTTGTGGTTTACAATATTTGTCTTAAGGTTTATTTACCTTAAGTTTATAATATTAATCCCTTCTTTTTTAATATTATTCCCTTGGTTTTATAATCCCTTGAGATTTTAGTATTAACATCTTGGGTTTATTATTCACTTGGTTTTATAATCCCTTGAGATTTTAGTATTAACATCTTGGCTTTATTATTCCCTTGGGTTTGTAATATCAATCCCTTGGGTTTATTAATCTAAGGGTTCATATACATAGGGTATAATATTATTCATAGGGTTTATAATATTATTCATAGTTTTAAATATTGGGTTTATAATCATGCTCAACGTTGATCAATCATGGTCCAACATCTCATTGTGATAAAGATTGTTCCAACATGAAAATGAACCATTGTCAACCATCATCAACCATGGTAAACAATGGTAAACCATTGTTAATCATCGCCAACCATGGTAAATCATGGTTAAGCATCCTCCAATGTCACATTGTGAAAAAGACCGTCTCAATGTGAAAATCAACCATGGTCAACCATTGTCCAACGTTGAATTATGACAAAGATAGTCTCAATGTAAAAATCAACCATGATAAACCATAGTTAACCACGTTTATTTTATGGTTTATAATAATTATCCAAGGCTTTATTTACCTTGGGCTTATAATACTAATCCCCTTTGTTGTCTGAATATGAAAATCAATAATGGTCAACCATGATAATTGTAAGGTTTACAATATCTATATTAGGGATTAAAATATTTGTCTTAGGGATTATTTATCTTAGGTTTATAATATAATCCTTTGAGTTTTAATATTATTCACTTGGGTTTATAATCCCTTGAGACTTTATTATTAACACCTTGAGTTTATAATATCACTCCCTTGGATTTATTAATCTAAGGGTTCATATACATAGGGTATAATATTATTCATAGAGTTTATAATATTATTCATAGGTTTTAATATAAATCCCTTGGGTTTATAATCATGGTCAACCATGGTTCGAGGTCATATTATGAAATATTGTCTCAATATGGAAATCAACCATGGCCAACCATGATCAACACTGTTAAACCATTGGGTTTATTCATAGGGTTTATAATAATAGTCCTCTGGTTTAATAAAAATCCATTAAGTTTATAATCATGGTCAACCTTGATCAATCATGGTCCAACATCCCATTCTGAAAAATATTGTCTCAATATGAAAATGAACCATTCTCAACCATCGTCAACCATGGTCAACAATGCTAAACCATAGTCAACAATGGTAAACCATTTTCAATCGTCTTCGACCATGGTCAATCATGGTTAAGCATCATATAATGTCACATTGTGACAAACATTGTCTCAATATGAAATCAACCATGGTCAACCATGGTAAAATGTCCGATTATGAAAAAAAAATTTCAATGTGAAAATCAATCGTGGTAAACCATAGTTAAGCATGTTTATTTTAGCGTTTATAATAATTATCTTAGGGTTTATTTACCTTGGGTTTATAATATCAATCCCCTCGGTTATCTCAATATGAAAATCAACGATGGTCAACCATGATAATTCTAAGGTTTACAATATCTATCTTTGGGTTTAAAATATTTTTCTTAGGGTTTATTTACCTTAGGTTTATAATATTAATCCCTTGGGTTTTAATATTATTCACTTGGATTTATAATCTCTTGAGATTTCAGTATTAACAAATTAAGTTTATTATTACCTTGGGTTTTATAATATCAATCCCTTGAGTTTATTAATATAAGGGTTCATATACATAGGGTATAATATTATTCATATGGTTTATAATATTATTCATAGGTTTTAATATAAATCCTTTGGGTTTATAATTATGGTCAACCATGGTTCGGTGTCATATTATGACAAATATTGTCTCAATATGAAAATCAACCATGTTCAACCATGGTCAACCATACTCAACCATGATCAACAATGTTAAACCATTGAGTTTAGTCATAGGGTTTATAATATTAGTCCTTCGGCTTAATATAAATTCCTTGGCTTTATAATCATGGTCAACCTTGATCAATCATGGTCCAACATCTCATTGTGGAGAATATTGTCTCAATATGAAAACGAACCATTTTCAACCATCATCAACCATGTTCAACAATGGTAAACCATTGTTAATCATCTTCAACCATGTTCAACAATGGTAAACCATTGTTAATCGTCTTCAACCATGTTCAACCATGGTTAAGACTCTTTCAATGTCACATTGTGACAAATATTGTCTCAATATTAAGGTAAACCATTTTCAAACGTCGCATTATGAAAAATATTTTCTCAATTTGAAAATAAATTATGGTAAACCATAGTTAACCATGTTTATTTTAGGGTTTATAATATTTATATTAGGGTTTATTTACCTTGGGCTTATAATATTAATCCTCTTGGTTTAACATTACTCCCTTGGGTTTATAATCACTTGGGATTTTAGTATTAAACCCTTGGGTTTATTATTCCATTGGGTTTATAATATCAATATCTTGGGTTTATTAATCTAAGGGTTCATATACTTAGGGTATAATATTACTCATAGGGTTTATAATATTAATCCTTGAGTTTAATATAAATCTGTAGGGTTTATAATCATGGTCAACAATGGTGAACCATTATCTAATGTCACATTATCACAAATATTATCTCAATATGGAAATCAACAATTTTCAACTATCACAACCCATCATCAACAATGGTAAACAATTTTTAACAATATGTTTCCATTGCCAACTGTCATCGACCATGGTCAATCATCATCAATCATGGTCCAATGTCACATTATACCAAGATTGTCTCAATATAAAAATCAACCATGGTCCAACATCACATTGTGACAAATATTATCTTAATATGAAAATCAACCATGGTAAACCATAATAAACCATGTTTATTTTAGGGCTTATAATATTTATTGTAGGCTTTATATATGTTGTATTTATTATATTTTTTTCTAGGTAAGTCTAATTTCTATTATATGGTACAAAGGATGTATATTTCAAAAAATTCCCACCAGAACTATTGTACTAGATAATTCTGGTAGGGATAGTGTTCAAAAAAGAAAAATTGGGACTACCCCCATTGGGGAAACCAACCCAGAAATTATACGAGGTATTAGTAGAAGTGCTACCCCAAATGGGGAAACTAACACACAGCATAATCATCCAAAATTTGAACAAAATATGTAGAAAAAAGTAAAGCAAAAACGTGTAGTGGATTTGTTACTAGCAGAGGTGACAGGCCCCATGGCGCTATTCCTTCCGTGGCATGGAATTATTCATGTCTTTAGGAGGTGACTCTTTGAAAATGAAGCATCCATAATTTTCTGAGGTGTCGTCGTCCTGCTTAGAAATCATGGTATTTGGCTCTAGTGTGGAGGCAGAGCGTGCACCTGAAGCTACAACATTTTCATCCTCAATGGAGTTGTCACCGTAGTCACTGCCTAATGAGTTCGCTTCAGATTTTGTGGGCATATCCATTGATATTCTGGGTTGCTGGAAATAGGAAGGTGTCATGGTGAATTTCCTCATTCGTTTTAGAGACCCCAAGCCCGAGGAGCTCGATAGAACATCAGGGAGGCACAACGAAGTGAGGGTTGAAACAGGTTGTTGGTCCGGAGCCTCTGTTGAATTCAAATTGAGCGTGATATCAATAGGGTAGTCTTCGCGAAGGGGAATAATAGGGCGAGAGGGCTGGTTGCACCCACGGTCTTGGCGTCACCTCATTTTGTGGCAACATGGCATGGAGGCGTGAGATTGCTTAGGAAAGGAAGGATGGCAGGAAAAATTGCAAACAAAAAGAAAGTATGAGGCCTTAAGTGGGAGAAAGGTCAAGGTATGAAGGGCTGGACGTGGAGCATAGAGGTCGGCCAACTAAATTGAGAGGCGAAATGAAGAAACTGAGGGAATTGCATCATTGAAGTCCATGAAATAACAGAACAAGAATTTGCAAGGAAGACTATAAATGCCGGAGGTAGGAGGGTGAGTAATGGCACTGGGGTGGTAGCGCAAGGCCTTAAAATCTCCCTCACGTGATTGAAGCGTGACCATGTGGTTGTGCTAACTTCCACTCAGAGGAGTGACCATATTAAATGTTGGAAAATACACCCGCATTTGGGGCTTGGATTTATAATATTAATCCCCTGGATTTAATATTATTCCTTTGGGTTTATGATGTTTATAATATTAAGCCTACTTATTTGTTTATAATATCAATCCTAATATTTTATATTAATCTCTCAGATTTGATAATCCCTTGGGTTTATAAAATTAATCCATCTAGTTTATAACACTAATAATGCTTTGGGTGTATTAATTCATTGGTTTTATAATATTAATCCTTTGGGTTTTTAATATTAGCAATCCCTTGGGTTTATCAATCCCAAGGATTTATAATATTAATCCCTTCGATTGAGTAATCGTTTTGGTTTATAATATTAATAATCCCTTCCATTTAAAAAATTAATAAGAAAGGTTTATAACATTAATATTTTGGATTTATTGTATTAATAATTCTTTTTATTTATTAATTCCTTTGGTTTATAATATTAATCCCAAAGTTTTGTAATATTAATGATATATTTTGTTTAGAATATTAATCCCAAAAGTTTTTAATATTAATAATCCCCTAGTTTTATTAATCCCAATTGTTTATAATATTAATAACCTCTCGAGTTTATTAATGCCTTGACATTATAATATTAATATCTTGAGTTTTTTTATATACATTCTTTTCGTTTATAATAATAATCTCATGGTTAATTCATTAAAATAATATTAGGTTAATATATATATATATATATATATATATTCTCTCATTATGTATATAAAAAAATTATATTAATAAATATATAATAATTATTGAACCTAAAAAATATTATTTCATGTTGTATGTTAATTATAATATTTCTCATCCTTGTACTAAATGCAATATTATAAACCAAAAATTAAAAACTACAATATCCCAAATCTAGGGGATTAATATTTCCTACCCAAGGGGAAATAAACACAAGTGTTTAATATTATAAACCCAAGGGATTACTATTATAAACCCAAGGGAAAATAAACTAAATCGAAAAACACTAAACCCTAGGATTAAAATGTTACATTATTAATAAGAACAATGTGATACATCATGATATTAAACTTTAATATTACACCTAATATTGTAAACCCTAATATCATAAAACCCGATATTATAATCACAAAGATTAATATTATAAAACATAATATTAGTATTATAAACTCTAATAATAGACTGAAGGTATTTATGATATAAAATGAAGTGATTAATTTTATAAACCCTTGGGAATAATAGACCCAATGGGTTAATATTATAAACCCAATGGATTATAAATATTATAAAACCAAGGGAAAAATATCATAAATGCTTAATATTAATAAACCTAGGGGATTGATATTAATATTATAGACCATAAAATTATAAACCCGATATTATAAATCCAATATTAAAAATTGATCACTTCAAACCGTTATACTAAATGTGAAATTATAAACCCAATATAAAAAAACCCCAATATTAGAAACCCAAAGGATTAATATTATAAATCAAACAGGAAACAAACCGAAGGGATTAATATTGTAAACCAAATGGATTGATACTATAAACCCAATGGATTAATATTATAAATCAAATGCTTTAATAAACCCAAGGGATCAGTCTTATTAAAAACCAAACATATTAAAAACCCATTGGATTAATAATAAAAGCCCAAGGGATTAATAAATCAAAACGATTAACATTAAAAACCCATGTGATTAATAAACACAAATAATTATTGATATTATAAACCCAACTATTAATATTGTAAACTTTGGGGATTATTAATAGAAGAGATTAATAAACCTAAGTGATTATTATTAGAAAACCTAGGGATTAAAACCCAAGGGATTAACATTATAAACCCAAGGGATTTGTGAACCCAACTAATTATTAATATTCTAAACCAAAGATATTAAAAACCCTAGGAATTAATGAACCCAACTAATTATTAGTATTATAAATCGAAGGGATTAGTAAACCCAACATATTAATCGTATAAGCCCAAGGGATCGATAAACCTAACATGTTAGTATTATAAACCTCAGTCTTATAAACCTCCACGATTAATATTATAGGCTTTAATATTAAAAATTGTAAATCGAAGAGATTAATATTAATAATAAATTAAAAATACAAAAAATTAATATTAATATTAAACTGAAGATATTAATATTCTAAACCAATGGATTAATAAAGTGAAGGAATTTCTATTATAAATAAAATGGATTATAAATCCAAGATATATAAATGAAACCCTAGGATTAATATTATAAACCTTCTGGATAATATTATATTGTAGGAATAAAAAATGCCTTAGCAATAATTCTAGTCAGAGTTCACATTCTGCTACGGTTTTCATGGCTCAACTGTAACATTATGCACCGTTAGTAATCTTCTCTAACCCCGCCATGTGATACTTCTGTAGGGTTCTAGGCCTTTCCAGGCCCGGGAGGAAGCACCAATGTCAGGCCCCCGGCCGTGGCGGGAGGGGTCACAATCCTACAATGATGTAGCAAAACAGACCCCTTCATGCAAGGATAAATTCTCAATGGATCGATCGACTCCTCCTCAGCCGTAGAAACCCTATTTATGGGGACACAATGGCAAGAAAAGGATGATAGAAGTCACTGCCTTCCTAAGGCATTAATCAACTACAAATTTTTCATCCCTAACAACCACCTGGAAAAAGGTTGACAGTATATGAAATATCATGTAATGATTTGTAAGTTTTTGGGGATCTGGCCTAGAGAGCAAGATATTTTGGCCTGGATCCAGAACAAGTGGTCCTCAAAGGGAAATATCAAGCCTCAAATGAGGGCCAAAGGGTTCGTTACTGTGATCTTTGAAGATCTGGAAGACCACAAGAAGATCTTTGAAAATGGATCATATTTTATGGGAAGTGCACGCCACTTCATCCGCTATTGGGAGGAATTTTATAACCCAGAAAAATAATAATTCACCAGGTTTAGCTTTACTCCCTCCCCGATGATTTCTGGGAGCCCAATATCCTGGAAGGAATCATGAACTCAATAGGAGTGTTTGCTAAAACCTCAGAGATCACCAAACGAAAATTTCATGAGACCTATACCTATATCTATGTCCATATGAATATATCTTAACTATTGCTGGAATCCATTGATTTGATCTACCATGACTTTACATGGACACAACCACTAGATTATGAACACATCCCTTTCAAATGTCGCAGGTGCCATGAGTATAGACATCTTTTCGATGATTTCCCATTAACAGTAGCAAAATATGCTCGTGCAGTTGTGCTAGCTAAGGATGGTGATGGCTCTCAATAAGTTCAAGGGTGTTGATCTAGGGCCACTCAGCCGCAATAGTCCAATCCTCCATATCGTTAGGGTTTCCAATCACATGTCTGCCCCGAGTCGCTTTAGGCCCCGTCCTCCTCCCCTTACCAGTGCCTCCTGAATAAAAAAACTCATTTGTTTCCCTGACTAACAAATCCATGGCCCTCATTCCTTCACCCCCCGCCCCCCCCCAACCCCCCTTCCCAAACCCTACCCTCTTCATCCCATGGAGCTCCTTAATATATGGACATCGAGAAGCTTTTCTCCACCCCCGGAGACAATCTATCCTCCAATAGAAAGATCCATGAGCTCACTGAATCAGATCGACATATCTAGGATGTCTTGAAGACAATGAGTAAGATCCTAGAGGCTGAGGGGTGACACAACGTGCTTAGAGAAGTGCAGAGATATTTGCTACAAATATTCAAAATATCGAGCAAGGTAAACATCAAAGGTATCCCAGGTAATCAACTGAACCATTTTGGCACACTTTTCAACCAATCGGTGGCTCATTCTGGACGAGCGGACTCATATCTCCGCAATATGGTTACAGAGGGAAACCTAATAGCGTAACAATCCAAGACCTTGGTAGATATGAGAAGAGTAAGAAGGGCCAAAAATCTACCAAAGAGCTTATTCGTGAAGCCAAATAACTTTTGTTAAACTCAAGCCAGATGGGACAATTGACAAATTTCTTTCATAGATTCGTCACTCCTTCCTCATGAAGATGATGCCACGGAATATCAGGGGCTTCAATAGCTTGGGGAAGATCCGATCCCTTAAAGAAAAAATAGGAAAGTACAAATGAAAGATAGTTATTCTACATGAGATGAAGGTGTCTGCCAACAAAGTTAAAGAAAACAACAAGAGATGTTGGAGGAATAGACAAGGCATGATGATAGAAGCCACTATATTTTCTGAGGGTATAAAAATTCTTTGGGACCCAAGGCATGCTATCTTGGAAAACTAGATCGGTACCAAATTCAGGATGTTGGCCTCGATTCGTTTGAGAGGAAAACACCATGGAGGAGCCTAACTACGTTCTATGGGTCAGCTATGTCTCACGATAAATCTGTGTTCCTCATGGATTTACAAAGCCTAAACTGGTTATAGGCCAAGTAATATTGGATCCTAGGAGTGAATTTAAACTTGATTCAAAACCTGGAGGAAAAGTGTAGGGGAGTTCGTCGCTTAGACCCATCCTTGCATGCCTTCAACGACACTATTGAGGATATTTGCCTCGTTGATTTCATCCCCCACCAAGGTCTCCATACCTGGAAAAATCGACGAGGGGGAGAGAACTAGATCTCCTGTAGTCTAGATGGGTTCCTCTTCTCAGATCACCTTAACATGAACAACCCATGAATCTCATTGGAGATACCCCCCTCCATCGACTCAGTTGATTATCCTATCAGTGTGGATCTATCCTCACTACCCCCCCACATGGACGTTCGTTCAGGTTTGAGATTTTTTCACTGGAACACCTAGGATTCATGTATCATTTAGCTTTGTGGTGCACAACCCTGGCTACACCACCTGTTAACAAAATGTGATATTTTAAGAAGAAGAAGCAAGGACTCAAAGGCCATATCAAAGCTTGGAACTAGGAAAATTTTGGGGATATTCTTGAGGAGAAGAGGAAGTTGGAAGCTAGCTTGGAGGAAGTATAACAATGAACTATCTAACATGGCTGCACAAAAGAGCTAGCCAAAAAAAAATATCTCTTGACCAAGGACCTGTAGGAACGGAAGTAGCCAGAGGAAATATTATGGTGATAGAAATCCAGAATTAAACGGTTTAGAGAAGGGGGAAAAAAACTCAAAATTCTTCCACAAATTCATGATCCAACATCGGCAAAGAAATATAATCACCCACCTATAGGCAAATGATGGCTCTTGCATCGACTTCCAAAAATACATATAGACGAAACTACAAGCTTTCTTCTCCTCCCTACTGCAGGATGAAGGCTATGACATATCGGAGGCTCTGCATAAAGTTACTTAGCATATCCCCTCTTTGATCTCGCAAAACCAAAATGAAGCTCTTCTAAGCCTCATCTCCCTTTCAGAAGTAGAGGAAGTTGTGACCTGCCTTCAAGTAAGGCCTCGGGGCCGGACGTCTTTAATGCAGAATGTTTCAAGGCTGGATGGTATTTCCTGAAATAAGACATATGGGATTTGGTGGAGGAATCACGATAGGTCAGAGTGGTATGGTCCGACCTTAACGCCACTTTCATCGCCCTCATACCCAAATAAAACGAGGCAACAAGACCGTGGGAATTTAGGCCTATCTCCCATAGCAATGTTATTTACAAGATACTTTCCACCATCATGGTACGCAGGCTCAAGCCACTGCTTTACCACATCGTTAGTCATGAGTAGTCAAGGTTTGTGGAGGGGCATCGAATCCTAGATGGCATTGTCTCCGTGCATGAGACCATCCACTCTATCAAAACGCATAAGCGTCACAGAATGTTGTTGAAACTAGATCTCTTGAAATCATATGATCATCTTAGTTGGGATTACCTTCTAGAAACCCTGCAGGGCTTTGGTTTTGTAGCTGAATGGATTCAATGGATTGTATCAATGATCTCCACTCTGTTTTTCTCCATTCTCATAAACGACATGCCATTAAAAACTTTCCGGTCCTTGAGGGGTATTCGTCAAGGTGACCCATGTTGGGCCGCAAATATGTCACTATTATTACCACTCCCTATCTTCTATTTCATCCATTTCTACCATTCTTTATCACATTATTTATCACAATTTATCACATACTTCCATTTTAATATTATTTATGCTCATATGAATAAATTCTTGTTTTTCTCCTCTATTTTTAATAAATTGAGTATTATTATGCATTATTTTTCCAATGATAGTTTATTAATTAATTTGATTTTAGCCTCTAAGATCTTTTCCAGATTTCAAATTTGATTTGCAGCTCATAATCAAATATTCCAACTCAGAAATTCGCTAGAATAATATGTGACCGTTTTGCGCTGGACTTTTCAGAAAAATGAGGATGAATCTTGAAAATCCGAGACATGGGTTTTGTGTAGAACAGATGAAATTAGTTTTTCTGGAAGTCGTTTTCCAAAATTAGGTCTATATTAAGAGAAACTTAGGGTTCTTCGAAGATGATTTTCTGAGATTTGTTGTTGTGTCCATTTTCCAAAATCTTCTAACTGAAATACCAGATTTGACTTGTACCCGTTGAATGATGATGGGAAGATATTTTTGATATGATCTTGTTTATTGATATTATGTAATAAATCCAAAATTTTAATAGAAATCATTTTGTAAATCAACTTTGTTGTAACTTTCCTTTTCTCTCTATGTATTTAAGTGAAAACAAAGATCAAAGAGAAGGGAGGATAATGAGGAAATAAGAGAAAGGAATAATTAGGGGAACAAGGAATGTACAGATGAATAATTTTTGAATGGATGAATGAAAAATGGTTGAATATGAGATGAATAATTTTTGAACTTGAGACAAAGCCAAGAGATTTATTATGGTGTAATTATTTCTATCATATATTTTAATGAAGTAAGTTATCTATTGAGTTTTACATATGTTACTCGTAATATGATCTCAGTTATTTCTCAAGGTAGAACAACGTCTTAGCCAGCTGGGCCCACTACCTTGGACGAGGTCTTGCCTTGAACATCTACATTAGTTTAGTTGTGTGCATGTTTATTTGAATTTAAATTCCCACTCCTTAAAGTATATTTCCTTTTTTTAAGTAATTTGTTGTTTGCTACATTTTCTAGATTGTTATTTCTTGCAATTTCTAGATTTCATTTAATTCACTCCTCTAGATTAGAATTTTAATTATGTTGAGTGTGATAGGTTAAATTTACAATTCAAAAATGTGTGGTTTAATTAAGTATTCATTCAAGTTGTGTGATTAGCATAATTATTTTCCTCTGATTTACTTTCTGGCCTTGAGATTTAGTATTGTTTTTCAAGTCTTCCATTTTATTTCTTTTCAAATCAGATTCATAGTGTATAAAATAATCATATAGATTGAGTGATAGATATTGGTATTTTCTATCAATATACTTTTTTTATTTCCTTTGAAAGAAAAATACATTCTTTGGTTGATAATTAATGTCCAAGTGATTATTTGTTTTTATTAAGAAATTAATTTTACGCAACATTTTGGCGTCGTTGTCGGGGAAGAAGTCAAATAGCACTACCACACTAATGTCTAGTTGTAGATACATAATTTGATTCCAAGGAGAGTGTTTACAAGTAATTTCTTTTTATTTTCCTTTTGTAAAATAATTTGGTATTAAAAATGGGAGGTAAGAACCTACGTAATGAGGAAGTAAAACACTTGCTAAACAACCCTCTTTTCATCAAATACATAGAGGTTAAATAGGAATAGGGGTTTTTATGAATGACTAAGTAGAGAAAGGTAGAAATTTGAAGAAATATTATCTATTCACTTAAGTGGTGATGTAAGCACCACCCATTCCACTAACCAATTTACAAGAACGTTTGAAGGAGGAGCCTTAAAGTATCACATGAAAAACATATTATATAATGGTAAGAAATGGCTCACACTTCTACTTTTGAATTTCCTATTAGAGATCTAGGAGGAGTGACACAAATGCACATAATTCCCCCATCTTATCTACCAAAATTTCATGGTTTGGAAAATGAAGATCCTAATACATTTTTATTTGATTTTGAAGTACTTTGTAGAGGATATGATTATTTTACTAATGTTCAAAGGTTGAAGGTGTTTCCTATTAGTCTAAAAGGAGCATCTCTCTAATGGTTCATGAGCCTTGGTGGAAACTGCATTCAAACATGGGAGGACATGAAAAATGTATTCTTAAAGAATTATCAAGACTATTGCAATGCCAGTGAATATATTTTTAGTATGATACAGGGGGAAGATTAAATCTTGGAGGACTATGTGGAGCGATTCAAATACAACCTTCAAAAATCAAAGCATAAGAATTTGGAAAAAGTGATATTAAAAACACTCATTCTTAAAGGAATCAAAGATGAAATTTTATAAATCTTAAATATAATAGGAAAAAAATGATTTTTCAGCTATAATATGATGATGTTTGTGATTTATGCATAAGGTATTCAAGAGGAATATCCAAGGCTAGTAAAAATTCTAGAGAATTTTATTCATTCATTTCCAAATATACTACAAGAACATGAGATATAAGAGATGAAATCAATGATTTATTTGAACATTTTAAAATTGATTTTATTATCTCTTTAAATTCACAATTGCATATTTTGCAGGTAAAGAAAAATTAGGAAAATTTTGAAGAAGCGTTTTTTCCTCATTTCTAAAAGGAGCACCCTATGAATAGTTTTGGTTTCTTACCTACGATGAAAGAAACATATCAAAGAGATTGAGAAGCTACAATCTAAAAACCATGGAAACCATGGCCTACATGTATGGTTCAAAAAACTTCCCCTCCATTTTCTTCCGTGCATAATCCATTATGGAATACTCCTTTGTTAGGGAAGCCATGTCCATATCAACATAACCATCACCAATATTTTCCACAATTTTGGCATGGTTCATCTTATGATTACATGACTAATCTCCATCATCTTGTAGTACAAGCACATCATCCATATTCTTTACCGGCTCTTCAACAACATCTTTCTTGCCTATCAAATCATCCACACAACCCAATTAGCTACATCATCAAAATCCTCCACGCCCTATATTGTACCTCAAGAAACAATCCCATGGTTGTGGTAAGGAATCAACGCTTAAGAAATTTTGGAAATGTATGTCACATTTAAAATATCAAATGGCCTCCACTTAAAACCTATGGAATCTAATTATTTAACACTCAATAATCTGATATAATGAAAGCCTTCACAATTCCATAAACTGTCGATATCTAAATGAAATGAATAGAATAACTGTAAAGGAAACTTGATGTGATATGCTAAGAAACATAATCTATCACTTTTAAGTTTCAGAAGAAATTCATGGAGAGAGAGGAAACTCAAAATAATATGTTGCAAACACATAATCTATTACTTTAAAATTTCATCAGGATTTTGTGAAGAAAGAAGAGATGAGGTGAAGGAGCACAATTAAGGTTGTTTAAATCTTACTCATATATGTAATAAGATACCGAATGCTACATTACTTCACTTCATTCAATGAGGAATAAACACGGAGTGAAACTAGAAAGATATATCAACATCAAAAGCTGCAGGAAACTTGATCTTCTTTCATTTATTTCTCAGAAAATTTGTTACCAAATTAACAATTCTCCAGAGGTCCAAAAATCGGAACCCTCTTTTCTTTATTTCTATCTACTTAAATACATCACAGTGGTTCGTAACTCCTGGACTTAAACTATTCAACTACCTAAACTATTAAGATTATTCATGCAATCATACTTGAGAAAAAAAATTAAAATTGGAAATATTTCTCATTTTGTTGAATCTGATGTTGCTGATGCATCCTCTTGAAGTGTCGAGGTGTCATTTTTGGTTATGATGCAGTGGCTACACATATCTATAACGACGCTTCAATGCCCGACTTGACTAGCTTGTTATGCTCCCAATAGGGCCACTATATGCTCTTCCACCCAACTCTGCCTATGCCCCTGTGCTTCAAACACGGTCAATCATATCATGTGTTGCTTGACTCTGCCTCTTCTCCTTTGATCTGCGTAGAGTCACTTACCCAAGTTTTTCTACTGCGTTGTGCTTATTTATTCATAAAATGGCACATAATCGCATAAGCTTGGACTTGAAATCCTTTAGATTTCATCTTGGAACCACATCGAGTTTGTGCCAACATTGCACTTCGCGTTTCACCATCGTTAACCTCTCCTTAGCATTTATCTTTTAAATCTTGCGATTTGTGATTGCGATTGAGTCCCACCATCATCACATTGCGGTGATTTTAACTCTTACCTCTGTGCTTATTCGTTAAAACTTGCGATTTATGATCCGGCCCCACTGCAACTCATTTCGCACTTTGGAATTTATAACTCAAACCCTTTGCACTTAAATTTTAAAAATCAAAATGTGTGATATGTGGGCTAGGGCCACGTCATCTTCCACGTCAGCTTGCCATGTCATCGCCACATCATTTCCACGTAAGCTTTCCATGTCAGGGTGAATCAACTGTGACCTGTGTGGTCAGGTCCATGTCATCTGTCATGTCAACTTGCCACATCATCTTGCCACATCAGATTTCCACGTCCCACTTTGCATTTCACTGACTTTAGCCATTCCTTAAAACTTATATTTTAAAACCTACGATGCATGCTATGCTATGAATCGATGTGCCAACACATGGCTCCTCCCTTTATCGCATCACAAGTTTCGTTTCTTACTACATCACAAGTTATTTTATTTAAATTGCAAAGTCCTTAACCCATAAACTTAAAATCTCACCGTTGTGAAATTGGGCTATGCCGACACGTGTCCACTTCACAACTTTTCAAAATTAACTTTGCGATGCAACGTGGTCCATTCATCTCTCACTTTTATTTTGCGATTTGATCAGCACCGTCCAATCACCTCCTTTGGGAATCTTCTAAAGGTCTTATGCCTTAACCAATTTCTTTGTTTCTTTAGCTATCGCTGCTCTACAGCTCCATATTTTCTACACTACTACCTACGATAGTTTATTCAATGAACTCATGTGACTCCATCTTTCTCCATGGTGTTAAAACCCTCCTAAGCTTTATTCAATCTTAAAAAACACTGATCTCTCCTGAGCTTGCGAATGAGCCCGACTCGACCCTATTCGATGTGCAATGTTTTGAACGTTTGCATCGGTCCGAATTTGAAATTTTTTTGCACGTAAATAAGCCCGACTTGAACCATATTCATATCTCATCATGTAATGTTAATGTATCAAAATATAAATCAGAATCCTTCTATCTACTAGACATAAAATTTTACATTTTTTATCATATATGCTTTTTTGGTGTTTTGAAAAATATTTTAAAGGTAAATGCAAATGAGCCACAACATCTGGATCCACCTGGGGATATTTATTTTTTCCACGGAAGCACTAAGAACCGCAAATTAGTGCCGTATCCACTAGGCATGGAGTCAAATATTACTTGGTGACATATGAGCAATGATAAACACGACATCTACAATGGTGGAATGTTGACTTTTAATGCTGGAAATAATGCTTCAGATACTTTCCATTCGTAGGGAGCTCTAATTTGTTTCCATCTAGATCTTCCAAAATAAATTCATTATTTGACCTTGCCTCAGATATATTGTATGGACCATACCAGAGGGTCAAATTTACCATGCTTCCCCTTTTCTTCTCGTTTGGTGTCCCATCTTAGTACCAAATATCCTACTTGAAAGAAAACTTATTTTGCTTTTCTGTCAAATATAGACCTCATCTTTTCCTGATAAGTAATCAAGCTATCCCCGACTTTGTTTCTATTTTCACTTGATTCAATTATTTTGTTCAATATTCTTACCAAATCATTCTTTCTTCCTGAGATTCTTGAAGCAAAGAAATCACTGGTTTGGCCAACTGAGTAGGAAATTGTGGTTGAGTTCCATAAACTAGTTGATAGGGAGACTTCCTAGTAGATCTCTTGGTAGTGACTCGAATTTTGCAGAGCGAAAACTTCAACTTCATATCCCAATCCTTATTATTCTCGATGATTGTCTTCTTTAATATTCTGACCAATTTCTTATTTGAGGACTCTGCTAATCTATTACCTTGGGGATGATATGTTGTGGAATGTTATAAAATTACACTAAATGTTTGACAAAAATTAATGAAATGAGAAGAGTGGAATACCTGAGCATTATCAATCAAAATTTTGACTCGACAACCGAATCTACTGAAGATGTTTTCCTCCAGAAACTTCATCATTACTTGGTCATTTTCCTTCTTCGTGGGTATTTCTTCAACCCATTTTGTAAAATAATTAGTGGTAGTATATCTACTTGAATTTTCCACTTGATGGTGGATTTATCTCTCCGATAAAATCCAATCCCCATTTCTTGAAAGGTTCTTCAATAAATACTATGATGAGAGGTAATGGAGCAAGTTTTTTCTTTTCAGCAAACAACTGACACTTCTGACAATTTCTGACCAGTCTATAAACACCTACAAACAAGGTTGGCCAATAGAAGCCCGACTTGAGAATATTATGAGAAGTGACCTTCCACCTATAATTTCCTCCACGCAGACTTTCATGATATTGTATGGTGACTTCAATAGATTCTCCTTCGGTCCAAATACCAGCTGGATCTTTCCATTATAGATTTTCTTATATGATAAAATATGGATGAGACTTGAGCTTGAGAGCTCTGTATTTTGTTCTATTTAGTGAAGTTGGACAGGAAAAGAAACACAGGTAGTGCACAATATCCTTATACCAATCAGAGCACAAAAATTTGTATTGAATATCTGTTTTGGACTTTATTTTACCTTCTTCATTAATAGCTCCATCCACTGGTTCCAAAAGATTAATTCCCAAGGCTTGAAAATTTGTCTTTGTCAACAACTTCACTAAAATGTGTCCCTTGACCAGCTTGGTGGGTTTGATGTCAAAATCATACTCTTGGATTTTTGCTATCCACTTCCCCATTTTTCCTTCAACATCACTTTGGACCAGCACATCTTTCACAGGAGAATTAGGAACATAATCAATTATTTGGGACTGCAACACATAAGTAATGAAGGTTTTCAGTTCTTTTCCCAAATAATATACTTGTTTCTCTAGAATATTTTATTTGAGCTAAAAATATCTCAGAAATATACTGAGAATTGCAATTGCCTGCTCCTTATTGTCTTCATTTTTCTGCAACAACACAGTAGTAATAGTAGTGGGGGATGCAAATGAGAATACCTGAAAGGCTTTTTGATAGTATGGACTAATAAGAATTGGAGCTTCCTGCAGTGTTTCCCTTATTCTAGCAAACACATCTCTTTCTTCCTTATCCCATTTCACTTCTACATTTTTATTCAACATATCTGTTATACTTCTCATGATATCAGCATAATTGGGCATAAATATCCTTACAAATTTTATTTTTCCCATGAATCTCTAGATATATTTCTTTCTTCTGGGTAAAGGAATCGTCTGAATGGCTTCTACCCTTGTTGGGTCAATATTTACTCCTTGTTTAGAAACTATGTGACCCAATAATTTACCTTCTTCTAAGGAAAATAAAGATTTCTTGGGATTTAATGAAAAACCAAACTTTCTGCACTTTTGAATTTTCTTTTTTGCAAATGCTCCAAGAGTTCATCATCTAACCTTGAGAAAACAGTTACATCATCCAGATATATAACTACAAACTTGTCACCAACGAAGGCTATGTCCATGGCCCTATGAAATTTTCCACCTGCACTCATGAGGCCAAATGGCATCCTTGTGTACATGAAGCTGCCCCAGGGCGTAGTGAAAGCAATCTTCTTCTAATCTTCTTTTTCTAATGCTACTTGATTATACCTAGAAAATCCATCAAAAATAGACAACCTGTGAGCTCCTGTCACCTTCTGTAAGACATAATCCATTTTCAGAAAAGGATAATTATCTTTTAGAGATGCTCGGTTCAAGTTCCTCAAGTCTACACACAATATCATCTCTCCATTATTCTTTATTATAGGGACCAGATTGGAAACCCAATTTGGATATCTAAGAGGGACTTTAATTTTCACCTGCAACAGTTTCTTCACTTATTTTTTGATTAGAGATAACAACTGTGGATTGATCTATATGAGCTTTTGTATTTGTGGTTTGAGTGCTTCCTTGAATGGAATATTATGCTAAATTTTTTTTTTTCATATGTTTTCACGTCTTCATATGACCATGCAAACACATCCATATACTTCTTAAAAAGATCAATCTATCTTTCTTTGTATTTTTTGGGAACAAATTTGATTTTAGTATTTTTGGTTCCTGCTGAGTTCCCAAATTATAATCCTCCAGCTCTTTTTCTTTACATTTTTTATTTGAATCAAAAACAACATCATTAGCATCGAACAATTTTTTGAAAGGAACCAACCCTTTGGGGAGCACATTATACTTCAATTGGATAATCTTATGTTCACCAATTGACTCCTTAAGGTTTCTTATTTCTGATTTCTGCTCTGTTTGTTCCTCCTCTTGGTCAATCTTAGTGTCTTCAAAGTTTCTAATCATGGTTAGGAAATGACTTATCTATTCATCATCGTCAAACACTTTCCAATGCTTCACATTATCAGGGATAGAAGGTCTATGCCTAATTTAAATATCATACCTTAACCTTGGATTTATTGGAGGTTTGAAGGTGTTGGCTACAACTGCTAAATAATCGACCAATCTATTCTCCTCCCTCGGAATATATTGAAGATTGAATGCTTCAAAATAGTTTTCTACCAAATCCCACACTTCATTCCTATATGATCTCAATCTCGGATGCTTAGTTTGACAAAAAAATTTAATCTACCTTATTATCGATTCAAGGTCACCAAAAATTGAAATACATTGAACTCCCACTTATTTAGCAACTTGAAGGCTTGAGATTAAGGCCTCATAGTCAGCCACATTGTTTGTTGAATCAAATTCCAGTTTACAATAGAAAGGTATGAGGTTACCTTTTGGTGATATCAACAAGAATCCAACATGTGCGCCATCCTTGGAGTAGGCACCATTAAACTAGCACTTCCAAATCTTCCTTGAGTGCAGCTCATTATTTACAACTGTTGAAGAGAGCTTCTTCCTTGTGTCTTCAACAAATTTTTCATCTTCATGCCACATGAAACATGAAAGGTATTTTGTTTCTTGAATATAAATGGGGGAATTTCCTGCATCTTTCTTGGAGGTAGTATTCACAAACCTTTTTTCCCTGTACAACCTCCTTTCTTCCCCATTAAAAAACTAGAATGATAGCATAAGTGAAATATAATTTTAGTACACCTCCAAAATTTTCTCCCCAAGATCTTGACAGGAGCATTCCAAACCTGGCTGGGATGTTAGTAACAACTACATCCATGACTATACTCTTTGTTGGGATTTGTGCCATGAAACTGCTACATATTATGTTGTGAAACCAGCTCTAAAAATAGAAGAAAAAAGATATCAATGCCTTATAAATAAGCCACTTCGAGGGGGAAACCTCCAATACATTACATGAATGAAAAATTCTTGGATGATACAAATTAAAAAACCTCCTTTCTATATATAGGAGTCCATGGGGCCACAATGTAATCCTAGCTGACCTAACAATAATAATTTAAGGGCACAATAATAACAATATGGGGACTACTTGGATACAAGAATAACAATAAGGGGGCTACAATAAGAACAATAAGGGACTACACTAGTAATATAGGGCCCTAACATGCCGCTCTCCTTCAAAAAAGTGTTGTCCTCAATGCTTAAGTAGTTCTGGATGCTTATGTATAAAATTCTCATCCCCATGTGGAACCTTTGATGGGTAAGTTCTTCCACTTGATGAGATACTCTAAAATTGATCGATTTCATAGCTGTCGAGTTCTTATGTCTATAAATGCTTCAAGTTACAATATGATTTTTCCTTCCTCACCGGTTCGTGCAAAGAGCTGAATCGAGATTTTCACCTATAATATTATTTAAGCATGAAACATGGAAAATTGGATGCACTCGTGAAGAAGCAGGAAGCTCCAATTTGTATGCCATAGTACCAATATTTTGCAACACCTTGAAAGGACCATAGTACTTTGGTGATAATTTATTATCCTTCTTAGATTTATTGAGGGACATTTGTTTGTATGGTTGTAGCTGTAAAAATACCCAGTCTCCTACATCAAAAATTCTCTCGCTGTGATGTTGATCTGCTTGTTATTTCATTCGATTTTGTGCCAAATTCAGGTTATCCTTTAAGAGTTGGAGAACTTCTTGTTGATGCTCGACGTGATCTTGCACTACTTGAAACTTCGAATTTTCTCTTAAAGATGATGTGATGGATGGTGGATGATATACATAAAGTGCTGTAAATGGGGTCATTTTTGCTGCAGTATGGAAGGAAGTGTTATACCACCATTCAGCGAGAGGTAACCACTTGACCCATTATGTTTGCTTATCAGATACAAAACAAAGAAGATATCCTTCCAAAAATTTATTTACTATCTCAG
Organism: Pinus albicaulis; assembly: GCA_034641835.2. Classification (NCBI taxonomy): domain Eukaryota; kingdom Viridiplantae; phylum Streptophyta; class Pinopsida; order Pinales; family Pinaceae; genus Pinus; species Pinus albicaulis. Next base: position 611,442,073 of record CM076574.1, read on the forward strand.
TTTGACCATTGGATTGAGGATGATAAGATGAGATATGAGCTAATTGAGTACCCAAAAATGAAAATAAATCCATCCAAAAATTTCTAGTAAAAATGGGATCTCTATCGCTCACAATAACCTTTGGGTTTCCATGTAGCTTTTGAATTGTTTCCATAAATGTACTAGCAACTGTAGTAACTTTAAATGGATGAGATAATGCACAAAAGTGTGCATACTTTGTAAGTCTATCAACTACCACCATGATGACACTCTTTCCTTCGGACTTAGGTAAACCTATGATAAAATCCATTGAAATCTCCTCCCAACATTGGCTTGGAATGGATAAAGGTTGTAGAAGACCCGGGGTCTTAATTGTCTCAAATTTATTCTGCTGGAAAACCAAACATTCCACCACAAACTTTTGAATATTAGATTTAAGGCCATCCAAAAAAAATTCTTTCTTCCCCTTGTGGTAAGTTTTTAAAAATCTTGAGTGTCCTCATAAAGGAGAAGTGTGAAATTCCAAAAGAATATTTTGTTTTTGTTGGGAATTCTTACAAAGATATAAGTGATCTTTGTACCATAAGGAATCATTTTTCCAACTAAATGTATCAGATGTGCTAGGATCTTACTGAAAATTTTGAATGAGTGTCAAAACTTCTTCGTCCTTCTTCCATTCATCCATTGCTTTGGTTATCCAATCTGGTTGGATAATAGAAATGGCACAAAGCAATGCTTCCACCTCTTCATTCTTTCTTGAGAGTGCATCTTCAAAAACATTTAGCTTCCCTTTTTTGTAGATTGTTTCAAATTCATAACCCAACATCTTTGTGACCCATTTTTATTGCTCTTCTGAAGATATTCTTTGTTCCAAAAAGTGTTTAAGACTATCATGATCATTTTTTACCTTGAATTTTCTTCCCATTAGGTAAGGTTGCCATTTCTTTAGTGCATGCAGTATTGCTAACATTTCCTTCTCATAAATAGCTTTCTGTAAGTACTTTACTTTGATTGAACGACTTTCAAAAGCAATGGGTCTTCCTTCTTGCATTAAAACAACACTAATTCCATTTCCTGAGGCATCACATTCCACAATAAAGGTTTTTGTGAAGTCTGGCGTAGCTAAGACCAGTGCTAGGCACATTGCCTCTTTAAGATGTTCAAAGGCCTTAGTTGCTTCAGGAGTCCATGAAAATGCATCTTTCTTCAATAATATTGTCATAGGTGTTGTTATTCTCCTAGAATTTTTAACAAACTTGCGATAATACCCTGTTAACTCGAGAAATCCTCACAACTGCTTAATGGTTGTGGGGAATTTCCATTCCTTAATGGATTTAATTTTGTTAGGGTCTACCTTAACACCCTCATGAGATACAATATGACCCAGATATTCCACCTCGTGTACTCCAAAGAAACATTAGGATGTTTTTGCATACAATTGTTTCTCCTGCAATAGTTTGAGCACCCTGTCAACATGTTGAACATGATCCTTCCAAGACCTGCTGTAGATTAATATATCATCAAAAAATACTAGCACAAATTTTCTAAGGGAGGGTTTGAAAATGGAATTTATCGATCCTTGAAATGTAGAAGGTGCATTGGTAAGGCCAAAAGGCATGACCAAAAATTCATATTGAACCTCATGAGTTCGAAATTTTGTTTTCGGAATATATTTAGTCTTCATTCTAATTTGATGATATCCTGAGCGAAGATCCAAATTGTTAAAATAAATTTCTCCATGTAATTCATCCAATAATTCATCAATCACAGGAATGGGAAAATTATCTTTAATGGTGAACTTATTGAGCTCCTTATAATCTGGACACATGCACCATGATCCATCCTTCTTGTGTACCAATACTACAGGGGCAGAGAAATAACTTTGACTATGTTGAATTATACCAGCGTCTAACATTTCTGCAATCATACGTTCAATTTCGCTCGTTTGGGCATAAGGATATATATAAGGCCTAATGTTTGGAGGAAAACTTCCAGGAATGAAATGAATAGCATGATCATGATCACGAATAGGTGGGAGTCCTCTGGGAGTTTCAAACACCTTGGAATGATTGTCCAAGACTTTTTGGATATCTGCAGAAATAGATGATTTTGATGTTGGAACTTCTAGTGAGCATAATTGTGCAATTACACCTCATTGTTATTTCTTTAGAATATTTTTCATGACATTAGAGCTTATTATCTTTCCTGTCTTCCCTGTAATACCCAATAATTCAACTTCCTTACCTTCTGAAAAAAATTCAAGAAAAGTTCTTGAAAATTAAAAGCTATCGTCCCCAAAGATTGTAACCATTGTACTCCAAGTACAACATCAGCACCGCCCGTAGGAATCAAAAGAATAGGACTATTCAATACATATTCCCCCATGGTTAGCTTGATATTATGGCATTTTCCAGAGATATTTATATTTCCTCCATTTGCAACCATCACTTGACATTCTAGTGTTGGGTATAAGAAACAATTCAATTCCTTGGCTACCTTACAATGAATAAAATTATGGGTACTACTTGAATCAATCAACACTATTACGTTTTTCTTCTTGATATGTCCTTCTTTCTTAAGAGTTTGAGGAGTGGTAATTCCTATCAATGCATTACATGATATGGTCAGACTCATTTCTTCCTCTTCTAGGGTTGATTCCAGGTGTATACCCTCTTCTTTTGAAAATCCTTGTTCATTTTATTCTTCCTCTTCACAATCTATGTAAAATAATTTCTTCTCAGCACACTTATGACCTTTAGTGTATTTTCTATAATAACTGTAATAAAGCCCTTTTTCTCTTTTTTCTTCCAATTGTTGTGGTGTCAACCTTGTAGGTTGTGGAAATCTAGGAGTAGCAACACTTCCCTCTTTATAGAAGTGAGTGGTAGTCTTCCTTGTCGCCATAATTTTACATACTATTTTTCTTGCCAACCTGAATGCCTTCTCCAATAAATCAGGTTCAAAAACACGAACTTCATGTTGGATGTTATCCTTTAAAGTACCTATGAAGAGATCAATCCTATGTTCCTCTGGAATATCAGTTACCCTTATATTAAATTTTTGGAAGTCCTCAATGTGCTCCCCCACTGGACAGTTTTGTTTGAGAATTATCAATTAGCTAAAGAAGGTGTTGCTCTTTGTATCCTCATAATGTGCTATCATTTCCTTCGTAAAAATTGACCAAGTGACAATTTTTTTACGGGAGAAAAGCCATCGATACCATACAAATGTATTTTGTTATAAATGTAAAGTTGTGATGCGTACCTTTTGTGTGTTTTGCACATTATTGAGATCAAAATATTACTCCATCTGTAGTATCCATGTTACAGGATCCTTTCCATCAAGTTTCCTCATATCCATTTTTGGAATATGGTGGTTCTTCCTTCCAACATTAGAGTTTATGAAATCATGATTAACATTTATTTGTTCTCATCGTGAGTTTTATCTACTATCCTTTCAACATTAGGAACATTTCTTGTATCAACTTTGTCAAACCTTCCATGTCTGATTTTAGATCCTTCTTCATGTTTTCCATTTTTTCGTCGATCTTAGCTTCCATGTCATCATTCTTAGATTCCATGCCAGCTTCCATGCCATCCATCTTAGATTCCATGCCAGCTTCCATGCCATCCATCTTAGCTTCCATGCCATCCATGCAATTCTTCAATCCATCCATATTAGATTCCATGCCTTTCTTCAAACCATCCATATTAGTTTCCATGCCTTTCCTCAAAACTTCCATGTCATTTTTTGTTGCTCTTTGTGAGAGAGAAATTTGTTGCACTTTCTCTTGTAATTTTGATATGTCATGTTGCCATTCCCCATCTTCATGAGTCATAGTCGAGCCTTCTAAAGGCTTAATGGCTGTTGAATTATTTTTAGGGGCCATTTTAGAATCCAATACTAATATCTATTCTACAATATGCCCTTGGAATTAATTCAACTTGATTCTTAAAACAATACTTATGTAATTTGGAGAAAAAAATACACACCTTTTACTTTATTTTGAGGAAATTTATATTGAAATTGAATTATCTCTATAATTTCATATCCCAAATATCTGAAATTCAACCCTATAGTAGCCCTTTGAAGCTTCTTTCAAATGCCATAGGTCTGATTTGATTTGGATTCTTCAAGAAAAATTTATGTCCAATCTCCCACAATGACCCAATTATGGACTGGTTCAGTAGAACGAACTTGTATGACTTGCCACGTGTCACTATTTCCTCCTTTGGCTCTAAAATTGATAGAACAAAAACTACATTTTGTGTAATTGCAGTCACTTTTTACAACATTCCAATCTAATGCTCAGAGAGAGAGAGTGTTATGAATGTTTTCCCATGATCACCTCTTTGAGATGAAATTCAAAAGCCTGAAAAAGCCCTAACTTCCACAGATCTTATCTCCACGACTATTCCGAACCAAGATCTAAAATTTTACGTCGATGTTCCTCAGGATTTTGGCTTCATACTCTAAATATTTTAGCTTTTGAACCTTTGTAGAAATAAATTTATAGCACAAATTCCACGATGACCTGCTTAGGTTAAATTCAGGAGCGTGAAAAATGACCTACATTCCACAGATCATATCTCGAAAAATATTACGAACCAAGATCTGAAATATTGCATCGATGTTCATCACAATTTTGGCTTCGCACTCTAAAAAATTCATTTTCTAAATCTTCACAGAAAAAAAATTATAGCGAAAATTCCACAATGACCTGTTTGGAGCAGCAAAACCCTAGAATCCCAAAGCTTTGGTACCAAATGTTGTGAAACCAGCTCCAATAATATAAGAAAAGAGATATCAATGCCTTATAAATAAGCCACTTCGAGGGGGCAACCTCCAATACATTACATGAATGAAAAATTCTTGGATGATACAAATTACAAAACCTCCATTCTATATGTAGGAGTCCATGGGGCCACAATGTAATCCTAGCCAACCTAACAATAATAATTTAATGGCACAATAATAACAATATGGGGGTTACACTAACAAAAATAAGGGACTATACTAGTAATATAGGGACCTAACATATTTAATTAACCCAACACATTTCACCCTTTTGGAATCAAATAAATATAGATCCCTATAAGGTTTGGTAATCTGCAAGTTAATTTCCTTCATAATAGACAATGGCATGAGATTATGGGATTCTCTTGAGTCGAGCATGCAATTGTGTAGAGTATAATTATGAAGCAACATAGAAATATAGAAGGGTGGAACAAAGGTGTCTATTTCTTCTACATGGGGACCAAAGGTGACCACTGGATTTTCTTCTTGTAAGTTCACCCTATCACTTATGTCTTCCACGTGTGTGAGATTAATAATCTTTCTTGTAAGATGGTATTTTGGCCAATTCTAGAAGAGGCACCTAAATTTTGACCTTCTCCAACTCTTTTGTCAAATTGAAATCATGTGTTTTCTTAACGTTATTTTCAGGTTCTTCCTCACTCTTACTATAATTTTTCGCTTGTTCGGGTACAGGAAAAAATCTCTCCAAAATATTAGTGTCAGATGATTTTTTTGGAGAGAATTCACCCTGTTGCACATTTTTTCTATTAAGTGAATTTAAAGATTTTTTCACCTTACTGACCTATTTCACAGGGCCATTTTGTTGTGGAGTCGCCACTAGAGGAGGAATGGAACCTTTTTTTCACCTTCATTAATCCTGCACCCTACATATCTTTCTAGAACTTCAATCATATTTTTTATGTAACTCAGCTTGCATGAAATCTGTGAATTTCCTACAGTATTAATCCATTACATCTTGATCAAAAGAAACTCTAGCTTCAGTGTATTATCCCTTGCAATATTCCTCTTCATCCTCTTCTATTGGATACATAGCAGATACCTGACCCTCGGCCTCCCTTTGGTCATATTTTTCTGCCTCTCTAGGTGTTACTTCTATATACAATGGAGCTCGAACCTGGTCCTTATCTCTTCTTTCCCTTTGTAATATTTACTGGGGGTGTCTTCTAAATTGAGGGTTAAACCCCCATTTATTTTGTTGTACTTGTCTTTGTGAGTTTTTATTTTCAAATTCTATATTATCTATCTTATTATTCAGATTTCTTATCACCTTTGTCATATCTTCAATTCTTTGATCTTGTGATGATTCTTCTTTTTCCTTCAACTTCTCTTGGTCTGGCTATTTTCCTTTCGCCTTTCTAGTTGCAGTCATATTTTCTTCAATATCTAAAGCATATACATGTATCTTCTCAAGAGTAGGGGCTCTTATCTCTCTCAATGTAACACTAAAATCAAATTCAAAAGCCCCAAATAAAATACCTTTTCTCTTACGGGGGGGCTTCATCTCTGGAGGTAAACTATTGTACAATTTATTGAACATTTTTACAAACTCAGAAATGTTTTCATTAGGATTTCTTTTAATTGCATTAAACTCTCTCAATGAGTAACCATGATCTATCTTCTCGCCCCATCTCTGAGTGAATTGAGTTCCTAACTCTTCCCATTCATTTATAGAATCATTTGGTAGAACTTTGAACCATTTCCTAGCCTATCCACTTAGAGACTGCACAAATAGTCTCATGAAAACATCAAGATGTTCTACATTTAAATTTTCAGCAAAAGTGAAAAACAAGGGTAAATTTTATTTTGTAGTTACTTCATATTCTCTAGTGAAACGAGGTAGTAATTTGACATATTCTTGAGGCATGAAATTCATTGGTTGCAGAGGATTTAGTGGTGCATATCTATCCATTAAGAAAGCTTATCCTTCCATATTAACGATTTGGTTAACTACTCCTTGGGTGGTTGGCATTGACGAAACTGCTGTGAAAGTGAATGAAGGTGGAGGAAACACTGATATGGGGGTAGGCTGATAGACAATAGCAGAGGGACCAACAACTATATTTGGTTGATCTATTTGGTTGATCTTGAGTGGAGGTTAAGGAAACAAACTCGAATGAATGTTCTTCTAACTGAGGTTCTTGAAAATAAATGGGTGTGGAAGGGGTATCTTATTCCAAGAAAGGGAGTTCTTTGGAAATCAAAGGGTTATAAGAATTTTTTCTAGAAGCAGGCAATGTAGGATCAGGTATTAATGGAGTTTCGGGTTTCTGAGCCTTTTTAGAAACCAAAATTTCTAGTTCTGGCAAAGCAAGGACTATCTACTGTGAGGTATATGATCTCGTGTAAGGCCTTTTGGAAGCTATAATTTTGAAATAACGAAAACAACCGAATATTTCCTCCTCATTGAACAACCAGAGGAAATAATGTGAAAAAACCCAGGAAAATAAACTTTGTTTCTTCGTCCTCGACAATGGCGCTAGAAAATGTTGTATCTCAAGAAATAATCCCTTGGGTGTGGTAAGGAATCTATTATTAAGACATTTTGTAAACGTATGTCACAATTATAATATCAAATTGCCTCTAATTAGCACCTTTGGAATATAATTATTTAATACACTCAATAATCTGATATAGTGAAAGCCTTCACAATGCCATAAACTTCTGATATCCGAATGAAATGAAAAGAACTGTAAAAGAAACTTGAAGTGATATGCTAAGAAACAAAATCTATCACTTTTAAGGTACAGAAGAAATTCATGGAGAGAGAGGAAACTCAAAATAATATTCTGCAAACACAGAATCTATTAATTTAAAGTCTCATCAGGATTTTGTGAAGAAATAAGAGATGAGGTGAAGGAGCGCAAATTAGGGTTGTTTAACTCTTACTCACATATGTAATTAAGAGACTGACTGCTACATTACTTCGCTTCATCCAAAGAGGAATAAACATAGAGATAAACTAGAAAGAAATATCAACATCAACAACTTAAGGAAACTTGATCTTCTTTCATTTATTTCTCAGAAAATTTAGTACCAAATTAAGAATCCTCCAGAGGTCCAAAAATCGGAACCCTCTTTTCTATATTTCTATCTACTTAAATACATCACTGTGGTTTGAAACTCATGAACTTCTTGAAACTATTCGAATACCTAAACAGTTAAGATTACATATGGAATGATACTTGAGAAATAAATTTAAAATTGGAAATATTTCTCATTTTGTTGAATTTTATGTTGCTAATGCGTCCTCCAAAAGTGTCAAGGTGTCTTTTCTGGTTATGATGCAATGACTGCACAGCTTTATAATGAGGCCTTAGTGCCCGACTTGACTCATCCGTCATGCTCTCAATAGGGCTGCTATACGCTCTTCTACTCGACTCCACCTATGCCCTGTGCTTCAAACGCGGTTGATCATATCACCTGCTACTCGACTTTGCCTCTTCTCCTTTGATTTGTGTTGGGTCACTTACCCGAGTTTTTCTACCGTGTTGTGCTTATTTCTTCATAAAATGGCACATAACCGCATAAGCTCGAACTTGAAATCCTTCAGAGTTCATCTTGGAACCACATCAATTTCATGCCAACATCACACTTCACATTTTTCCATCCTCAACCTTTCCTTAGCGTTTATCTTTTAAAACTTGTGATTTGCGATTACGATCGGGCTGCACTGCATCGCATTTCACACTTTGGTGATTATAAATCAAACACTTTGCACTTAACATTTAAAACTCACGATGTATGGTATGCAGGCTAGGGCCATGTCATCTACCACGTTAGCTTTCCACGTCATTTCCACGTCAGCTTGCCACGTTAGTATGAATCAACTACGATTTGTGGGGTCGGGGGCACGTCATCTGCCACATCAGCTTGCCATGTCACACTTCGCATTTTGTTGACTTTAGCCTTTTTCTTTACACTTATATTTTAGAACCTGCGATGTGCGCTATGTGATGAATCGTTGTGTCAACACATGAATCCTCCCTTTATCACATCACAAGTTTTGTTTCTTAGGGATTGGAAAGATATATCATATAACTTGTGAAGTTCTTAACCCATAAACTTAAAATATCATTGATGCAAAATTGCGTTATGCCAACATGTGTCCAATTTTCAACTTTTGAAACTTAACTTTGCGATGCACCTTGGACCATTCATCTCTCACTTTAATTCTATGATTTTTTCCTCACCGTCTGGTCGCCTCCTTTGGGAATCTTCTAAAGGTCTTCTGCCTTAACCGATTTCTCTATTTCTTCGGTTTCGCTACTCTATAACTCCATCTTCTCTATGCTACTACCTGTGATAGTTCATTCAATTCACTCATGTAGCTCCATATTTCTCCACGGTGTTAAAACCCTCTTGAGCTTTATTCAGTGTTAAAAGCATTCATCTCTCCTGAGCTTGCGAATGAGCCTAAATTGACCCTATCTGGTGTGCAATGTTATGAACGTGCCCATCAGTCTGGGTCTCAAATTGTTCTGCACTTAAATGAGCCTCACTCGACCCACCTTCACATCTCATCATGTAATGTTAATGTATCAACATATAAATCGAAATACTTATATCCACTACACACAAAGTTTTACATTTTCTATCATGTTAGGTCCCTATATTACTAGTATAGTCCCTTATTGTTGTTAGTGTAACCCCCTTATTGTTATTATTGTACCCCTGTAACCTCCATATTGTTATTATTTTCCCCTCAAATTATTATTGTTAGGTTGGCTATGATTACATTGTGGCCCCATGGACTCCTATATATAGAAAGGAGGTTTTGTAATTTGTTTCATCCAAGAATTGTTCATTCATGTAATGTATTGGAGGTTTCCCCCTCAAAGTGGCTTATTTATAAGGCGTTTATATCTCTTTTCTTCTATTTTTGGAGCTGGTTTCACAACATTTGGTATCGGAGCTTTGGACTCTAGGGTTTCGCTGCTCCAAATAGGTCATCGTGGCATTTTCGCTATAAATTTTTTCTGTGAAGTTTCAGAAGCTGAAATTTTTAGGGTGTGAAGCATAAATCCTGAGGAACATCATTGCAAAATTTTAGAGCTTGGTTCAAAATATTTTCGGAGATAGGGTCTATGGATGTTAGGTCTTTCTGCAGGCTCCTAAATTTTAACTAAACAGGTCATCGTGGAATGTGCACTATAAATTTGTTTCTACGAAGGTTCAAAATCTAAAATTTTTAGGGCGTGAAGCTGAAATCCTGAGGAAACTCATCACACAATTTCAAAGCTTGGTTCATAATATTTTTTGATATATGATATGTGGAAGGTAGTGCTTTTTCAGGCTCCTGAATTTCATCTCAAAGAGGTGATCATGGGAAAAGCTTCATAACTCTCCCTCTGAGCATCGGATTGGAGTGCTGTAAAAAGTGGCTACAAGTACACGGACTGTGTCTTCTTTGCTATTAATTTTGGAGCTAAAAGATTAAATAGTGACACGTGGAAATTCGTACAATTTCGATATACCGAAACAATCCATAATTAGGTCATTGTGGTATATTTGTCATAACTTTGTCTTGAAGAATCCAAATCAGCTCAGAACTGTGGAATTCAAAAGAGGATTCAAAAGGCTACTACAGTGCCAAATTTCAGATATTGAAGAGCGGTAACCACAGAGATAATCCAATTTAAATATCGAGCTCTTCAAAAGCAAGAAAAAGGTGTGTAATTTTTTTCGAATTGCATAAGTCTTGTTTAAGGAATCAATTTTAATTGATTCCAAGGGAATATTGTAGAATAGGTATTAGTATTGGGTTCTAAAAAATGCCCCGTAAAAATAATTCAATACCCATTAAGCCTTCAGAAAGCTCTACTATAACTCATGAATATGAATAATTGCAACATGATCTATCGAAATTACAAGAGAAAGTGCACCAAATTTCGCTCTCGAAAAGAGCAAAAAAAAATGAAATGGAAGTTTTGAAGAAAGGCGTGGAAGCAAAGATGGATGGTTTGAAGAAAGGAGTGGAAGCTAAGATGGATGGCATGAAAGCTGGCATGGAAGCTAAGATGGATGACATGGAAGAAAAAATGAAAGACAACATGGGAAACATGAAGAATGATCTAAAAGTAGACATGGAAGATTTGACAAAGTTGATACAAGAAATGTTTCCTCATGGTGAAAAGATAGTAGAGGAAACTCATGATGAGAAAAAAATAAATGTTATTCTTGACTTCATAAACTCTAATGTTTGCGGGAAGAACCACCATATTCCAAAAATGTATATAAGGAAGTTTGATGGAAAGGATCCTGTAACATGGATAATATAGATGGAGCAATATTTTGATCTCCATAATGTGAAAAACACACAAAAGGTATTCATTGCAACTTTACATTTAGGAAAAAATTACATTCGTATGGTATCAATGGCTTTGCTCCCATAAAAAAATTGGCACTTGGTCAATTTTTACAGAGGAAATGATAGCACATTATGAGGATACAAAGAGAAACACCTTCTTTAGCCAATTGATAAATCTCAAACAAAAGGGTTTAGTGGGGCAGTACATTGAGGACTTCCAAAAATTGAATATAAGGGTAACTGATATTCCAGAGGAACACAGGATTGATCTCTTCATAGGTACTCTAAAGGATAACATCCAACATGAAGTTCGTGTGTTGGAACCTGATTCATTAGAGAAGGCATTCAGGTTGGCAAGAAAAGTTGAATGTAAAATTATGGCGACAAGGAAGCCTACCACTCAATTCCATAAAGAAGGAAGTGTTGCTACGCCTAGATTTCCACAACCTACAAGGTTGACACCACAAAAATTGGAAGAAAAAAGAGCAAAAGGGCTTTGCTACAGTTGTGATAGTAAATACACTAAAGGTCATAAGTGTGCTGAGAAGAAATTATTTTACATAGATTGTGAAGAGGAAGAAGAAAATGAACAAGAAGAGGATATACACCAGGAACCAGCCCTAGAAGAGGAAGAAATGAGTCCAACCATATTGTGTAATGCATTGGCAGGAATTACCACTCCTCAAACTCTCAAGATAGAAGGACATATCAAGAAGAAAAAGGTAATAGTTTTGATTGATTCGGGTAGTACCCATAATTTTATTCATTGTAAGGTAGCCAAGGAATTGAATTGTTTCCTATACCCAGCACCATAATGTCAAGTGATGGTTGCAAATGGAGGAACTATAAATTGCTCTGGAAAATGCCATAATATCAAGCTAACCATGGGGGAATATGTATTGAATAGTTCAATGCTTTCCATTCCTATGGGAGGTGCTGATGTTGTACTAGGAGTACAATGGTTACAATCTTTGGGGATGGTAGCTTTTAATTTTCAAGAACTTTTCTTGAATTTTTTTTCAGAAGGAAAGGAAGTTGAATTACGGGGTATTGCAGGGAAGCCGGGAAAGATAATAAGCTCTAATGTCATGACAAAGCTTCTAAAGAAAGAACAACGAGGCGTAATTGCACAATTATGCTCACTAGAAGTTCCAACATCAAAATCATCTATTTCTTTAGATCTCCAAAAAGTCTTGGACAATCATTCCAAGGTGTTTGAAACTCCCAAAGGACTCCCACCTATTCGTGATCATGATCATGCTATTCATTTGATTCCAAGAAGTGTTCCTCCAAACATCAGGCCTTATAGATATCCTTACGTCCAAAAGAGCGAAATTGAACATATGATTGCATAAATGTTAGAGGCGGGTATAATTCAACCTAGTCAAAGTTCTTTCTCTGCTCCTGTAGTATTGGTACACAAGAAGGATGGATCATGGCGAATGTGTCCGGATTATAGGGAGGTCAATAAGCTCACCATTAAAGATAAATTTCCCATTCCTGTGATTGATGAATTATTGGATGAATTACATGGAGCAATTTATTTTACCAAGTTGGATCTTCATTCAGGATATCATCAAATTAGAATGAAGATTGAAGATATTCCAACAACAACATTTCAAACTCATGAGGGTCATTATGAATTTTTGGTCATGCCTTTTGGCCTTACCAATGCACCTTCTACATTTCAAGGGTTGATGAATTCCATTTTCAAACCCTTCCTTAGAAAATTTGTGCTAGTATTTTTTGATGATATACTAATCTAGAGCAGGTCTTGGAAGGATCATGTTGAACATGTTGACAAGGTGCTCAAACTATTGCAGGAGAAACAATTATATGCAAAAACATCCAAATGTTCCTTTGGAGTACAAGAGGTGGAATATCTGGGTCATATTGTATCTCACGAGGGTGTTAAAGTAGACCCTAACAAAATTAAAGCCATTAAGGAATGGAAATTCCCCACAACCATAAAGCAGTTGTGAGGATTTCTCGGGTTAACAGGGTATTATCGCAAGTTTGTTAAGAATTATGGGAGAATAGCAGCACCTCTAACAACATTATTGAATAAATATGCATTTTCATGGACTCCTGAAGCAACTAAGGCCTTTGAACGTCTTAAAGAGGCAATGTGCCTAGCACCGGTCTTAGCTACACCAGACTTCACAAAAACCTTTATTGTGGAATGTGATGTCTCAGGAAATGGAATTGGTGCAGTTTTAATGCAGGAAGGAAGACCCATTGCTTTTGAAAGTCGTCCAATCAAAGGAAAGTATTTACAGAAACCTATTTATGAGAAGGAAATGTTAGCAATACCGCATGCACTAAAGAAATGGCGAACTTACCTAATGGGAAGACACTTCAAGGTAAAAAATGATCATGATAGTCTTAAACACTTTTTGGAACAAAGACTATCTTCAGAAGAGCAGCAAAAATGGGTCACAAAGATGTTGGTTATGACTTTGAAATAATCTACAAAAAAGGAAAGCTTAATGTTGTTGCAGATGCACTCTCAAGAAAGAATGAAGAGGTGGAAGCATTGCTTTGTGCCATTTCTATTATCCAACCAGATTGGATAACCGAAGCAAGAGATGAATGGAAGAAGGACAAAGATGTATGGACACTCATTCAAAAGTTGCAGCAAGATCCTAGTACATCCGATACATTTAGTTGGAAAAATGATTCCTTATGGTACAAAGATCGCTTATATCTTTGTAAGAATTCCCAACTAAAACAAAATATTCTTTTGGAATTGCACACTTATCCTTTAGGAGGACACTCAGGATTTTTAAAAACTTACCACAGGGTGAAGAAAGAATTTTTTTGGGATGGCCTTAAATCTGATATTCAAAAGTTTGTGGCGGAATGTTTGGTTTTCCAGCAGAATAAAGTGGAAACAATTAAGACCCCGGGACTTCTACAACCTTTATCCATTCCAAGTCGACGTTGGGAGGAGATTTCAATGGATTTTATCACAGGTTTACCTAAGTCCGAAGGAAAGAGTGTCATCATGGTGGTAGTTGATAGACTTACCAAGTATGCACACTTTTGTGCATTATCTCATCCATTTAAAGCAAGTACAGTTGCTACTACATTTATGGACACAATTTAAAAGCTACATGGAAACCCAAGGGTTATTGTGAGCGACAAAGATCCCATTTTTACTGGAAATTTTTGGACGGAGTTATTTTCTTGTTTGGGTACTCAATTAGCTCATAGCTCATCTTATCATCCTCAATTCGATGGTCAAACCGAGATAGTAAATAAATGTTTGGAAGGATATCTTCGTTGTTTTGTATCTGATAAACAAACACAATGGGTCAAGTGGTTACCTCTTGCTGAATGGTGGTATAACACTTCCTTCCATACTGCAGCAAAAATGACCGCATTTATGGCACTTTATGGATATCATCCACCATCCATCACATCATCTTTAAGGGAAAATTCGAAGGTTCAAGCAATGGAAGATCACATCGAGCATCAACAAGAAGTTCTCCAACTCTTAAAGGATAACCTGAATTTGGCACAAAATTGAATGAAACAACAAGCAGATCAACATCGCAGCGAGAGAAGTTTTGATGTAGGAGACTGGGTATTTTTACGGCTACAACCATACAAACAAATGTCCCTCAAGCAAGCTAAGAATGATAATAAATTATCGCCAAAGTACTATGGTCCTTACAAGGTGTTGCAAAATATTGGTACTATGGCATACAAATTGGAGCTTCCCGCTTCTTCACGAGTGCATCCAGTTTTCCATGTTTCATGCTTAAAGAAGGTTATAGGTGAAAATCTTCCAGTTCAAACAATATTGCCAGAACTTGATGAGGAAAGAAAATTCATATTGCAACCTGAAGCGGTCACGGAAATAAGAACTTGACAGCTACGGAATCAATCAACTTCAGAGTATCTCATCAAGTGGAAGAACTTACCCATTGAAGATTCTACATGGGAGGATGAGAATTTTATACAGACGCACCCAGAGCTACTCAAGCGCTGAGGACAACACTTTTTTGAAGGAGAGGGTCATGTTAGGTCCCTATATTACTAGTATTGTCCCTTATTGTTGTTAGTGTAACTCCCTTATTGTTATTATTGTACCCCTGTAACGCCCATATTGTTATTATTGTGCTCTTAAATTATTATTGTTAGGTCGGATAGGATTACATTGTGGCCCCACCAGGATTACATTGTGGCCTCATGGACTCCTATATATAGAAAGGAGGTTTTGTAATTTGTATCATCCCAGAATTTTTCATTCATGTAATGTATTGGAGGTTTCCCCCTCGAGGTGGCTTATTTCTAAGGTGTTGATATCTCTTTTCTTCTATTTTTGGAGATGGTTTCACAACATATCATATGTTATTTTTTTGTGTTTTTAAAAATATTTCAAAGGTAAATGAAAATTGGCCACAATACCCTACACAATTTCCTGCTCAATCCATTCCACACCCTCATAGTAAAAAACTAGTACAACATGCTTACTGTGCTGAACTACAAAATTTACCTACCATTCCTATCCATTCTATCTCACACACACCATTACAGAAAACTTATATTGGGATTGGGATGGCTTCAAATCCATAAATTGCAGAATTCATGGAAGAACTTCATCATATGAAAACCAGGGGCAATCAAGAGAGTCAAGGCTGTGTTTAAGATATGTTTCACTCCATCATTTTTTTGGAGCATTGCTCCATACTTCAGCAATTTTTAGCACCATCCTTTCAAGGGAAGTTGGTATCTCATACTGTATTATTTATTAACATGCATTTTTCAAATTTGGGTATGTACATACTTAAGCCCTTATTTCGAAAATGGTTCCATTGGAAGTACTCTTACATGTAACTATATTTTATTTTTCAAAGTAGAGTAGGTTATTGTAGAAAATAGAATAAATAAATAAATAAGAACATAAATAAATTAATTTCTTTATCTAAAAAAAACAAATGTTGTTTTTGTTGCAACACGCTATGGAAATAAACATTGGCGATAAATGTTTGAATTTATGTATGCATGTAGATGTATTATATTGAATATAATGTTCATACTAACACTCATATTCAGTTTTTTCACCAATTTGGAAAAAATTCTTTAATATCATATGTTTTTGGCTTGCGGGCTTGATAAATATTTTGAAAACATAGTCGGGACAGTCGTGTTTTGAGGGACAAAAATGGAATATTTTTAAAACATGTTTCTATCCTAAATATACCTTTATTTAGAAATTCCAACCCAATTTTAATCACTCAATTTGGATTTGAAACGAAATCGTTATAACCAAAACATTGGCAGGGTGTCTAGTTGGCAACTCAGGGACAAAGTTGGGACAATCAGATTTTGGAGGCATAAATGACTAGATCTTGCAAACCTGTTTCCATGGTATATTACCCTATGAATCTAGTTTACAAGGAAATTTTAATCACTCTATTTCTATATCATATGAGAAATTTATGACCAAAATATTGACTGCCTATTGTAAATCAACATTCTCAAATCTATGTTTTTCCAGTTGTTCACTAGCATATTTGACACATAAATTCATGTTTCCTTTAAAACATATTTCTATTAGAGATATATAAATTAATATACTTTAATATTCAATTTTAATCTGTCATCAAACGAAAATGTTATGCCTAAAATATCAACTGTTGGTCTAAGTTGGGAAATTGAAAATGAATTTGTTATGCAAGGTGTTCTAAGTAAATTTGACATATGATATCATGGAATTTTTATAAACTGTTTCTATTGGTGATATCTCCTTGAAAAAAAATTCATTTGGCTTTGGAATCACTGAAATTGAAGAAAAAACAAAGAATTTATAATTAAAACATTGTTGGTTAGTATGGTCAACCAATGCTCTCCCACATGTGACATATAAATTATTCTTTGTTTACCTTTCTATGGATTTGTTTTATAGAGTAACTACTTGTTATTTTTTTCATATTTATTAGATTAAGAGAGCCCTTACACCTCTCTTCTTCCATGATTTTATGTTTTATTGTAGGTAGATACTCATTTTTTTGCAGGTCCGAGGAGAATAAAGGAAGTCCATTTATGAATAATTGATTCTTGAAGACAATGTTAATGAAATAAAGGCATTTCATCCAAGCATCTATTAATAATTTTAATATCATATGATGTTAAATTTTTTAGGTGTCATGATGTAAAATATCTTACAAGATCTTGCCACAAAATGTTCAGCTAATACCTTTCAACAAGAAAACGATGTGAATATATTTTCATTATTTGATGGATTCATAATAGGGAAAATGAAGAATTGAAAATTCAAGTAATTTCCACCAAAGCATTTTTGTTTTTCAAAGGATCATTTTTTTTCCATTCATTTACTATTGACAGATTGTTGTTCCTGTAAACATATTGATGTTCGCTTAGGAAACAACATTACTGCAACTAAAATCATAGCCGTTGTAACTTAATTTATTTACTTATTTACTCTTTTTAATAAAGTGTTGTTTCTTTTTTGATTTCTCTTATGTTTTTGTGTTTCAGGTGTTGCTTCCTTCAAATTTTTGGTTGCCATTCTATTATCGAATGCGAAGTTGATATAAATAAACAATTTTTTTTTCGTCCAACGAACATTTGTTGTTTTATCAAATGAAAAGATGGTGTTCCATTCTTGACTGCACATTTGTTATCCCGTCTTCGATTGCGTAGCTACTGTTCGATGAAATGGATAGTCGTGTTTCTTTTTCATGTGCTTAATAACCATTGTTAAATCAATTGAACAACTATTGTTTAATCAATTGAGCAACACAATTTTTTTTGGTGTGTTTTTTGTTGTTCAATCAATTGAACAACACAATTTTTTGGGTGTGTTTTTGATGCTCAATCAATTGAACAATTGTTGTTCCATCAATTGAACAACGCAGTTTTTTGGTGATTTTTTTTTGTTTTTCAGTCAATTGAAAAGCACAATTTTTTGGGTGTGTTTTTTTTGTTCAATAAATTGAATAACGCAATTATTTGGTGTGTTTTTTTGTTGTTCAATCAATTGAAAAACACAATTTTTTGGTGTGTTTTTGTTGTTCAATCAATTGAACAATGCAAATTTTTCTGGTGTTCTTTTTTTTTTGTTCAATCAATTGAACAATGCAATTTTTTGGGTGTTTTTTTGTTGTTCAATCAATTGAACAACACAATTTTTTGATGTGTTTTTTTGTTGCTCAATCAATTTAACGGTTGTTGTTCAATCAATTGAACAATGAAATTTTTTAGTGTGTCTTTTTTTGTTGTCCAATCAATTGAACAATGCAATTTTTTTAGTGTGTTTATTAATGTTCAATCAATTGCACAACTTCTGTTCTACCAATTGAACAACACAATTTTTTCGTGTGTTGTTTTGTTCAATCAACTGAACAACACAATTTTTTTGGTGTTTTTTTTTCTTGTTCAATCAATTGAACAACCATGTTTTTGTAATAAATAGTGGTCTAAATGAATTTTTTCCAATTTTATGGCTGTATAACCATTTTTTATGCATTTTCTCATGACAATCATCTTGTGAATGGGGAATGTGCATCTAAGAAGCGAAAATCAATGACACTAATAACAATTATGATATTTTTGCCTTTGATGAATATCTTTATTTTCAGACATTGATATCGCCTAACTATGTAATGGCTCGCTGGATATCTTTTCTTCAGACATATTATAAAGAATTTGTTATCTTAATACCATGTTGGGCTATCTTTTTATACTATAAATGGCTAATCTTCTAGGGTAGGGTGACTTAGGAATACGTGTATAACTTGTATTATCATTTCTTTTCACTCCTAACACCATCCCTAACCGTTAAGGAGTTAATGAGCCTCTCTCTCTCTCTCTCTCTCTATATATATATATACAAACAAAAATGAAAATAATATGCAAATATTTTAGAAAGGATAGGGGGTCTCATCATGAGCCAACCTACCATGATCATAGAGAGATAACAAGTAGCATTACCACAATGGATACCACACTAGGGAAATGACCTTCTAGCCAAAGTAAAAACTGCCTGAAGGACAGGAGGTCTCATCACGAGCCAACCTGATTAATTTGTTAAGTCCTAGTGAATGGAATTGTGGCTATCTCGTTACCATGTTGGCATTGTGCTCTTTCTATAAGAGAAAATAAAGGATCTAAATACTAGTAGAGAATTTTGGCTCATTTTTGGGTTAAAAATCAACCCTGTCGAGGTTATGGATGCCTGCTAGTAGCAGTGGCTCTTCTTGTGGCATTGGAGTTTCATGTTAAACAACGAATCATTTTTCACTTACTCTTACCAACCCATTATCAAAGGAGAACTTTCCATTTGAATAGTGTTAGCTCTATAAAAACTAGTATGCATGGTAAAAATACATATGAATTAACTTAATTTTGTCTGATTATTTAATCCCAGAAGTTGTTACCACTCTTTACATATCATGTTATATCACAATTTTCCATCAAAGAAAAAATCCTTTTCGTAACAATTATTTCTTTGTTTTTTCTTCTTAATCATTTCCCGACCATCCTTATGATTTGTGCTGATTTGATTGATTTATGCCACAATATATGTCTTCATGGTTATTATTCTCCTGAATTTATGAATCCATAGCGTCTTTTCCTGTGATTTATGGTTGTGGACACCTAGGGGAATAAAAACCCTACCACACTTTGTAATTCCTTTCAGCTTGCATGGCTTCCACCTTTTTGAATCACTTTCAGCATCATCTCAGCCTACATCAGCTTTGACAAATGTCAGTCCCTACATTCCATTCCACATTTTTACGGAGGTAACACTTGAGATAAAATAGCATAATTTTATGATTTATTAAGAATTTAGGAGAATTTCATCAAAATCCTTTGAGCATTATGTATCTTTATTCATTCCACTTCTTTACCACTTCCGATTTTTCAGAGACACAAAGGCTTTCAATTTGGAGGAGTGTTGCTCTCTTCCACTTTTTGTACACCAAGCATAACGATTTTAGCAAATACCTTAATCTATTTTCTAGTATAGCATGAGGGCATGCTAATTCTCCAGTTTGAGGGAGGAATTTCTACACATGATGGATCTTTTCTACTTTCCAATTTGGGGGAGGAATTTCTACACATGATGGATCTTTTCTACTTTATTTTTCATTTAAGGCATACAATTTCATTTTTATACAATACAGAAATTGATTTGCACATATTTTTAAACTATGAACTGAATTCTTGTGATTTTTGAAAAGAAAATAAGCATCTTTAAAATACACAAACCCTAAAAATTTCAAGCTAAATTAGTTTGTAAAATTTTGAGAAATCACGCACTATCACCTACAACCATTATTATTATATCTTATGATCCATGCATCAAAATGATCTAATTTTTGGATTAGAGAAGCATTAATATAGTTGCAAAAATTCAAAAAAATCTGGTTTTTAGGTTTTGAGAAAATGGTTAATGAAGTTTGTAGTTCCTTGTATCATATTTTGCTTTAACTTGATCGACATATGGTTGAAAGTCAATGTGAAAATTGTTATGCCTTCAACAACATCGCTAAAATTGAATATTTATTATTTGAGGAAGAAGTCATGTTTTCCATCAATATAATGACTTGGGGTGAACATTTTGATTATTGTATTACAACTTGGTTAATACAGGGACTTCGGGTTGCCTGAGGACATGCAACATATTCAGTTTGGGGGTATGTTGGGCCACAAATATGTCATTATTATTCCCACTTTCCAACATCTATTCCATCCATTTCTACCATTCTTTATCACAATTTATCACATAATTCCATTTTATTATTATTTATGCTCTTATGGATAAATACTAATTTTTCTCCTTTATTTTTAATAAATTTAAGATTGTTATGTATTATTTTTGCAATGATGGTTTATTAATTAGTTTGATTTTAGCCTCCAATATCTTTCCCATATTGCAGATTCGATTTCCATCTCATAATCAAATATTCCAACTCAGAAATTCGTTGGATAACAAGTGACTATTTTGCATTAGACTTTTTAGACAAATGAAGATGAATCCTAAAAATACAATACATGGGTTTTGTGCAGAACGGATCAAATTAGTTTTCCCATGTGTATTTTTTTAAAATTTAGTTTATATTAAGATAAATGCAAGGTTATTTCAAGATGATTTTCTCATATCTGCTATTGTGGTCATTTTCCAAATTCTTCCAACTGGAATACCAGATTCAACTTGTTCCTGCTAAATGATGATGGGAAGAGCTTTCAGATATGATATTGTTTATTGAGATTATGTAATCAATCCAAAATTGTAATGGAAATAATTTTGTAAATCAACTTTGTTATAACTTCCCTTTGCTCTCTATGTATTTAAATGAATAAAATATCAAAGAAAGGGTAGGATAATGATGAAATAAGATAAATGAATAATTAGGGGAACAAGGAATGAATAGATGAACAATTGCTGAAAGAAGGAATGAAAATTTGTTGAATATGAGATGAATAATTGTTGAACTTGAGACAAAGCCAAGAGCTTTATTATGCTGTAATTATTTATATCATATATTTTAATGAAGTAAGCTATCTATTTAGTTTTACATCTATTACTCGTAATCTGATCTGAGTTATTTCTCAAGGCAGAACTGAGTCTTGGGAAGTTGGGCCCACTACCTTGGACTAGTTGCTGCCTTGAACAACTAAATTAGTTTAGTTGCATACTTGTTTATTTGAAATTCAATTCTCATTCCTTAAAGTATATTTCCTTTCTTTTAAGTAATTTGTTGTTTGTTGCGTTTTCTAGATTGTTATTTCTTGCAATTTTTAAATTTCCTTTAATTTGCTGCTCTAGATTAGCATTTAAATTATGTTGAGTGTAATAGGTTGAATTTACAATCAAAACATGTGTAATTTAATTTAGTATTCATTTAATTCGTCTGATTAGCATAGTTATTTTCCTGTCATTTACTTTCTGGTTTTGAGATTTAGTGTTTTTTTTCAAGTCTTACATTTTATTCTTTTCGAATGATATTCATAGTGTAGAACATAATCATGTAGAACTAGTGTTATATATTGGTATTTTCTATGCATATTCTTTGTCGGTTGACTTTGAAATAAAAATATGTTCCTTGGTTGATAATTAATGTTCAAGTGATTAGTTGTTTTTATTAAGCAATTATTTTTACCCAACATCCCGCTCTCCCCCTTCCTATTTATTAGTGTTCTAGAAGGGTTGGTTTGCTTTCTCAAGGCCGCTAAAAAATCCAATCAGATAAAACGAATTCATCTACCTAGATCAAAAATTGACATGGCTCACCAGCATTTCATGGATGGTAACCTACTCTTTGGTGTCACGGCCCTAAAATAAGCCTCCCATCTCAACATCATCGTGGAGGAATTCCAAGAAGCTTCAGGTATTCTCCTCAACATGCTTAGGCCTGATATATATTTCTTCAACACTTCCCACCTAGTTTAGGCCTACATAGCCAGAACCTTGGGTTTCAATATTGGTTCTCTCCCTTCCAAGTACTTAGGAATTACCCTCTTTTTCAACTTGCTACGCATTTCCCCTTGGAAATACCTTTGTGAAAAACTCTATATTAATCTCTATAACTATAATTTTTGGGTCCTTAACCTTATGGGATGGGCCACCCTCCTCAAATTCATCCTACAAGCAATGCCCCTCTACTATTTGTCCTCTCTTCTGGCCTCGAACTACATTTACTCAGAACTCATTGCCTTATTTCGGTGATTCCTTTGGGGAGGTACTGTGGATGGTAAAAAGTGGCCTCTAGTGGCCTGGCATAAGTTGTGTCTCCCACAACTGATGGGGTGTTTGAGATTGAGGGACCCAACTATTCTGAATGCAACTCTAGGGGCCAAAATATGGTGGCACTTCTTGAAAGGAGCACTGGAACTGTGGAAGACTATTTGGTCTCACAAGTATGTCCAGGGGAAATATCAATGTGAAATCCTTTACACACCCCTTCATATTCAAGGGTATGTGATCTGGAACTTTGCCAACACTAATAGTGACCTGATTCACAGAGACTTCTTATGGGAGGTGCACGATGGGGAAACTGGATGATTTTGGGAGGAATCTTGGAAGCGATCTCCCTGCCTCTCTCATGACCATTATTTGGCGAATCTCATGCCCCTCTTCCATTCCTAAGGATCTATGAAAATAAAATATTATAGGCACAACCAATGGGATAACAATGGTTGGTGTTATCATTCATTAGTTTAAAAAATTTCATTGATAAGGTTCTACATGTCATTCACCTAGGTTCATGTTGTCTCATAAGTAATGTTCATGGAAATTTTGAAAAAAATTGCATTTGATGATGTCTACCTTAAGTTTAAAACCCGCCTCTAACCATGTCATATTATTCAAATCAACCTCATGTCATCTAGATCTCATCCCCATTATTTTTTATCACATAATATTCCACATTTAAATTAAACAGTTTTGTAGGGAATTGTATGGAAAATCAACAGATTTCACTATGAAACTGCCTAAAATTTCCATAGAGAATTTGTTAGCAGTTAAATGGTTTTCACTACGAAACTAGGTTTTTCCTGCAGAGAGTGTCAGAGTGGTGTGAGGTGTCAATTTTCAATAATACAAGGAAAGGGGCGGGGTGATTCGAGTTTTTTATTATGATTTCCAAACATGAAAAGTTGTATCTGTTGTCATCATTGTATTTTATGGTCACATGTGTCATTATTAAACCCCGAGTTCTCAAAATTACCTTTAAAAATTTACCCCCAAGATGCTCTTTGTCATTCAATGTCCATTTATTACATGTGAAGTATCTCACTATCACTGTTTGAGAGTTGCTTCACCACGCCAAATAGGTTGTTGTTCGAATTTTATTTTGCAGGTGTCCTCAATAAGCGAGGAAGTAAGAAGTATAAAGCATCATGGCATCAAAGATGAAAAAAAATCAGGGTGGTTACTACATAAGGTATGATCCTATGGATTTTAAGTTGCTAAATGAACATCCCACTACTATGGAGGCTTTCAAGATGATGGGTTTCCTACAGTTCTGGCAGAAACTGTAGGGTTTCCATGCATAGGTATCGAAAGACTTTGCAACAAATCTCACAGGGACAACATCAAAATTTGGGATTTTGAATTTCACAGTGTCACCATATATCATCTCCCACACTACAAAAATTCCTATAACTCAGGAGGAATGGTTCAAAGGCACAAAATTGAGAATGAAAGGTTGTGAAGAGTTTCTTAAGCAGGAGCACATAGGAGCTGATATGACTAATGGCATCCCTAGGGGTTATATTGAAGAGAATTATTAAAGGCTGCTACTCATGATACGAAAATACTTCACATGCGAAGAGAAATTCCACATGATTTATTCTTATCATATTATACTGCTTCTAAATTTTTTTGGTAAGAAACCACTTGACCTACACTTATTTTTATAAAGAAGTTTAGGAAAGATGTCAGATAAATTTTAGGTCAAGACGAAAGGTAATGAAACAACAGTATTTCACCATGGTCTTATAAAACCGTTAGTGCTGGAAGAATTAAAAAGGTTAAATAGAGATTGGACCTATTTTATTTTTATGAGTTGGTATGAAGTATATGCAGTTACTCCAAAGAAAGTTCCGAAACCTAAAACCACTACATCTCCAGTTGTAATAGAAGAGATTGATGAAGAAGGAAGACAGCTTCCTATAGAACCTATGGATATTGAAGTATAACCTATGAAAGAAATTGATATCCCTCAGCCTACACTTGAAAAACAGAAATAGAAAATTAGCAAACAAAGTGCTAGGAGGATAACAAGGAATCATACATTGGATAAAGGAAACCTGGAAGGCATCCTTCATGCAATAGATATTTAGGAGTCCCCAATAGGGTAGCTATGAGATATTGAAGGTGATGGAAGAAAATTGAAGAGAGGTAAGTCTGTCAAGAAGTTTGATTTTTCAGGAGAAGATGTTAGCTTCATGTTTCATCCAAGGAAGCCAATGACAAGGTCACAAATTTCAAAGAGGGCCATGGAAAGAAAAAGAACATAAAAAATTAGTGAATATAAGCAGCCAGAAAAAATCATAGATTTATCCACAACAACTGAAGTAGTTGTCACTATGCAGAGAAAGGGAAAGGAGAAGATGGCTGGAAAATCAGAAGCACAACTCCTCACAGAACGACTAAGAGAAGCAAGAGAAGAAATACTTCAGTTAAATTTGGAAGTAGAGAAGCCAGGTTTGAAAAGGCTTATTTTGATCAGATGATAAAAAAATGTGAAAGTGAACTCTGAAATGTTTAAAAAAATATGAGTATTGCTAAAAGATTGCTAAAAAGAACCAAGCCTCTAAGACTTGTGGCCAAACATACCACGAAGATGAATCTGTACTTGCAAGCTAAAGACAGAGCATTACAAAATCAAGTGGAAGACCTTCAGTAAAAAATGGACATGATTCAAGATGAACTAGAGAAGAGAGGACTGCAAATGAAAGTGATAAAAGAACCTGAAGGTCAACCTATTATTAATGAAGATGAAACACCCAAGGACTGAAGAGTTGAGATAATACATTTTGGTTAATTTTTATAGCCTTAAAATGACATAAAGTTTGGCTTAGAAGATGAATTTTTAAGGAAAGATACAAAATCCGCAATTTCTGCCTTATGAGGCAGTTTCGTAGCGAGCTCCTGGCTTGAAGGCTGAAAAACACTACGAAATTTCTGAAGATTTCTTTTGGTCTTTAAAATCAGTTTTATGAATAACTATGGAGGGAGTTGATAGTATTTAGATATTTTTACCTAAAAAATACTTTTTGATCAGCAGAGGTGGCAGAAGGAAAGGTTAAAGGATAGAAACAATCTCGCTACTTAACTACGCTACGAAACAACCTAAAGATGCCCTGTTTTGCAGCGAGGTGTTTTTGAAGGTGTTTTGAAGGTTTGAAAGGCATATGGAAGACCATCAAGCCACGTGGAGGCGTATAAATAGATAAGGAGACATATCAGCAAATATTCATCACATGACATGTGTGTCATTTATACAAAATAGCATCAAGACAAATTTGTAATAATGTTGATCCTTTCCTAGAAAATAGGACAGTTGCTGCTAAATTCTTGGAAAGCACATTTATGTCTTATGTCATGGAGAATGTCATTTGAGCATATGATATTTATCTATGTAATGATCCCACTATTAGAGAAGTGGAGCAAATACTAGTAATTAGAATCATGTTAGGAGAGAAAATCTTAAATGAATAGGTGTCCTTTTATTTTCTAGATATAGAGTTTTCAGTTATGATTAGTTGTCAGAGTCAACGTTTGATGATCAAACATCCTAGTAATGTAAAAAGAGTGTATTTATAGACCGAATATCGAATATCAAAGGGGTGGAGAGTATTATACTACATTGTTGTTTTTGTAAAACTTTCAGCTTCAGTAATATACATTGAATGTTTTGGACTTCTTCACCTAAGATTCGAATGGAGATTTCAATGATTTATATATCTTGCTTCTTTCATGTCTAATATTTACATTTACTTTATTTCTAATTACTCAGTTTTCATGGAAACATTCTTTGACTTCCTTTAGATGTTAAACTATTTTTTTCCCTTTGTATTGTGTATGTGTACCATCTTTTCATTGAAACCCCCATTTGCCTAAGTTTCCACTAGGAGGATTATTTCATTGACTTGTCTGATGTTGACCCTATTTTCCCAATGGTATTATTCCTTTACTTTTTCAACCTGCAATCAATCATAATCAATTTACATTTATAGAGTTATCCATATAATTGAGTTTTCACAGAAAATCATAAGTTACCTTGAGAGATCCCTCTCATACTGAAGAAGCTAATCTTTAGTTCAAAGTTTGTTGAAACAATTACTCTAAGTTTCCTGGTGGAGTAGCCCATCAGTACCAATTTAGAGATAAAATTTTGGTGCATCTTCTGAGAGTCTTAAGACATATTTACTGAAGTTTTTGTGCAA
The DNA here is from genome assembly GCA_034641835.2 of Pinus albicaulis. NCBI lineage: Eukaryota > Viridiplantae > Streptophyta > Pinopsida > Pinales > Pinaceae > Pinus > Pinus albicaulis. The sequence continues at coordinate 611,469,110 of CM076574.1, forward strand.
ATAGTGAAGCTGAATGCTTGGAGGTAGAAGGAGCTCAGAACTTTTCGAGGCTGCAGAAACTACCTTAGCGTCTCCACTACAAATTTTCATGTTTAAAGGTGGCTTCTAGGAAAATATATAAAAGGAGTAATCTAGATCCTAACCCACCTACCATTATGGATAATATAGAGAGGATTCTTAGAGGCATTGAAAGAATATATTCAAAATCAGGTATTTCATCACATTCAAGAGCTTTTTCCTCTGAAATTATTGGAAGTCCTAAAGATAGGAAATTTGATGATAAAATTAAAGAAGTTTTATTTAGGTCTAAGAGTGAAAAGGAATTGACTGAGATAATTTTAGATCTAAAAAGACTAGGCATTGACACATCATCCCTAGTATCCAAAAAAGTAAAAGAGGAATTTTGGGAAATAGTTACATAAGAAATGTTATTAGAGAGGGAGTCTTTTGAAAACTTAAAGGAACTAGATACATTTAAGTTATTATTGAAAATAAAAATTGGTACACCTTTGCCTAAGTGGAGTTCATTTATATCAGGACTACAAAGACCAACTACACCACCTCCTAATAGCTCATATTCTCCTACTATTTTTCCAAGAAATGAGAAACCAATATCATATGTTATCCTTTCTCATATCTCGGTGCCTATCATTATGGCTGGAACTATTCCACCTCCACCTCCTATTGTTGGACCTGCAACATATGCTCCACTTGTCCTTCTTGTTGTTCTTCATGACCTCCCAATTAAATACTCATCTAGAATTAAAACCTTTGGGAGTGAAGAGAAAATAACTGCTGAGGAACATATATCAATTCAATGATTTCATTGACAGAGAGGAGGTAGACCATGAAGATGTTAAAATGATATTATTTGCTCAAATTTTCACTGGTGAAGTAAGAAAATGGTCTAAAGCCCTAGCTCTAGGAAGCTTGCAGAATTGGAACCAGTTAGAAGATAGTTTCTTGAGAAAATGGGGGAGTAGGACAAATCCAGTGCAAGCCCTGACTGAATACAAAAGTTTAAAGAGAGCCTTAGTTGAATCTATCCAAGAATTTTCTAAGAGGCTTAACAAAGTCTATAACTCTATACCTTCTCATCTTAAACCTCCCCCAGGAGCTGCTCAATTACACTAAACAAAGGCATTTGATTATGATTTCTCTATTCTTCTTTGGGAAAGAGAGTCTACTTCTCTAGTAGAAACGCAGAATGATTCTGTGAAGGTAGAAGTGAACATGATAGAAGAAAAGAAGTCTAATATGGGAAAATAAAAACTGAAAGAAGAAGAGAAACCTTCATCCTCGGATGCTAAGTTTGACTCTATGTTTAAGACCATGGAGAAACTCATGGATAGAATTTCCATTGGAACCAAATATTTACCTCCTAAAAAATAAGATCCACAAATCAGAAACCCCTAGTTTAGAAGGCCTCAAAATAAGAAATGACAAAGAGAAAACAAAAATCAGCCTAACCCACAAGTGAGGCCTCCCTTTTAGCAAAGTTTGATTTATGAAGAATCAAATCAGCTTGAGATTCAAGAAGATATTATCCACTGTCTAGATGAAGATATGTATGGGATGTTTCTAACCAAGGAGGAGTGTGATGAGTCTAGTCATGATTTGAGTAACTATGAGGGACAATATGTTTACCTAAAGGGTTATCATCATCCTATATTTGAAATGGAGAAACAGTAAAATATTAGAAACATAAATGTTTCGATCACTGCAAATAGAACTCAGCTAAAGAAGGATGCTCCTAAAGTAGTTGAGCCTAAAACAGTTTCACCACTTCCACCTCCTACCAAAGAAAATGAAATATCCAAAATTAATATTCCTATCCCCTTTGCTGAAATTAGCAAAGTCAATGAGTATAGAAGAAAAGTTGTGAAGATTTTGAATTCTCAACCAAGTTCTTTAGATATCCTTAATCTACAAGAAGATCATCATACCATCTACCTAGGACCAAGGTTGGAAGATAAGTAGATTGAAGAAGTACCTCCCTTATATTTCTACCTTAATATCCATTATATGACCTTACAAAATGCCATGTTGGATTCAGGGGCTTCTCCTAACCTCATGCCTAATGTGATTATGCAGAGGATGGGTTTGGAGATGACTAGGCCATACAAAGATCTATTTACTTTTGACTCTGAAAGGGTCCAATGCATAGGACTAATCAAATATGTTGTTGATGGCTTGACACAAGTTCTTGCTAAGACAATGGTGATGGACATTGTGGTGGGAGATATTCTCCCCAAGTTTGGCATGCTCTTATCCAGATCTTGGGTCGCGAAAATCAAAGGTACCATGTAAATGGACATGACATATGCTACTATTCCTATTTTTGGTGAGAAAAGAAGGTTGTACAGAGAGAGTAGGATGACCTACATGGTAAGAAGCAAGGATAAACCTAAAAAAATTTCCATATGTGTTGTTGAAACAAAATTAGGGTCAACAATTATTTTCAATGAGCTAATTGATGAAGCAGAAAGTGAAGGGAAAATAGAAAATTAACAAGTTGAAAATCAGGAAATTGTAGAAGAGAAAGCGAAGGGTTGGTGGCTTCTACAGTTTGATGGATCTACTAGAAGAGAGGGGGCTGGAGTAGGCATTTGGATCACTACTCCTGATGATGAAAGTAAGTTTTATTCCATTAAAATTAACTTTGACTATACCAATAATATGGTTGAATATGAATCTCTATTTTTGGGTTTGGAAATTTTGAAAAGATTAGGTGCCAAGAAGATATCAATGTGTGGAGATTCAGATTTGGTAATCAAACAAGTTGAAGAACTATATCAAACTAAGGATGTAAGGATGAGAGCTTACAAAAATTTGATTATGGAAAAGATTTAAAATTTTCAAGAATATGCATTTATTGTGAAAATTAGAGATCAAAACTCAGTGGTTGATTCTCTTGATATTTATGAAATTTTGTTTGTCATCCATACACATTCTACTGAGAAGTACGAAATTGAAGTTTGGCATAGACCTTTGTAATGTTCCCAATTTTTAGCCTCAAGCTAAAAGGAACGTTATAGTTAGTAGTGGATGAGTAAAATGGGTAGGGAGGCCCATTAACCTCTTTAGAAGGAAAAATAACATTCTTCATGTGAAAAGGGGAAGAATAAGTAGCTGTATTGAGAACCCACAAGTGTGAACATGATTGGATCATGTTGATCCAGTCATATTTGACCAATTCCACATGCACTATCTAGATACATTGTATCTCCATGATGGACTGCACAGTTCTAATGGAGGACAACTTGCATGGGCTAGGTGGCACATATGGATGGGACCCATTGAGGAGAGGAGAACTTGATATATATGGAGAGGATGAAAACTATTATAGGGATGCTTAGATTATTATCTACTTTGGTCTGTTGAGATTTTTCTTCCTCTTGTTGTTTAGGAGGGTTGCAATGTTGTATAGCACAAGGGTGTTCCCGGTCAGGATCCTTACCTCATCCTCAGGGAAGGAGAGGTTCTTGAGCTACATTTCCTCATTCCAACCTTTTTTCCAAGCTACCTCATTCAGCTACATCATATTTTGTGTTTAGAGATGGGTTGTGTTGCAGGGTGCAGCAAAGGAGGATCTCTTTGAGTCATTTCTGGGCTTGTTTTTCAGTGGAGGGATTGTCTATCCATTGGAGGATCAGCAAGAATGACTCCCGAGAATATTTTCATATCTTTGGAATTAGGCCAACCATATGACATCCCTCATAGCACATTTTTATTCTATATCTATGTTATTTTTAGAGGCAGTTGCTGGGAGGGTTCATTGAGCTCATTGGGAGGGTCTATTTCTGAGTAGAGGGATCAGCCTTCTAATTAGAAATACCATTGGAGGAGGACATAAGTATTTTAGATCTGTTGTAGTGTCATTTTATATCAGATCCATTTTTCAGTGGCACATTAACCTAGGGTTATCTGTCACATTTTATGTTTTCAGGTATTTCTAGCAATCCTTTCCGGGTTGGCTAGAAATCTAGTATTGGAGCCCATATCTTCATTATTGGGCATTTATTTATTTTCCTTCAACCATATTTCATGTATATACATTTGCAGCAGCAACCACACTAATATATACTATGCAGTCACTGCTCTCTGACATTCGATATAGTTGCAGCATCTCATGTATCTATTGCTTTGATCATTGGAGACTTGTTCTTATGGCTTGAGTGGCATGTCCCTCATGATATTTTTTACATTTTTGCTGATCCATTAATAGAATGATGGCTAAATATTGTTCTCTCTCATGACATGACCATATTTTTTGTGTTTACAATATTGTGTTCATGTATTGCTGTAGCTCCACTTTTTGAATATCTTAAGATATTCCCAATAGTGTAGATTTTTCCTATTGTGGAATATTATAGTGGTATATGAGCATCAATCTTGGCTCAACCTGTGCATCCAGGACATTATTCCATTACGAGGAGAAGCTTATTATAAATAGAAGTTGTGCAGAAGGAACACAAGCATGACTCCATTATTTGGAGTGATGAAGGAAGAGAGGATATCCCTGCTTCTTTTCCAAGATATGAAGAATATCAAAGAAAATCTCAAGGAGATGAAAGGGGAGGAGTGTAGAAGATTTCTGAGAGGGTTTGAAGCAAGCACTAGCTATTCACATGATGGGTGTGAGAATTTAGCCACACATGTAGATCCACAACGCAGTCTATTGCCCACATTGACTACAAGAACGATGGAGGAAGAAGGTGCACCAAGGGAGGAGACCTTGAGTGACTATCTTCAGGGGTATAGTCCATGCCTCTAGGAGAAGACTCCATGCCTTCAAGAAGTAGAGGAGTTCACTTGGGAGGGCATCCAACATGACATATTTCAGTAGATGGAGAGATGCATAGCCTAGATGGTGATAGATAGTAGGTCACAACCACTTCCCTACTCATTTGAGGTGAGGGAAAGATTCCAGTTGAGCCATTTCAGCTCAAGATGTCAAGTACATGATGGAGAAGGTATAATTTCACATTTTGTATTTTACTTCTTTTCCTTGTTTGAGTATCATGATGTATTAATAATAATTATCCCTTCTTGCATATTGTATGACGATGTACTTGTCGCTACTTGTAGCATTGATTTTGGCTACCTTATTGGTGGTTTGTGTGGGAAGCCACATGATTCTTGGTGTGCACCATTTACACCACATTGTATCTTCATGTTTCCACCTTATTATATGATTGTGGTAGCAAGGAAGTGGTTGGTGAAGAACTTGTTATTTTTTTTTTTTGAGGTAGGCATGAAATGCACTGTGCTGGTTCCTTGTGTGGAACTTTGATCACTCTCTGGTTGTCATTTGTTAGCTTTTTTCATAGTATTTTTCTTCCATATATTGCTGATATGTTTTTACTCATGGGAAGCTTTGTTTGGAGAGTGGAATTTGAGATGGAGATGGCCATTGGGAGTATTATTGTCCCTATTTTACATGCTGTATGTTTTAGGAGAAACAATGGGCACACCATTATTGCCACAACACACCTCTTTCCTTCATGTAGGAGGAACCATTGGGAGAACTTGCATTCTTGGAGGAGACACTTCATGGTTGACTTATTTTGTGGGGTAGCTTGGGCCATTTTTGAAGGCCATGACATTGCAGTCCAATATCAGCAACCCCCCCCCCATAATTACCATAAATGGAGAGAGAAACTACTTGGACGGGAAAATATAAACTCTCCATTCAACCCCAACACATTGCATAAAACCAGGGTTGCAAATTTATTTGATGAGCTATATAGAATGGCTCATTTCATTTGGATGATAGCATGGGTGAATGGATCACTCATTGGGAATGATATTTCCCATGTGTATCATCACTCCTACCTTGAGGAGGCCATGAGACAGCAAGAAGGTTTCCACATACACCTTCCACCATTTCATGATGTGAGGCATTTGGTCATGCATCTTTGGGAGGAGACAGTGGAGGGTAGATTTGTTGCAGATTATCTTGAGCAGTGGTGGGGACTATTGATGAGGAGGCCACAAGAGGAGAAGGGGAGGATTTTTTCTCTCTATACAGTTTCTTTAGGAAAAAAAACATTTTGGAGGGGAGGACTATAATGTTCCCAATTTTTGGCCTCAAGCTAAAAGGAACATTATAGTTAGCAGTAGATGAATAAAATGGGTAGGGAGGCCCATTAACCTCTTTATAGGGAAAAATAACATTCCTCATGTGAAAAGGGGAAGAATAAGAAGCTATATTGAGCACCTACAGGTGTGAACAGGATTATATCATGTTGATCCAATCATATTTGACCAAGTCCACATGCACTGTCTAGATAAATTGTATCTCCATGATGGACTCTTCAGTTCTAATGGAGGAAAAATTGCATGGGCTAGGTGGCACATATTGATGGGACCCATTGAGAAGAGGAGAACTTGCTATATATGGAGAGGAGGATAACCATTGTAGGGATGATTATATTATTATTTGCTTTGGTCTGTTGAGACTTTGCTTCCTCTTGTTGTTTAGCAGGGTTGCAGTGCTGTTTTTCACAAGGGTGTTCCCGGTCGGGAATCCCTACCTCATCCTCAAGGAAAGAGAGGTTCTTGAGCTAGATTTCCTCATTCCAAAATTTTGGCAAAGCTACCTCCTTTAGCTACAACGCAGTTTCTGTTTAGAGCTGGGTTGTGTTGTAGGGTGCAGCAAAGAAGGATCTTTTTGAGTAATTTATGGGCTTGTTTTTCAGTGGAGGGCTTGTCTACCCATTGGAGGATCAGCAAGAAGGACTCCCAAGAATATTTTCATATCTTTGGCATTGTGCCAACCATTTTCCATCCCTCACAATGCAGTTTCAGTCCATATCTGCATTATTTTAAGAGGCAGTTGCTGTGAGGGTTCATTGAGTTCATCGAGAGGGTCTATTTCTGAGTAGAGGGATCAACCTTCTAATTAGAAATACCATTGGAGGACGAAATCAATATTTCAGTTCTGTCATAGCCTCATTTTATATCATATCCAATTTGAAGTGGCACATTAACCCCAGGGTTATCTGTCACATTGTATATTTTCCGGTATTTGTAGCAATTCTTTCCAGGTTGGCTAGAAATCTAGCAATATTCCGTGTATGTACATTTGCAGCAACAACTACACTAATATATACTGCGTAGTCACTGCTCTTCGGCATTCTATATAGTTGCAACATCTCATGTATCTATTGCTTTGATCATTAAAGACTTGTTCTTATGGCTTGAGTGGCATGTCCCTCATTATATTTTGTACATTTTTCTTATCCATTAATAGAATGATGGTGGAATATTGTTCTCTCTCATGACATAACCATATTTTCTATGTTTACAGTATTGTGTTCATGTATTGTTGTAGCTCCACTTTTGGAATATCTTAAGATATTCCCAATAGTGTAGATTTTTCCTATTTTGGAATATTACAACCTTCAATCCCAAATAATATCATCCATTGGAAAGTGTTTGAAGATGACTAACAAGTGAGAAATTTCATAGAGTTAAAGGAGGAGTTTGAAAATACACAAGTGGATCAACAAAAAATGTTTGCTGAAACTAAGGTTAATTCTGATGTTTTGAGCCTAAAACATAATTGTATACCCATGGGCCTTATTCCACTTGAGAAAATTCTTGATCAAAATGATGTTTTTAAATCTCCTGGGATGTCAGCTCATGATGAGGAGGTAGAAACTAGTAATCGTGGTACAGTAACAGTGCCTAAAATGGTAAAAGTTTTACAAATTTATTTCCATAAGGATGAAGTAGAAATATATTGAGATGATGAAGAAATACATTGATGTTTTTGCATGGAGTTATGCTGATCTGAAAAGGTATGATCCTACTATTATACAACATACTATTCCTATTAAGGATAATGAGAAACCTTTCAAACATAAATAGAGAAGGATTAACCCATTGTTTATGCCTCTGATTAAGAAGGAGATTAAGAATATTTTTGATGAAAAGATCATTGTTCCTATAAGATTATCAAAGTGGCTTGCTAATTTTTTACCAGTCAGAAAGAAGAGTGGCCTGATCAGAATCTATATTGATTTTAGAAATTTGAATAAGGCTTTTGTAAAGGACAACCACCCTCTCCCCAACGTGGATCATATTTTGCAGAATATTGTTGGCTCTCAAAGGATGTCCATGCTGGATCGATTTTCAGGTTATAACCAAATATTGGTACACCCGGAAGATCAAGAGAAGATGTCTTTTACCACACCATGGGGGAAATTCATGTACGCTAAGATTCCTTTTGGTTTTATGAATGCAAGTTCAACCTTTCAAATAAAAATGGACATTGTATTTGCTAAAGAGAAAGATAAATAAGTTCTAGTCTACTTGGATGGCATAAAAAGTGTTTTCAAGAAGGGAATAAGATCATTGAAGCATTTGGAGAAAATTCTGCATGAATGTAGAAGATTTGGTATCTCTCTTAACCCCACTAAAAGTATTTTTTCTCTAACTTCTGGAAAATTTCTTGGGCATACTAAATCAAAGGATGCGATAAATATTGATCCCAATAGAGTTAATGCTATTTGGAAGATAGACCCGCCAAGGAAAAAAAAATAGTTCTTTCTTGGGAACGAAAAATCTATTAGAAGGTTGATCCCGAAATTTTCTGAAATTGTCAAGGACATTACCAAGATGTTGAAGAAAGGAGTTGATATTAAGTGGATTTTTGAAGTCAAGAAATCATTTGAAGAGATAAATAAATCCCTCACTCAAGCTCCAATGCTTATTAGTCCAAATTTTTCAAGTGAATTTCTGGTTTTCACATTTTCATTTGAAAATACCATAACTAGATTTTTTTGCAGAAAGAAAAACAAGGTACAGAACATCCAATTTCATTCTTTGGTAGAACTCTTGACAACTCAGAGCTAAAGTATAATGTTTTGGAAAAATAGGTATATGCTTTGATCAAAGCTATTAAAGACTTCAAAATTTGTATTTTTCACTCTCATGTAATTGCATTTGTACCTAACACTCTGGTTAAAGAAATTTTGACACAAGTTGATCCTAATGGAAAGAGAGGGAAGTGGATAGCCACGTTGCTAGAGTATGGCATAGAAAGCAGGCCTACAAAGTTGGTGAAGGGACAACGGTTAGCAAAATTTATGGCACAATCTGACTTTGAATGTCTTGACATGAATCTCATTGCAGAAATTTCAGAGATGTCAGAGGAAGATAAAAAGTTGATACCTATTGAGGATAAGTTCACTTTATCTGAATGGTATAAAGATATTATTGTCTTGAATCATCACAGGGCTCCTCTAGAGTTGACCAAATCAAAAGAAAGGTTTTTGAAGCTGAAATCATTAAGATACTGCATTGTAAATAATAATTTGTATTGGAAAGATATCGGTGGAATCCTTTTAAAATATTTGTTGGAGGAGGAAGTTCAACATGTTATTAAATAATTTCACAAGGGAGATTGTGGAGGACACCAAAACTGGAAATATATAGCAAAAAAAATACTCAGAGTAGGTTTCTGTTGGCCCACCATGTTCAAGGATGTCTTCAAGAATATTTCTGCTTGCCATGAGTGTCAAATTTTTGATGGTAAGATAAAATTGATTCCTTTACCTTTGATACCAATCTATGTTGAGGCGTCTTTCTAACAATGGGGGATGGATTTTATTGGTGAAATACACCCATCATATTCAGGGAAACATCACTAGATCCTGACAGCCACGATTTATTTCACTAAATGGATCGAAGAAATCCCAACAAGGCAGACCACTGATTCAGTCATCATTTAGTTCTTAGAGAAAAAAAAATTTTCCAGGTTTGGTTGTCCTATGAAGATTATTACTGACAATGAAAAATAGTTTAAAGCCAAAAAATTAATTAGATTTTTTCATCAGTATCATATAACACTTGGACATTCAATTCTCTATTATCCCCAAGGTAATCGCCTTACAAAATCCTATAATAAATGTATTGTGAGAATTATCAAAAATGTACTTCAAGAAAACAAGATATCGTGGCATATAAAATTGAAATATGATATTTGGTTTGATAGGGTATGTACAAAGTGATCCATTGGTACATCACCTTATCAATTAGTGTATGGAGTTGAAACAATTTATCCCACCTACTTGGGAGTTCCTCTAATGAAAATACTGTAAGGACTTGAAGAGGAGCCCAATTCCATTCAGAGGAGGATAAACCAACTCATATAATTGCAAGAAAAAAGAGAGGATGTATGCAATAGTAATCAACAATCAAAGAACATAGTGAAGAAAAAATTTGACAGAAAAATCAAAGAAGAGAATTTTCTGATTCAAGATGCAGTTTTAAAGTGGGAAACCATAATTGAGGAAAAGGAGAAGCATGGAAAGTTTGAAAACATTTGGAAGGGACCATTTGTAGTAGCTACATATCATGGAAATAATGCTTTTCTACTTCAAGAGATGAATGAACAACTTTATGCCAGATGACCCGTTAATGGAAGGTTTCTAAAGTGCTACTCCTTTTAAATTTTACTGAATTTTCAATCCATTGTATATATTTCGTTTTATTATGTTTTTTTGCTAATAAGGATAGGTTGATCATCAAATTTGAGCCTAAGGAGAAATCCATAATATTTTGAAGAAGTCTTGGTGAATTTTAGAAGTTTTATTTTCAAAAAAGGATAGCACTAGAACTACATGCTCTTTATTGTACAATAGGGGCACACCATCCCCAGTGGAGCCATTTTTATCACTCATTAGTTTAAAAAAATTCATTGATAAGGTTATACATGTCATTCACCTAGGTTCATGTTGTCTCACAAGTCATTTTCATGGATTTTTTGAAAAAAATTGCACTGGGTAATGTCTACCTTAACTTTGAAACCCACCTCTAACCATGTCATATCAGTGAAATCAACATCATCTAAAATATTTCTCATCCCCATGATTTTTTATTAAAAAATATTCCACCTATCAATTAGACAGTTTCATAGCAAATTATATGGCAAATCAACAGATTTCGCTATGGAACTTCCTAACAGTTTCGTAGCGAATCGATTAGCAGTTAAACAGTTTTCGGTACGAAACGGGGTTTTTCCTGTAGAGAGTGTCAGAGTGGTGTGAGGTGTCCATTTTCAATAAGACAAAGAAAGGCGTGGGGTCATTCAAGTTTTTTTATTACAATTTACAAACATGCAAAGTCATATCTATTGTCATCATTGTCTTTTATGGTCACATGTGTCCTCATTAAACCTCGAGTTGACAAAATTACCTTTAAAACTTTACCCCCAAGCTGATCTTTGTCATTCAATGTCCATTTCTTGCATGTGAAGTATCTCATTGTCACTGTTTGAGAGCTGCTTCACCACGCAAAAGAGGTTGTTGTTCGAATTTGATTCTGTAGGTGAAATCAACAAGAGAGGAAACAAGAAGTATACAACGTCATGGAATCTAAGAAGAAACAAAAATAAGGGTGGTTACTGCGTAAGGTATGAGCCTATGGATTTGAAGTTGTTGAATGAAGATGCCACCGCTATTGAGGCTTTCAAGAAGATGGACTGCTTATAGTTCTGCCAGAAGCTGTAGGGTTTCAATTCATATGTATCCCAAGACTTTGCAACAAATTTTATAGGGACAACATCAAAATTTGGGATTTTGAATTTCACAGTGTCACAATATATCATCTCCCAAGCTACATAAACTCCTAGAAGTGGTGAATAATGGTTCAAAGGCACAAAATTCAAAATGAAAGGTTGTGAAGAGTTTCTTAAGTAGGAGCATAGAGGATCATATATGACCAATGGCATCCCTAGGGGTTACATGAAAAATAATTATGCAAAGATGTTGCAGGTGATCCAAAAATACTTCACCTGCGAAGGGAGATTCCACATGATTTATTCTTATCATATAGACTCCTTCTGCATTTTATTGGTAAGAAACCACTTGACCTACCCTTATTTCTATACATAATTTTGGGAAATATGTCAGATAAAGTTTAGTTCAAGACAAAAGGTAATGAAACATCAACATTTCACCATTGTCTGATAAAAATGTTAGTGCTAGAAGAATTAAGAATGTTAAATAGAGATTGGACCTATTTTATTTTTATGAGTGGGTATGAAGTAGATGCAGTTACTCCAAATAAAGTTTCAAAAACTAAAACCACAACATCTCCATCTGTAATAAAAGATATTGATGAATAAGGGAGACAGTTTCCTGTAGAACCTATGGACATTGAAGTAGAACCTATGCAAGAAACTAATATCCCTCCGTCAACACCTGCAAAATAGAAACAAAAAATTAGCAAAAAAAGAAGTAAGAGGATAACAAGGAGTCAGGCATTGGCAAAAGGAAACCTGGAAGACATCCTTCATGCAATAGATATTGAGGAGTCCCCAATAGTGTAGGAAAACGAAATTGAAGATGATGGAAGAAAACTGAAGAGAGATAATTATGTCAAGAAGTTGGATTTGTAGGAGAAGATTCTTGCTTGATGTTTCAGCCAAGGAAGCCAATGAACAGGTCACAAATTGAAAAAAGATCCATGGAAAGAAAAAGAGAAGAAAAATTTAGTGAAGGTAAGCAACCAGAAAACATCTTATATTTATCCCGAGCTGCAGAAGACGTTGTCACTATGCAAAGGAAGGGAAAGGAGAAGATGGTTGGAAAATCAGAAACAAAAGTAATCATAGAACAACTCAGATAAGAAAGAGAAGAAATACTTGAGTTAAAGTTTGGAGCAGAGAACCACAGGTCTAAATAGGATTATTTTGATCAGATGATAAAAAATGGGAGAGTGAACTCTCAAATGTTTCAGAAACTATGACTAATGCTAAATGACTAGTTAAAAGAACCCAACCTCTAAGAATTGTGGTGAAAAATACCAAGAAGATGAATCTGCATTTGCAAACTAAAAAGAGAGCATTACAAAATCAAGTGGCAGACCTTCAGGAACAAATGGACATGATTCAAGATGAACTGGAGAAGAGAGGAATGAAAATGAAAGTGATAGAAGAACCTGAAGGTCAAACTATCTTTAATGAAGATGAAACACCCAAGGAATGAAGAGTTGAAATAAGAAGTTTTGGTTAAATTTTATAGCTTTAAAATGATATAAATTTTTCCTTAGAAGACGTATTTTTAAGGAAATATACAAACTCTGCAATTTCTGCCTTATCAGGTAGTTTCGTAGCGAGCTCAAGGCTTGAAGGCCGAAAAATGCTACAAATTTTTTGAAGATTTATTTTGTTCTTTAAAATCAATTTTATGAATAACTAAGGAGGGAGTTTGATAGTATTTAGATATTTTGACCTCAAAAATACTCTTTGACTAGCAGAGGTGGTAGAAGGAAAAGTTAAAGGACAAAAACAAGCTCGCTAATAAACAACACTATGAAACTACTAAAGATGCCCTATTTTGTAGCGAGGCATTTTTGAAGGGTTTTTGAAGGTTTGAAAGGCATATGGAAGACCAGCAAGCTACCTGGAAGCATACAAATAGATAAGGAGACATCTCAGCAAATATTCATCACTTGAAATGTATGCCACTTATACAAAACAACATGAAGACAAAATTATAATAATTTTGATCCTTTCCTAGAAAATAGGACAGTTGTTGTTAAATTCTTGGAGAGTACATCTATGTATTATGTCATGTAGAATGCCATTCGAGAATATGATATTTGTCATTGTAATGATCCCACTATTAGATAAGTGGAGAAAATAAATGTAATTAGAGTCCCATTAGGAGAGAAACTCTTAAATCAATAGGTTTCTTTTTGTTTTCTAGAAATAAAGTTGTTAGTTATGATTAGCTGTCAGAGTCAAGGTTCTATGATCCATCATCCTATGTAATGTAAAATGAGTCTATTTATAGACCAAAGATTGAATATCGAAGGTTTGGAGAGTATTATACTACATGGCTATTTTTGTAAAACTTTCAACTTTAGTAATATACAGTGGATGTTTTGGCATTTTTCACTTGAGATTCGAATGGAGGTTTTAATGAGTTATATATCTTGTTTCTTTCATCTCTAATATTTGTAGTTAGTTTATATCTAATTACTCAGAACTCATAGGAACATTCTATGACTTAATTTAGATGTTGAACTTTTTTTTTCTCTCTGTATTTTGTATGTGTGCCATATTTTCATTGAAACTGTTATTTGCCTCAGTTTCCACTAGAAGGATTATTTCATTGACTTGTATAATGTTGAATTTATTTGCCCAATGGCAGTAGTCCTTTACTTTTTCAACCTGAAATCAATCATAATTAATTTACAGTTATAGAGTTGGCCATCTAATTGAGTTTTCACTTAAAATCATAAGCTACCTTAAGAGAGCCCTCTCAGACTGAAGAGGCTAATCTTCAGTTCAAAGTTGGTTAAAATAGTTACTCTAAGTTTTCGAGTGGAGAAACCCATCAGTACCAATTTAGAGATAACAGTTGTTGCCAATGGAAAAATGTAGAATATTCTCCTATAGACCTACTCTGCCAATGGTCTGATCGGCTTGCCTAGTATCTCACCCATCAGAAAATCCATGCCTCCTAGGGCCCAGAAAAATTAAGATTGGGCCTCTCTACCTCTAGGGTATTCTCATTCAAGGAAGCTTCTGAATTTTGTGCGGCAGTACCGATCATCCCCAACACTTCGGTATGGAAGAGAATATGGACCAACCATCTCTCACCAAAAGTGGCTCACTGCCTCTGGTTAGCAGTTCAAAAACGTATCCTAACATGAGATCGTCTCCTTAAAATGGGATTTTTCAGGTTGTCAATGTGATTCCTTTGTCAGCAGGCTAAATAAACTCATCATCACATCTTCATGCGCTGCCCCTTAACCTAATAGGTCTGGTCACAAGCTTTTGATATTTTTGGCCCCATTGATGACTTCCTTGCTACCACGAGAGCCCTACTTGAATATTGGATGACCCTCATATTCTCCAACCCAATGGTCTCCATAGAATGGTTGCGCCTCCTTGGTCTCCTACTCTGGAACACTTGCAAGGGGATAAATCATGCTATATTTAAGAATCAAGCCCCTTCCACCCTTGTCTCCTGGAATTTAACCCTTCTTTAAACCTTTACATCATTCAAGAATCCATTTTCATGGACCCTTGGGACCCTATGGACTGGGATGTGGGTTCCTCCGATCTAACCATCTTGCATCTTCTGAATCTCTCCTCCGACCTGGTCCACCCTATCCCGACTCAGGGTTTCCCTGCCCCCTCCACCCCCATCTTTCTTCTCCCTCCCACCTTTGATCTATTTTCAACTTAATTTTGATGGAGCCTCTAAGGGCAACCATGGCCAGGCAAGATATGGTGACATCTTGCACGGTGACGAAGGATCACCCTAGGTAGTGTGCACAGGCTCCATCGACACATCAAAAAATAATGTTGCAGATCTAAATGGGCTAGAAGTGGGACTGAATCTTGCGAGAGACCTCGATTACAGGCGTCTATGCATAGTTGGGGACTCTCAGCTGATTTTGGATATGACCAAAAAAATCATTAACGGCTTAGATCGTCAGATAATAGCTAAGATCTCGTAGTTGGATCCCCAACTTTCCCCCATCAAAGGCCTCATCAGTCAAATGGAATACACCACTACGAGCCATGTGCTCTGTTCAGGTGACAATGTGGAAGATTTTCTAGCCAACAGAGGCACAAAAAATCCAACTCATGAATTTCGTGGCATTTGGGATGAACTACACTCAAAATAAGACTTGGACCATGGTGAAGCCTGAGATCTCCAAAGTCTCATGGATGAAAACCTTCAAGTGCACACTAGGGGTGTCTAATCACCATGACAAGTGGGATGTGGGTAGTTAAGGCTCTCCTAGTCCCCTGCCACGTGCCTGCCGACTCACCACCCTCCCATGTACGAGTGCTAAAGAGTATCGGGGAAAGAATTCCTACGGTAGGTAAGATTATTGTTAAGCACGGGATGGATGTCACTCATAGAATTTTGTTTCGATTGGAGATGGTAAAGGTAAATGTTTTGGTTTGTGCAGAAGACCATATGTTGGCCCTCCATCCATGGTTTGAGCTCCCTCGGCTTGAGACGAGGAGGGTGACAGGTCCGTCAGGCAGTGGTGGTGAGAGGTTGGTAGGCGGGAGGCATCCTGGAAATGGCATAAGAATGAGCATGCTGCACTAAGTGGAGGATGAGGGTGGTGGAAGTGAATTTAGATTGGATGGTGCATCTTTGGATGGGAGGCTCGGGTATTCAGCCTAGGTGCCTGTTCCAAATATTCTGACTGCACAATAGAAATTCCTTCATGGCCCAAACCCTGGGTGGTCCTACCTTGGGCTCATGGAGCACTTAGCCTCTCTTGTAATACAAATTTGCGGGTAGTGGATATTTTTCACCTCCCTGGATGACAATGTGGAGACTAGTGGCAGTCGTGTGTCCCTCATCTACAGGGCTAGGAACGCAGTAAATGACAAGCTTAGTCGAGGGTGTAGTAGTGGAGTGCAGGTTTCACAGGCTGAGGGAATTAGGGCGATTTTGTGATGTAGCCTAACAAAATGAGTAAAAGAGGAGGGTGACTATATTCCTGATGGTTTTGTATGAGCCATGGATAATCACGAGGTACCAGGAGACTCGAGCTCCCACTCAGAGTCTATGGAGTACCTTCATTCAACAGCAGCCATGGAAATTTATCCAACCTAATATCTAGGCCAAATTGAGGCTCTGGCCACCATTGAAGCAACTTCAGCTCAGCTCTAGTAGATCCATCTCAATCTAGACACCCTGCGTGAGCAAATGTAGAATGATCTAAATGAATTACTTTCCTACATCAATAATGTTCAAAACTTGTAGATGAAGACCCTTGAGGCTCTAGAAAGTCTACGTCGTTTATTGACGTGCTCCCAAGACCACCTCTGGTCCCTAGAGACCCAAGTGGATAACATCAACTACCATATGCACCATTAGGATAGCCTTGTCATGACTCCTCCTCCTGGCCCCCTGCACCCACCCCCATGATGATATTTTTGGTATGTTTATTCTGTAATTTTGTGTGGAAAATAACCAAGTGCTTCGAATGCCTTGGAAATCACCCAAGTTCATAAAGCCATGGTGGGTCCTACTATAAATTTTGTTTCCGAAATGACACAAAAAATACAGAATTTGACTGACAAAAAAAAATATTATATCGTAGGAATATTAACCCTAAGGTTAATAAACCCAAGGGATTGATATCATAAATGCAAGGGAATAATAAAAAACATGGTTTATAAACACATCAGAATAGTATTAAAGAGAAGGAATTAATATTATAAAATCAAGGGATATAAACCTTAAGGTAAATATTATAAACCCTAAAATAAACATTAAACCCTAAGATTAATATTATAAACCTTAGGATCAATATATAAACCTATCCAATTTATAAACCTAACTAATTTATATAAAAAATAGAAGGTATTTTAAACCCAATGGAATAACATTATATGTTACGATAATATTAAATCCTAGCAACATGAGCCCTAAGATTAAAAAACCTAAGGTATTAATATTATAAACCAAAGGGATTATAAACTAAAGGGATTAATATTAAACCATGAGATTAATATTATAAACCATAGGATTATTATTAAACCCTTAGAATATAAACCCTATGATTAATATTACAAACCCTCATAACAATATTATAAAATGAGGAGATTACTAAACCCATTGGATTAATATTAAACCATAGGAATATAAACACTAATATTAATATTATAAGCCTTAGGAATAATATTATAAACCCAAGATATCATGGTTTAATTCATTAAAATAAAATTGGGTTTTTATTATATATATATATATATAAGATTATCAATATGCTGTCATTATGTATATAAAAGATATTGAAAATTATATTAACAAATATATAAAAATTATTGACCCTAAAAGATATTTTTTCATGTTGTATGTTAATTATATTATAGTTTGATAAATAAATATTAGAATATTAATATAATATTATATAATAATATAGTATTATATTAATATATAATATAATATCAATATAATAACTATAAATATATAAATATACAGTAAATAGTCGTGATTATTTATATGGTTATTAACCGTGAGAGAGAAATAGTCAACTTTTAATAAGATACACATAATAATTATTAATGTCGTTGATATATGCATATCGATCTATATCAAAGAGATTTACTAATGTGGTTGTAGATGTGCACCTATCCACTTATATCAACCACATTGGTAAATGTGATTGTGCTAGTTGTAGGCCTTTTGAAAAAGAGTTATACTAGCCTCGGAATTTCAACCTCATGTAGCAAAAACAAATCAAAATACACATCCTTAGTGAATCAAATCAAATATAGAAATAAATTAAGAATCGACTCTCTCGCACAAAAATTAGGGAGAAAAAAATTTCTCACTTCTGACACTAATGATAGGTTTCTAAAAAAAATGCTTGCTCATCAGGTTTCCCACTGGAGGGATCGGTCTCAGTGTAGGGGATCAATGGTAAAACCAGAGTAGGTGCTCTTTTCTACATATTTAATAGGGTCTGGCCCCTTTTCTAAATATTTATAATGAGAAATATGAGACTCAAAAATGGAAGTACGTAAAATAGTGTAAGTATGTTCAATAGGGCTGAATCTGCCTGCCTGCCTATGAGTGAACTTGCCCACAAGTGAAGTAGTGAAAAATGTCGGGACCGGAGCATTCAAAAATTCAAGCCAATGCAAGGACTGAAGCATTAAATAATTCAAGTGAATGTGAGGACCAAATCATTCAACCATTCAAACCCTGAATGGTTTCCGATTTTGAAGGTTGTGAAGGAGAGGTGGAACAAGGCTTGTATGGGGGTGAAAAAAAAACATTATTTTCGAGTGATATCGTCGTTACTATAGGACACAACTCAGTCTACCACAAAATATTTCAAAATTGTAATTAAATTTTAAAAATTTGATATGATAATAGACATATTGAATGTTGTGTAACCAACTCCAAAAATAGAAGAAGAGAGATATCAACGCCTTAGAAATAAGCTACTTCGAGGGGGAAACCTCCAATACATTACATAAATGAAAAATTCTTGGATGATACAATTTACAAAACCTCCTTTCTATATATAGGAGTCCATGTGGCCATAATGTAATCCTAGTGGGCCACAATGTAATCCTAGCCGACCTAACTATTGAATCCCAAACTTGCATCTTTCCTATACACCTTTCTAGAATTTTTCCATTTACCTGGACCTCCTAAGTCATCAACATCATTGCATATTAATCATAAAAGAGCATTTAAAGTGGTTTTTAACTATGTTTTGTGTCTGCTGTTTGAATTAGATTTTTTCTCATTGAGCTGCGGAATCTTGTCACTTTCCGCAGCTGCTTCAACTTTCCGCAACCATTTTGTTAAAGTCTATATTGCAGGTGTCTTCAGGAAAATCAAGCCACATGGGCAAGTTGGAAATGACATGGATATGGACCGAGTCCTATTGGCTCAGTCGAATTCACCAAACAAGGCCGTGGTCAAAGGTAGTCAAGCGGTGGTCAACCTAAGAGTCCTACGGTGACAGAACTCCGTTTTTTCACCACGTGAAGACTTGCGTGGCCGTTCCTAAATCTCAAGGGACATATCAACACCTGTGAACTGCTCCATAAGCCGAATCCAACGGCCACCCTCCATAGATTTAATCTTCACGGCAGCCATAATGCTAGATTTCTGGACGGGGTTGTTCACGTGTCTTTTATCAGCGCAGATTGTAGGAAAGTAGTTATGTCATCCTCTGTTATAAATAATGCGTTCTCATACGCATAGTAGCTAGCTTCTGTAATGTAATTTTGCTAAAAAGAAAGCCCACTGTGCCGTGACATTATTTCCTTGTTATGACTGCGTTTTGAATACATGAGAAGACTCTGTTCATAAGCATAATTCGTGGTTGATAGCTGTTGCCCGAGGATTGTGCAGAGGGCCCCTGCACACGCCGAGGTTTTGTTTATTGCCGTATAGTTTCATGCTTTATTTCCTTACGTTCATTATGCCATAGTTATTCACGTGTATATATTACATCTCTTATGGTATTAACGTTTTATTTCTGTCCATAATTTTTCATGCTTTATACTACTGTTAACTGATCAGTGTCTTTGTTCCAGATTACAGTAGGCAGCCCGAGAATTTGCACATAGTTTTACAATGACTAATGACATGGAATCAGTCTTGTCCTTCTGCTGATTTATTTTTCTTAGCTTTTAATTCCAGCACTGTTTTATTTATTTCAGTTTTGTACATTTGCTTTATTAGTTAGATTAGATATTAAATTACTCATGTCATTATCAATTACCTCCAAAAACCATAGCGAGACTAATGGTGAGGGATTGAAGTATGAGTGTGTAGTTTGATATTAGTTTATTTTTCTACGAGTTAGATATTAAATTGCTCATGTCATTATCAGTTGCCTCCGAAAGCCATAGTGAGACTAATGGTGAGGGATTGAAGTATGAGTGTGTAATTTGATATTAGTTTATTTTTCTGCAAATTAGATATCAGATTGCTCAAGTTGTTTATGATTACCTCCGAAAGCCATAGTGAGGCTAATGGTGAGGGGTCAAAATATGAGTTGATGTAATTTGATTTTAGCTTTACTTTGCTTGCAATGCTTGGATTTCTTTGAGCACAGTTTCTTTTGTATTTAGACAGCAGCAAGGGTAATGGGTTTCATGATCAATAGTTCACTGTTTTTTTGACTAGTATAGTGGCACATTTTCATTTTCTTTTAGGAATTAATTTTGTCATTGCATGTTTTAAAACCCTTTTGAAGTTTGAAGTTTGGGAAATCATTATAAAGGACATCATTGCCTTGAACATTTATATCCATACTTGTCTTTTAGAATTTCCATCTTACATTAGGAAACCAACCAAGATAAAAACCCCCAAGATAAATTAAAAAAAAACCAAAAACGACAAAAAGTAAGAGATAGGTTATCTTGCACATATAGTGCGCCACACTTCGTCAGCTTACGAATCCCGGATTGAAAAATTAATGTAGCAATTTAGGACACACTAAATTGACCAAACATTTTGGCGCCGTTGCCGGGGAAGTGTAACTAGGTAGCCAATTTCTTAAAAAAAACAATAA
Organism: Pinus albicaulis; assembly: GCA_034641835.2. Taxonomy (NCBI): domain Eukaryota; kingdom Viridiplantae; phylum Streptophyta; class Pinopsida; order Pinales; family Pinaceae; genus Pinus; species Pinus albicaulis. Next base: position 611,490,158 of record CM076574.1, read on the forward strand.
AAAGAAGGGAAAAATTGATAACTTCTTGAAGTATGCTCTCCTCTTGCACCTAGTGTGATCGGGAGGATCAGAAAAGAGAGTTATTGGTTCAATAATTTCTTAAGTATGCTCTCTTCTTGCACCTAGTGTGACCTGGAAGATCAGAAAGAGAATATTATTAGCCCAACTTAAAAATTAAAAAAAAAAATGACATGCATAGAGCAAGATACCTCTAAGGAGGACTCTCTTAAAGTCAATAAGGGTTATGAGGAAGCATCTCTTCAAAACTCAAACATTCAAAAAGAGAAAGAAAATTTAACCCCCACAACTCCTATAGTTGAGCAACCTGCATCTTCATCCACACCTCCTTTCCCTGAAAGATTACAAATTGATAAAGGGGTGGAAAAACAAATATTGTTGCCTAACTATGATTTTCTAGATGAATTAAATAATGTTTGTATCAAGATTCCCTTGCTACAAGCCATTAGAGAGATTCCTATTCTAGCAAAAACAATAAAGGAGTTGAGTCTCAAAAGACCAAGAAGGAAACTAAGAGATACAAGAAGAATCCACCTAGTAGGAAAAATTGCAGATATCATGATGGGAAAAATTACCATGCAGAAGTATGTAGATCCAGGTAGTCCAATTGCCAAGACACATATAAATGGGATAGAAATTCCAAACACATTGATTGACTTAGGGGTTGCTATCAACATTATGAGTAGACAGACTATGGAACAGCTAAAACTTCCTAATCTTCTTTTTACACCTACTTTACTGCAACTTGCAGATCGATCAATTATTAAACCAGATGGTGTATTAGAAGATATTTCAGTCTCCTTAGATTCTTGGGAATATCCAGTAGATTTTATGATTTTGACTCCAAAGAGTAATCTAGGAGGGCACCCACTTATCTTAGGAAGACCTTGGCTAGCCACAGCTGATGCTTTCATTAGTTGTAGATCTGGGGATATGTACATTTCTAATGGTAATTCGACAAAGAAATTCAATTTGTATCCTCCAACAAAAGAAATCACAGAAGTAGGAGACAATGAATGGGTCAATGATGAGGACACTATACAACCTGTCTTTACCATTTCTGAAATCAGTGAGGATAGTCAAATTCTGAACACATTAGAAAATTTTGAGACATTTTTAGAATATGACCCCACACAATTTCAGTTGGAATCTAACATTGAATATTTATCATCAAGACAAATGTCTCTTTACTCTATGGAAGAGTTCGGTAGTTCTACCATTGAGACTTTTCCAGGAAAAACATTGAATATCAACAAAAATTTGGAAAAGTCACAACAGGAAGAACTAACCAAAATCTTGCAAAAACATTCTACTACATTTTCATGCGAGTATACTGATATGAAAGGTATTGATCCTAAGACTTGCATCCATCATATCTATATTGAGGAAAACAGTAGACCAATCAGACAACCTCAGAGAAGGATGAATCCAAACCTTAGGGAGATAGTGAAAGAAGAGCTCCAAAAGCTACTCAATGTAAACTTCATTTATCCAATTTCAGATAGCCGATGGGTTTCTCCTTTGGTTATAGTACCTAAAAAGAATGGTAAATGGAGGGTATGCATTGATTACAGGGAATTGAACAAAGAAACTTTGAAGGATCACTTTCCTTTTCCCTTTATCGATCAAGTATTAGATACATTAGCAGGAAAAAAATACTTTTCATTTTTGGATGGTTTTAGTGGCTATAATCAAATTCAGGTAGCACCTGAAGATCAAGATAAGACCACATTTACCTGTCCATGGGGGACTTTTTCCTATCGAGTGCTTCCTTTTGGGTTATGAAATGCACCCGCAACATTCCAAAGAGCAGTACTAGGAATTTTTTTTGATCTAATCTATGATTGTGTAGAGGTTTATATGGATGATTTTACAGTTTATGGTAATTCATTTGAAGAGGCATTAGAAAATTTGGAAAAAGTCCTTATAAGATGTAAAGAAACAAACCTTTCATTAAGCCATGAAAAATGCTTTATGATGTTTACTGAAGGGATTGTTTTGGGGCATCATATTTCAAGAGATGAGATTAAGGTTGATAGATCAAAAGTTGAAGTCATCTCCAAGTTACCTATTCCAAATTGTCAAAGAGATGTTAGAAGTTTTCTAGGATTTACTGGTTACTATAGAAGATTTATAGAAAAATTCACTAAAATAGCATCTCCACTCTTCAAATTGCTTACAAAAGATTGTGAATTCAAATGGGATCCTGATTGTCAATTAGCCTTTGAAACTTTGAAAACAAGAATATCTGAAGCACCTATCTTGAGAGGACCAAATTGGAAACTCCCTTTCCATATTTCTACAGATGCTTCAAATACAACTCTAGGAGCTGTGTTGGGTCAAAAGGATTTAGTCCCTTATGCCATTTACTATACCAGTAAAAATTTGACTCCCACTGAGTTGAACTATACTGTAATTGAAAAAGAGTTTTTAGCTGTTGTTCATGCAATCAATAAGTTTAGAAATTATATAACAGGCTATGAAACTTTTATTCATACTGATCATTCTGCGATTAGATATCTAATGAACAAACCTGTTACTAATGGTAGAGTGACAAGATGGCTCCTACTTTTGCAGGAATTCAATATTACTGTGTTGGATAGACCAGGGAAACAAAATACAGTAGCTGATTTCTTGTCTAGGATTCTAAATACTAAAGAATATTCTCCTATAGAGGATAAGTTTCTCGATGAATACTTGTTTGCGGTAACTACTAAGACCCCTTGGTATGCAGATATTGCTAACTATTTGGTTACAAGGAAACTGCCTCCACATTTATTTCCAAGTGAAAGAAGAAAGATTATTCAGGAGAGTTCAAAATATTCATGGATTTATAACGAATTGTTTAAAACAGGGCCAGATCTTGTGATCAGAAGATGTGTCATGGAGGATGAATTGCCTGATATCCTCAAGGCATGTCATGATGAACCATGCGGCGGACACTTTGCTGACAAAATGACAGCCTATAAAATCCTCTCTTTAGGATATCGTTGGCCTTCCCTCTTCAAAGATGCAAAACAATATTTTAAAAGGTGTGACGGTTGCCAAAGAGTAGGGAAACCTACCCTTTCAAATGAAATGCCATTGCAACCACAGGTACTCATCAAACCCTTTGAAAAATGGGCTTTAGATTTCATTGGACCTATTAATCCACCATCTAAGCAAAAGAAGTATAGATTGGTTTGTACTGATTATGTTACTAAATGGGTGGAAGCCAAAGCATTAGTGTCTGCTATTGAAAATTCAGTTGTTAATTTTCTTTATGAGGATATTTTTACTCACTTTGGTGTTCCAAGAGAAATTGTGACAGATCAGGGAAGCCAATTCACATCCAACCTAGTGGAGAAGCTGATGGAAGAATACAAAATCAAGCACAGAAGATCTACTCCTTACCATTCGCAAGCAAATGGTCAAGTGGAGTCTACAAACAAAGTTCTCGAAGGTATCATCACCAAAATTGTTCATCTACACAAAAGAGATTGGGCAGAAAGGCTTCCTGAAGCCTTGTGGGCATACAGAACTACATGGAGAAATACAACAGGACATTCTCCCTATGAACTTGTTTATGGGAAAGAAGTCCTGCTCCCCATTGAGTTCCAAGTCAAAACCTTCACGATGGCAGTTCAGTTGGGGATGGATCTATCAGAAGCCCAAAAGCATAGAATGGAGCAGTTGAATGAGCTAGATGAGATCAAACAAGAGGCAATTCTAAGAACTGATCTAGTTCAATATCAAAGAGCTAAATGGCATGACAAATACATCAAAGAGAAGAAGTTACAAGAAGGAGATTGGGCATTGCTATTTGATTCTAAGTTTAAATATTTTAAAGGAAAATTTCAGACTCGTTGGCTTGAGCCATATGAGATTGACAAGAACTTTAGCAATGGAGCGGTAAGAATCAAGACCATTGATGAATCTCAAACTCCTCTTATTGTGAATGGCCACAGATTAAAGATCTATCATAAGCCACTCTCAAAAGAGGAATTTGTCAAAATGTTTCAAGATAATTCTGCAATAAGGCTGGTGAAGAAGAATCCTTCTTCTCCACCAGCCTAGCCTTTGTTATTTTCAGTTTCAAAATAAAATAAAATAAAATAAAAAATTTATAAGCCTGAAAACCAATCACTAATTGACAGTCTTATACAGAAAATTTAGGGTGAAAATCAAGAACACCTGACACCCTATATTTTCCAAAAAAATTCTCTCTCTCTCTCATTTCACAAGTTTTATGACAACCCACTCCATTTCATTTCACTTCATTCCACTTCATTCCACTCCACTTCATTTCATTTCACTCCATTTCATCTACTTCATTTCATTTCACCAATAAAAATTTTCTTTCATGACCATTTTCATTCAGTCAGTTATCATCTATCCATCTCCATTCACCCAAATAATTGTTGTGTCAGTTTCCGCAGTGGACACCAGTTTCCACAACCAGAAGCAGTTTTTGTAGCCACCACTCTGTTTTTCAAAAATTTACAGTCAGATGTTAGTTCAACAATCATGAAATCAAATGCAGGTATGAGGACATATTATGAAGACATGAGGCATTCAAAAGCATCAACGAGGAGAAACTGATTGAAGACTAATGAGAAATGGAAAGAATTCCAAGGTATGAGTAGAAATTTATTTCAAATGGCATTCAAGCACATTTTTACATAGTTATAAACCATAGCTCCATTATATGCAATGATTGCGTTGATAACTCCATAACCGTTCCACGATCTCTATACGATTTCCCCACAATCCTTGCATTCATTTTTAAAAGGCCTCATAATCAAGCCTCTGGTCTTCACTCGTGTTCGGCTATACTTTGATACTCCACCTGTAATTATGGAACGTGGTTGATTTGACGACAGCTTCTCTCAGCAGCACAAAATCCGCAGTCGTTTCATAAACGTGCTTGCGTCTACTTTGCAGCCACCCAATTTTAAATACTGTCGGATGCACTTTACTCCCCCTACTGTTCTATTGACCTCACAGTTGCATTTCCACCGTGCTCACTTAAGCCTTCACCCCATTTTTTTCTCTGTTCCGCTTCATTCCGTGTACCTATTCTCTGATATCCGCTTACAGTCATCGGTCTCCTTCATAAACCCTGTTCATTTCCGCTAATTCAGTCGTCTTACCTCCGCTAAACCCTCCTCACACAGACGAGTTTTAAAGAACAGAAGGAAGGATGGGTCGGTTGTTGAGGACAGAACCAGAGGGACCCAAATTTATGGAATTATACCCGCAAGTCAAAGACATATTGAAAAAGGCAAAATGGCTTCGGTTTATTCAAAATTTTAAAGGCTACAATAAGGAGGTAACAAAAGCTTTTGCGAGGTCTTTCAATGGTCTGGAGGTGGAAATTGGGGACCTCAAATTTACAGTGACTGAGGCGTCCATAGCAGCTACTACAGAACTCCCTTAAGAAGGTGAACGCTGGTTAAAGAACAATAGCGTTGGCGAGGAAGCCTGGAGAGTGATCCTATGTAACCCAGGTATGGATGTCACCATTTTCAAAAAGGGAATTCCTGTCCATGCTTTAAAAGAAGAGTGGGCCAGTTTAATGTTGGTTATTCAAAAGTTTATCACCTGTGAGGGACGTTTTGGATCAATGTACATGTATCATACCCGACTGTTGATGAATTTCCTAGACAACCAGACCCTTAATCTGCCATACGTTTTACTAAACAGTTTGAAAAAGATGTCTATAACCATCCAAAATCATCTGGGGGACGTAGAACCACATTTGTATCACCATGGTCTCGTGAAAATATTGATATAAAAACAATTAAAAGAGAAAAAGGACACCTGGGAGCAGTTTTTAATTAGAAATTTCTTTGAAGAACCCCAAGAAACCCCTGAAGGCAGTACATCAAAAAGAAGTAGAAGAAAGAGAACAAGTGATAAAACTCAAAGTACTCCTAGTAACACAGTTGAAAGAACTAGTAGAGAAGAAAGACTGTCTAAAAGGAGGAAGGAAAATACTGAGGGTAAAAAGCCAACAAAATCAAAAGAGAAAAGAAGCATTGAGGCTGTGCATCAAACCCCTTCCTCATAAGAAGACCATCAAGTATTGTCTGAGAGACTATTTCACCTTCAGGAACAGTTAGCTATGGCCAAAAAGAAAGGAAAAGAAAAACAGAAGGAAAAAGACAGTAGTCCACAGCATGTAAGAAGAAGCACCAGGCTTAAAGGAAAGTGGAGGAAAGAACAAACAAAAGGACCCCATTTTATTGATTTGGGAGGAGGAACACCTGAAAAAACTCCAGCTGGCCATAGTCCACCTCATTCTCAGCCAAACGTTGAAACTAGTCCTCAACATGTTGACATGAGTCCTTTTCGGCCAGATTTTGAAGTCAATTCTCCTCCACAGCATTTTGGGGACAGCCCAAGGAAAACGACACCCGAGATAGATCCAAAGTAGTAAGAGGTGTATGATTACATAGAATCCTTAGAAATAACAGCCATGGATCCCAGCACTTCATCCACTTAGCCTCACACAGCACAAGAAGCTCTAGTCCAATCGTTGAAACAAGAAGTCTTTGAGTTGGAGGTTTTAAATAGACATATTAAAAATGAAAATGAAGCATTAAAGGAGCAAAGCAGATTGGACAAGATCATTCATGACAACACTATGCTACATCTGGGACTGTGGCACAAAAAGAAGAGGAAATTGAAGAAGAAATGCAAGAAGATAAGTAGAGCACTGATTAATCTCAAATTCAGATGCTTGATGAAGAAGCCCAGGATGTTAGCAGCACCAAGAAAGACGAGAAGAGGACTGGATGTACTGGCAGAGGTATCAGGGCTTATGAATTGAAGGAGGATGATCAAAATTTTGGTTGAATGGGGACATGCAACACCTTCACAGTGGGGGTATGTTGAGTCCCAAACTTGCATCTTTCCTATACACCTTTCTAAACTTTTTCCATTTACCTGGACCTCCTAAGTCATCAACATCATTGCATATTAATCATAAAAGAGAATTTAAAGTGGTTTTTAACTATGTTTTGTGTCTGCTGTTTGAATTAGATTTTTTCTCATTGAGCTGCGGAATCTTGTCACTTTCCGCAGCCATTTTTTTAAAGTCTATATTGCAGGTGTCTTCGGGAAAATCAAGCCACATGGGCAAGTTGGAAATGACATGCATATGGACTGAGTCCTATTGGCTCAGTCGAATTCACCAAAGAAGGCCATGGTTAAAGGTAGTCAAGCGGTGGTCAACCTAAGAGTCCTATGGTGACAAAACTCTGTTTTTCACCACGTGAATACTTGTGTGGTCGTTCCTAAATCTCAGGGGACATATCAACACCTGCGAACTTCTCCATAAGCCGAATCCAACGGCCACCCTCCATAGATTTAATCTTCACGGCAGCCATAATGCTATATTTCTGGACGTGGTTGTTCACGTGTCTTTTATCAGCACAGATTGTAGGAAAGTAGTTATGTCATCCTCTGTTATAAATAATGTGTTCTCATACGCATAGTAGCTAGCTTCTGTAATGTAATTTTGCTCAAAAGAAAGCCCACTGTGCCGTGACATTATTTCCTTGTTATGACTACGTTTTGAATACATGAGAAGACTCTGTTCATAAGCATAATTCGTGGTTGATAGCTGTTGCTTGAGGATTGTGCAGAGGGCCCCTGCACACGCCGAGGTTTTGTTTATTGCTGTATAATTTCATGCTTTATTTCCTTACGTTCATTATGCCATAGTTATTCACGTGTATATATTACATCTCTTATGGTATTAACATTTTATTTCTATCCATAATTTTTCATGCTTTATACTACTGTTAACTGATCAGTGTCTTTGTTCTAGATTATAGTAGGCAACCTGGGCATTTGCACATAGTTTTACAATGACTAATGACATGGAATCAATCTTGTCCTTCTACTGATTTATTTTTGTTAGCTTTTAATTCTAGCACTGTTTTATTTATTTCAGTTTTTTACATTTGCTTTATTAGTTAGATTAGATATTAAATTACTCATGTCATTATCAGTTACCTCCGAAAACCATAGCGAGACTAATGGTTAGGGATTGAATTATGAGTGTGTAGTTTGATATTAGTTTATTTTTCTGCAAGTTAGATATTAAATTTCTCATGTCATTATCAGTTACCTCCGAAAGCCATAGCGAGACTAATGGTGAGGGATTGAAGTATGAGTGTGTAATTTGATATTAGTTTATTTTCTGCAAATTAGATATCAGATTGCTCAAGTTGTTTATGATTACCTCCGAAAGCCATAGCGAGACTAATGGTGAGGGGTCAGAATATGAGTTGATGTAATTTGATTTTAGCTTTACTTTGCTTGCAATTCTTGGATTTCTTTTAGCACAGTTTCTTTTGTATTTAGACAGCAGCAAGGGTAATGGGTTTCATGATCAATAGTTCATTGTTTGTTTGACTAGTATAGTGGCACATTTTCATTTTCTTTTAGGAATTAATTTTGTCATTGCATGTTTAAAACCCTTTTGAAGTTTGAAGTTTGGGAAATCATTATAAAGGACATCATTGCCTTCAACATTTATATCCATACTTGTATTTTAGAATTTCCATCTCACATTAGGAAACCAACCAAGATAAAAAACCCCCAAGATAAATAAAAAACCCAAAAACGACAAAAAGTAAGAGATAGGTTATCTTGCACATATAGTGCGCCACACTTCGTTAGCTTATGAATCCCGGATTGACAAATTAATGTAGCAATTTAGGACACACTAAATTTACCAAACAATAACAATAATAATTTAAGGGCACAATAATAACAAAATGGGGGTTACAAGGGTACAATAATACCAATAAGGGGGTTACACTAATAACAATAAGGGACTATACTAGTAATATAGGGACCTAACATGCCCCACTCCTCTAAAAAAAGTATTGTCCTCAATGCTTGAGTAGCTCTGGGTTCTTTTGTATAAACTTCTCATCCTCCCATGTAGAATCTTCAGTGGGTAAGTTCTTCCACTTGATGAGATACTCTGAAATTGATCGATTCCGTAGCTGTCGAGTTCTTGTTTCTGTGACCGCTTTAGGTTCCAATATGATTTTTCCTCCTCATCAAGTTCTGGCAGTATTGTTTGAACTGGAAGGTTTTCACCTATAACCTTCTTTAAGCATGAAACATGGAAAACTGGATGCACTCGCGAAGAAGAAGAAAGCTCCAATTTGTATGCCATAGTATCAATCTTTTGCAACACCTTGTAAGGACCATAGTACTTTGGCGATAATTTATTATCCTTCTTAGATTTATTCAGGGAAATTTTTTTGTATGGTTGTAGCCATAAAAATACACAATATCCTACATCAAAACTTCTCTCACTGCAATATTGATTTGCCTGTTGTTTCATTCGATTTTGTGCCAAATTTAGGTTATCCTTTAAGAGTTGGAGAACTTCTTGCTGATGATCGATGTGATCTTCCACTTCTTGAACCTTCAAATTTTCCCTTAAAGATGATGTGATGGATGGTGGATGATATCCATAAAGTGCCATAAATGGGGTCATTTTTGCTGCAATATGGAAGGAAGTGTTATACCACCATTCAGCGAGAGGTAACCACTTGACCCATTGTGTTTGTTTATAAAATACAAAACAACGAAGATATCCTTACAAACATTTATTTACTATCTCAGTTTGACCATTAGATTGAGGATGATAAGATGAGCTATGAGCTAATTGAGTACCCAAACAAGAAAATAACTCCTTCCAAAAATTTCCAGTAAAAATGGGATCTTTGTCGCTCACAATAACCCTTGGGCTTCCATGTAGCTTTTGAATTATGTTCATAAATGTAGGAGCAACTGTACTTTCTTTACATGGATGAGATAATGCACAAAAGTGCGAATACTTGGTAAGTCTATCAACTACCACCATGATGACACTCTTTCCTTCAGACTTAGGTAAACCTATGATAAAATCCATTGAAATCTCCTCCCAACGTTGACTTGGAATGGATAAAGGTTGTAGAAGTCCTAGGGTCTTAATTGTCTCAACTTTATTCTGCTGACAAACCAAACATTCTGCCACAAATTTTTGAATATCAGATTTAAGGCCATCCCAAAAAAACTCTTTCTTCGCCCTGTGGTAATTTTTTAAAAATCCCAAGTGTCCTCCTAAAGGAGAAGTGTGCAATTCCAAAAGAATATTTTGTTTTACTTGGGAATTCTTACAAAGATATAAGAGATCTTTGTACTATAAGGAATCATTTTTCCAACTACATGTATCAGATGTACTAGGATCTTGCTACAAATTTTGAATGAGTGTCCATACATCTTTTTCCTTCTTCCATTCATCTCTTGCTTCGGTTATCCAATCTAGTTGGATAATAGAAATAGCACAAAGCAATGCTTCCACCTCTTCATTCTTTCTTGAGAGTGCATCTGCAACAACATTAAGCTTTCCTTTTTTGTAGATTATTTCAAATTCATAACCCAACATATTTGTGACCCATTTTTGCTCCTCTTATGAAGATAGTCTTTGTTCCAAAAAGTGTTTAAGACTATCATGATCAGTTTTACCTTGAAGTGTCTTCCCATTAGGTAAGTTCTCAATTTATTTAGTGCATGCAATATTGCTAACATTTCCTTCTCAGAAATAGGTTTATGTAAATACTTTCCTTTGATTGGATGACTTTCAAAAGCAATGGGTCTTCCTTCCTGCATTAAAACAGTACCAATTCCATTTCCTAAGGCATCACATTCCACAATAAAGGTTTTTGTGAAGTCTGGCGTAGCTAAGACCGGTGCTAGGCACATTGCCTATTTAAGATGTTCAAAGGCCTGAGTTGCTTTAGGAGTCAATGAAAATGCATCTTTCTTCAATAATGTTGTTAGAGGTGCTGCTATTCTCCCATAATTCTTAAAAAACTTGCGATAATACCCTGTTAACCTGAGAAATCCTCGCAACTGCTTTATGGTTGTGGGGACTTTCCATTCCTTAATGGCTTTAATTTTGTTAGGATCTACTTTAACACCCTCGTGAGATACAATATGACCCAGATATTCCACCTCTTGTACTCCAAAGAAACATTTGGATTTTTTTGCATATAATTGTTTCTCCTGCAATAGTTTGAGCACCCTATCAACATGTTCAACATGATCCTTCCAAGACCTGCTGTAGATTAGTATATCATCAAAAATACTAGCACAAATTTTCTAAGGAAGGGTTTGAAAATGGAATTCATCAACCCTTGAAATGTAGAAGGTGCATTGGTAAGGCCAAAGGCATGACCAAAAATTCATAATGACCCTCATGAGTTCGAAATGTTGTTTTTGGAATATCTTCAGTCTTCATTCTAATTTGATGATATCCTGAACGAAGATCCAACTTGGTAAAATAATTGCTCCATGTAATTCATCCAATAATTCATCAATCACAGGAATGGGAAATTTATCTTTAATGGTGAGCTTATTGAGCTCCCTATAATCCGGACACATTCGCCATGATCCATCTTTCTTGTGTACCAATACTACAGGAGCAGAGAAAGAACTTTGACTAGGTTGAGTTATACCCGCCTCTAACATTTCTGCAATCATACGTTCAATTTCACTCTTTTGGAAGTAAGGATATCTATAAGGCCTGATGTTTGGAGGAACACTTCCTAGAATCAAATGAATAGCATGATCATGACCACGAATAGGTGGGAGTCCTTTGGGAGTTTCAAACACCTTGGAATGATTGTCCAAGACTTGTTGGAGATCTGCAGAAATAGATGATTTTGATGTCGGAACTTCTAGTGAGCATAATTTTGCAATTACGCCTCGTTGTTCTTTCTTTAGAAGCTTTGTCATGACATTAGAGCTTATTATCCTTCCCGGCTTCCCTTCAATACCCCGTAATTCGACTTCCTTTCCTTCTGAAAAAAATTTCAAGAAAAGTTCTTGAAAATTAAAGGTCTGATCCCAAATATTTGTAACCATAATTGGTCACAACATCGGCACCCTCCCAACTCCCATGGAATGGAAAGCATTGGACTATTCAATACATATTCCCCCATGGTTAGCTTGATATTATGGCATTTTCCCAGGCAATTTATAGTTCCTCCATTTGAAACCATCACTTGACATTTTGGTGTTGGGTATAGGAAACAATTCAATTCCTTGGCTACCTTACAATGAATAAAATTATGGGTACTACCTGAATCAATCAACACTATTACCTTTTTTCTTCTTGATATGTCCTTCTATATTGAGATTTTGAGGAGTGGTAATTCCTACCAATGCATTACACGATATGGTCAAACTCATTTCTTCCTCTTCTAGGGTTGGTTCCTGGTGTATATCCTCTTCTTGTTCATTTTCTTCTTCCTCTTCACAATCTATGTAAAATAATTTCTTCTCAGCACACTTATGACCTTTAGTGTATTTGTTATCACAATTGTAGAAAAGCCCTTTTTCTCTTTTTTCTTCAAATTCTTGTGGTGTCAACCTTGTAGGTTGTGGAAATCTAGGTGTAGCAACACTTCCTTCTTTATAGAATTGAGTGGTAGGCTTCCTTGTCGCCATTATTTTACATTCAACTTTTCTTGCTAACCTGAATGCCTTCTCCAATGAATCTAGTTCCAAAATGTGAAATTCATGTTGGATGTTATCCTTTAAAGTGCCTATGAAGAGATCGATCCTATGTTCCTCTGGAATATCAGTTACCCTTATATTCAATTTTTGGATGTCCTCAATGTGCTGCCCCACTAAACCCTTTTGTTTGAGATTTATCAATTGGCTAAAGAAGGTGTTTCCCTTTGTATCCTCATAATGTGCTATCATTTCCTCCGTAAAAATTGACCAAGTGACATTTTTTATTGGGAGCAAAGCCATCGATACCATACAAATGTATTTTGTTCTAAATGTAAAGTTGCAATGCGTACCTTTTGTGTGTTTTTCATGTTATGGAGATCAAAATATTGCTCCATCTGTAGTATCCATGTTACAGGATCCTTTCCATCAAACTTCCTCATATCCATTTTTGGAATATGGTGGTTCTTCCCACCAATATTAGAGTTTATGAAATCACGATTGACATTTATTTTGTTCTCATCATGAGGTTCTTCTACTATCTTTTCACCATTAGGAAACATTTCTTGTATCAACTTTGTCAAACCTTCGATGTCTGCTTTTAGATCATTCTTCATGTTTTCCATGTTGTCTTTCATGTTCGCTTCCATGCCATCCATCTTAGATTCCACGCATTTCTTCAAACTGTCTATCTTCGCTTCCATGCCTTTCTTCAAAACTTCCATTTCATTTTTTGTTGCTCTTTGCGAGAGTGAAATTTTTTGCACTTGCTCTTGTAATTTTGATAGATCATGTTGCATTTCTTCATCTTCATGAGTCATAGTAGAGCCTTCTGAAGGCTTAATGGGTGTTGAATTATTTTTACGGGGCATATTTTAGAACCCAATACTGATATCTACTCTACAATATGCCCTTGGAATCAATTCAAATTGATTCTTCAAACAAGACTTATGCAATTCGCAAAAACAAATACACACCTTTTTCTTGCTTTTGAGGAGCTCGATATTGAAATTGGATTATCTTTGTAATTGTAGCACTTCAATATTTGAATTTCAGTACCGACGTAGCCCTTTGAATTATATTTCGAATGCCATAGGTCTGACTTGATTTGGATTCTCCAAGACCAATTTGTGTCCAATCTCCCACAATGACCTAATTATGGACTGGTTCAGTACAATGAACTTGTATTAATTTCCACGTGTCCTTATTTCATCCTTCGGCTCTGAAATCGATAGCCAAGAAACTAAATTCCGTTTAATAGCAACCAATTTTTACGACACTCCAATCCGATGCTCAGAGAGAGAGTTATGAATATTTTCCCACGATCACCTCTTTCAGATGAAATTGAGGAGCCTGAGAAACCACTACCTTCCACAGATCATATCTCCAAAAATATTGCGACCCAAGATCTAAACTTTTTTGACGATGTTCCTCAAGATTTCGGCTTCGCGCCCTATGAATTTCAGCTTCTGAAACTTCATAGAAAAAAATTTATAGCGAAAATGCCACGATGACCTGTTTGGATTAGCAAAACCCTAGAATCCAAAGCTCTGATTCCAAATGTTGTGTAACCAGCTCCAAAAATAGAAGAAGAGAGATATCAATGCCTTATAAATAAGCCACTTCGAGGGGGAAACCTCCAATACATTACATAAATGAACAATTCTTGGATGATACAATTTACAAAACCTCCTTTTTATATATAGGAGTCCATGTGGCCATAATGTAATCCTAGTGGGCCACAATGTAATCCTAGCCAACCTAACAATAATAATTTAAGGGCACAATAATAACAAAATGGGGGTTACAAGGGTACAATAATAACAATAAGGGAGTTACACTAATAACAATAAGGGACTATACTAATAATATAGGGACCTAACATTGAAGTCGAAAATAATATGAGGAAAAATTACCTCAGCATACAAGAATTGTAGTTGGAAAAGCATTCACCTAGTTATCCAGGTCAGAGGAAAAATCATAATTCACCACTGGCCTCGAATTAAAAATAATTCAAAGAGTTAACAATCAATTACAGAAGGAGGGAGAATGAAAAAAGGTGAATATCTGACAGAGGAAAGTTTAGAAATCAACCAGTTGTAGAGCATCAATATAGAGCCTCAAATGAGGTCGGCAGAGCATCACTACAGAGCCTGAAATGAGGGCTTCTGATGCTTCATTAGGGTAGACCCAAAAAGAACTGCTTGATGTTCATTTGTTTGCAGCTTCCATTTGATGTTAGTCTTTTCTGGAATCATCTATTTGAAAATTTATAACCATTTTATTACTAATAAAGAAGGCAAAAGAATAATCCTCATAATCTCCAAAACTGTAACAACAATGAATTCCACAGGGAGTAGATCTCAGGAGATTTCCCAGACTTCAGGAATAACTAGAGTGTTCAATGCTATTTGGGCTAATGTAGCTAAAGTGACCATGTGGGAAGATCAAGAATTGAACTTGTTGGGCCTCATTTTTGTCTCATTTTTCACTAAAAATCTCTCATGCTACTGTTTGATTAAATGATTATTGTTGCAAGTATTTGTTACTTCTTTTGTACCATTAATGGAAGTTTAATAAAGGTTTGTATGTTGCAGGTTAAAATTGATTTGATCATATTTTGAACCTACAATCACTTTCCTGCACTATACAACAGATTCCTGTACCAATTCAGTTCTTACAGCGTGCCTGCACCAGTGCAGTTAACATGCCTGTACCAGTGCAAGTTTTACAAGCATGCCTCCACCAATTTGGGGCTTTGATACATTGACACATTTCTAGGAGAATCTGAAAGAGGTTTATGATCAAAATTTCATTTGAGCGCCTCCACATAATCCAAGACACACCCAGGTCATACAAATTTATATTTAGAGAATAATTAATGCTACAAACCTGAATTTGTAGTAGTTTCCCGACATCCGATTTACTCCTTGATTTCCACGTCGATCGTTGCGAATCTCAAAATTATGAAACATGAGTTTTTTTCCCAGTATAGGAAATTGTGTAAGACGTGGGTAGTTCTCCAAAATGCGTAAATATTGAAGAGATACAAAGAGGTATTTGGAGGTAGTTTGTTAAAAATACCAATTTTTCCAGAATTCTAGAAAACACAGTCAACAAGTTTCCACACTGCCAACTTTCGCCTCAGTTTTTGTGCAGATGAGGGTAAATAAAGAAATTATGTGACATGGGTTTTCATGCTAGTATAGAAAATTGACTAAGCTCAAAACAGGTTTCCAAAATTCGTAACAGTTGAGGAGATACGAAGGGCACTTTGGAGGCAGTTTGTTAAAATTACCAAAGTTTCCAGAATTCTAGAAAAATCCCAGAATTGGGAAATTCGTATTAAATTTTTATTCTTTTAATAGGGGAATGGTTTTACTGTTATAATATGTAATTAGAATTGGTTTTGATTCAATCCCCATGATGTTTGCAAAGGATTGGCTTGTTTTATGCCAAGTTTGGAATGTAAAAAATTATAAAACAAGAGTTATGGCTCCCATCCCCGGGGGGGGAATTTAGTCAATCAATTAAGCAGAGGGCAGAAGCACACATAGTTAAGCATAGAACAGAAGGGAGGAGAGTTTTTTCCAATGTAGAAGCACACATATTTCAGTTTGCAATTATTCTCCTACTTGTTGGGATTAGCCGATGTCTGCATTATGTAAAAGACTGTTTTTTAATTAATTGAAGAAATTTGTATTCATGCTTTGTCTTTTCATTTATTGCAGTAATGATTTCGATTTTTGTGTGAACCAGACACTCAAAGAGGGTGCGAGTTGGCTGGGTTGTCCACCAGACCAACTTGACACCACTCTCATATTTTAAATATCATTTCAATTCTTGTTTGTTTGATTTTAAATTAATTCGATTTTCTCCAAACCATTAATCCAAGTTTTAAGATTAATTTGAGTTGTTGCAATTTGTTTCCATTTCATTTGCCACATTATTAATTATAATTGCACCTGAACTATTTTAAATAATGATTGCACCCTCCAGATTGTCCGAATCCATAAGATCGACTCGGCCATTATGAGCTCTAACTCTAATTCTGTAAATTAATCTATTTCTATTGATTTATATTTAAAGCTACGATTTTTACATTTTCTGAGCCGATATTTATAAATATGGAAACTAGATGTTTGAATTGATAAGTTCTTCTTTAATATTATGTTTTCCTTTAAATTATGGATTGTTCTTAGACATAATCAGTGCAAGTAGAATTAGTACAGGTAGAATTAGTGCAAGCAGAATTAGTACAGGCCGAATTAGTACAAGCAGAATTAGTGCAAGCAGAATAGTTTGACTTTATTTTGAATTTATTCCAGCATTTACATTCTTTTCATTATTGTGTCGACACTGCTTTATTTCCAGTTCTGATTTCTCCTCTATTTACTTGCAATTAGAATTTCGTTTTGAATTTATTTCTTTTACTTTCTCACATGCTTTTAATTGTTTGGATTGGTTTTTCTCGCACTAGTGTAGGATTACATTTATTTTCGAGATTAATCACAAGATAGACTAGAATTTGTTTTGCATGTTACCAAGGACTCTCTCTGGCATTTCCAGTGTTGCATCTTGAAGTTCATGAACTCTTAAGATTGACAAATTAAATTTTGGTACATTTATAGACCCTATATTGCACCCAACATTTTGTCGCATTGCCGGGGAGGCTCTTAGGGGATTGACCTTGGTGACCCGTTGCATTCAGTTTCTATTCCTTCACCTAGTTTCTCTTGCAATTTTATGTTCTTTGAATCTATTTGTTTCCTGTGTTTTTTATTCAAGTTTCTCATTTTATTTAATGTCGTAATAGCCCCCCCACCCACCCTACACACATATATATATACACTACTCATGTGCTAACAAATGTAGTAGTGGTCTCGTTGAAGATAGAAAAATGGTATTTTGAGGCATTTTTCAATGAGGAGTTTGAGGCTAACATCAATCATTCAATGCACCTATTTTACTGATTAGTCAGAAGAAACATTCAAAGAAGGAGTCTCGAAGTAGTACATGGATAACCTATTTTAGTTTGGTAAGAAATGGAAAACATTGTTACTTTTGAATTTCCTATCAAAGATCTAGGAGTGGCTGAAATGCATAATATTTCCCCATCTGCACTACCAAAATTTCATGGTTTGGAAGATGAAGACCCAGATACATTCTTATTTGAGTTTGAAGTAGTTTGTAGAGGATATGATTATTGTACTAATTCTCAAAGGTTGCAAGTGTTTCCTCTTACTCTTAAAGGAGTAGCTCTCCGATGGTTCATGAGCCTTGGTGGGAACTGCAATCAAACATGGGAAGAAATGAAGAATGTATTCTTGGAGAAATATCAAAACTATTGCTAGGCCAATGAAGATATTTTTGGAATAACACAAGGGGAAAATGAAAGCTTGGAGGATTATGTGGAGTGATTTAGATACAACCTCCAAAAATCAAAACATAAGAATTTGGTAAAAGATACTTTGAAAAAACTCCTACTCAAAGGAATCAAAGACGAATTTTTAGAACCTTTAAATATTATAGGAGTAGGTGATGTTTCTCACGTACATATGATGATGTTTTTAAATTGTGCATTAGTTATTCAAGACAAATCTCCAAGATTGGTAAGAATTCTCGAGAACTTTATTCTGAATTTTTGGAATCTACCACAAATAAGAGCTACAAAACCTTTTCTAAATTTACAATTAGATGATTTGCAGGAAGAATGGAAGCATTGTAAGGATAATCATTCAACAAATTATTTTCCATCACTTTCGGGCTTTCAATAGGTATTTAAGGAATCAGATAAGGAAATAAATCGACCATCAGGTATAACTCAAAACTCATCATAGTTTAATACTTGGAATAATATTTATTGTCCCAAATAGGTTCCTAAACACATCTACAACCCTACAGTTCCATGGAAAACTTATAATCCTCCTTTGATTCAATACCCCACCTTGTGGCTGCAATGGCCCTCTCCTTGGCCCTCATCCTCGAGCCAAATATCTCCATGGCCTCAGGAATCGTCTCGATCTTTTTCTCTAGGGAAATATCCCATGCAAATTCAATAATATGAGCACCAACAACAATCACAATTTATTTCCAATACACCATTATGTTACCCTCCTCCATGTTCCCAGCTGCATGTGAAACCTTATTTTAACCCTAGTCCATACCCTCATCCATACCCTAACCATAATCCCAACCCAAACCTTAGTCCAAGACTTAACCAAAACCCTAATCCAAACCATCAAGTTGCACAATAGTTTGAACCTACTATTATTTATGTTGATTCCCTTATTGAACGAGATGTTACACCTTCCATATTGGGAAAGGGAATGAATTTGGAAACTTCCCCTATTATCGCAGAGCATTTACCCCGAGAAGATTTAATTCAAAGACCACCTGAGGATCAATCTTTCATTAGAACTTGTTCTGAAAATGTTGTTGAAACTCAAAGCCCTAGAATCTATATCAACCTTTCTTGTGAATCTAAAAATCAAATATTTGAGCCTAAACTTGAGGGATTTATCTTTTGTCTTTCACTAGATTTTTTGTGCTTACAGGAGAATGACTATCAAACTGTGGAAGACTTGCATCAATTGGAGAATCATAAATACATGGATTCCATTGAATCCTCATTTCAAGCAACCACCAACCCATCTTATTTATTCATCATTTAAAAAATCTTGGTACCATGTCAATTAAAGAAACTAGTTTCTCATGCTTTGGTATGTATTGACGTTTATTCTTTAAAACTAAGTGTGAGTATAATCAGTCTTTTGTTACGCACATGGCTTCATTGGAAGTACGCCTACACTTAAAGGTGATATTTCTCTCTTTAAAAATCGGGTAGGGTAATGAATAAAGATCAATAATAACACTCTTGAACTTGTGATTCCATAAAAGCACAACTTTTGAAATTTTTATTATTACGCATTCTCATGGTAAAACTTGTCAAAAGTACTTTACACTTAACGCTTCATATTTTTAAAGTGACTTTGACTATGGATCAATATGTATTTTTATAAGTTACCTGTAATACTTTTCTCTTATTTTAACAAACTGTCATCCAGAAAATATTTTCAAATTTCTCTTCAAAGGGACCAGTGAAAAACCTCCTATGGTGGACCATGCCTATAGAAATCTAATAAGCTTTCATAAATAGCCCTAGCATGATAAACTCCAGGAATATTTTTGGTCATTAGCTGAGATGTTATTTTAATAAGTTCTTAGGGTAACATGACCAACCAGTAAATAATAGTAATTAAAAACTTTTCACACCATCCTGCACTCTTAAGGAATATATTTGCTTCCCCACCTATTAATTAATCCATCTGAGGTTAATCATAATAAGAGTTTTTTAAAACATAAATGAATTAATCGAGGGATAGGAGGTCTCATTGTGAGCCAACCTACTATGATCATGGGTCCTAAGGAGAATGACATTATTGCACTATTCACCAAGCCAAGATAATTTCTTTTAGTTGGAAAACTAGAAGACGAGAGGTCTCATCGCGAGCCGTCTCATTCATTCTTGTTAGTTCTCGTGAATGGAATTGTCATTAGCTGGTTACCAAGCCAGGAAAATGTCCTTAAATTAACTTATAAAAAGAGAAAAAGTAAATTCTCATAAATAACTCTGAATCTATATCTAATAGGTGGGACAAAATCATTTTGTAAGGTTAAAAGGTATCCCTATCGAGGCTATGGATGCCTACTGGCAACAGGGCCATGCCTGTGGTATTAAATTTGACTCTACACTATAATTTACTTAGTTGATTTTGCTTTCCGTGAACTCACTATCAATCTCTTTGAGAATGGCTTTAAAATACTTCTATTTTTATACCTTGGAGTTTGATCTTTCTGGAATGATTTTTATGGACATGGGGACCCTTAGTGCTGGCAATTCACTGTGCCTAGACAAGAGAAGCTTTAACTATACATGGATGATGGTAAAATAATCATCATGGGAAGGTATTACTATGTCTAAATGTAACACAATATCATTTAAATCATGGCACTCATGTTTATAATGAGGATGTTAAAGTGAAACTTTTGATCACGGATGCCTCCAAGATATTATTTTTGAAAATTTTAAAAGTTGTCTATTTTTCTCAAGTAATAACACCATCCTTGCAATTTAGTTTTTCCATTGTAGTTTTCGTTTTAGTTTTTCTTAAAATAAGTTTAAGTAAATAAAGATTCTAGCAGACACTCTGTTTTTAAGAGCAAGCTTTATCAAGTGCAGGAAATGTAATCATGCAGAATTGTAGGAACATCATTATGAATGTTTATACATGTTTCTAATTTTGTTTTTTGTAAAGGAGTAATAGTACCGAATTTTCTTGCATGAGGACATGCACGATGGTCAGCATGGGGGGTTGTTGGGCCTCATTTTAGTCTCATTTTTCACTCAAAATCTCTCATGCTACTGTTTGATTAAATTATTATTGTTGCAAGTATTTGTTACTTCTTTTGTACCATTAATGGAAGTTTAATAAAGGTTTGTATGTTGCATGTTAAAGTTGATTTGATCATATTTTGAACCAACAATTACTTGCCTACTATGTATAACAGATTCCTATACCAATTCAATGCTTACAACATGCATGCACCAGTGCAAGTTTTACAAGCGTGCCTCCACCAATTTGGGGCTTTGATACATTGACACATTTCTGGGAGAATCTGAAAGAGGTTTATGATAAAAATGTCATTTGAACACTTCCACATATGCCAAGACACGCCCAACTCATACATATTTATATTTAGAGAATAATTAATGCTACAACCCCAAATTTTTAGTAGCTCCTGACAGCCAATTTACTCCTCGATTTCCATGCCAATTGTTATGAATCTCAAAATTTTGAAACATGGGTTTTTTTCCAAGTATAGGAAATTGAGTAAATTGTGGGCCGTTTCCCAAAATGCGTAATGATTGAAGAGATACAACGAGGTATTTGGAGGCAGTTTGTTAAAAATACCAATTTTTCTAAAATTCTAGAAAACATAGTCAACAAGTTTCTAGACTGCCAACTTCCGCCTAAGTTTTTTTGTAGATGAAGGTAATAAAGAAATTCCATGACATGGGTTTTTATCCTAGTATAGAAAATTAACTAAAATAAAAAATGGTTTTCAAAAATTCATAACGGTTGATGAGATACGAAGGGCGCTCTGGAGGTAGTTTGTTAAAATTACCAATTTCTCCATAATTCTAGAAAAATCCCAGAATTGGGAAATTCGTATTAAATATTTATTCTTTTAATAGGGGAACAGTTGTACTATTATACTATGTAATTAGAATTGGTTTAGATTCAATCCCCATGATGTTTTCAAAGGATTGGCTTGTTTTATGCCAAGTTTGGAATGTAAAAAATTATAAAAGAAGAGTTATGGCTCCCAGCCTGGGGGGGAATTTAGTCAATTAATTAAGCAAAGCACAGAAGCATGCATAGGAAAGCATAGCGCAAAAGGGAGGAGAGGTTTTTCCAATGTAGCAGCACGTGGATTTCAGTGTGGAATGCTTCTCCTACTTGCTGGGATTAGCCAATGTCTTCATTATGTAAAAGACTATTTTTTTAATTAATTGAAGTGATTTTTATTCATGCTTGATCTATTCATTTATTGCATCTAATGATTTCGCTTTCTTTGTGAACCAGGCACTCAAAGAGGGTGAGAGTTGGTTGGTGTTGAGCATTGGAAAAGGTATGAATTCACCATGGATTTGTTTATCTTTTTCCTTTGAATATAACTCTTTTTATTCTAGAAAGATGATATATTGAAGGATTATGATATAATTGCAAAGATTAATGTTTATTGTGAAAATTGGCTAAAAATTGTCTTTTATTCTCAACAGGAAACAAATAAAGGGGGAAACCACCATTTGAAAGGCAAAGCTAAAGCAGGAGTAACTATTGTTCCTCCAGTAAAGGGTTGTATCCAAACAAGAAGGATGAAATTAGAACGCACGGCTAAAGTAAGGTAGGGAATAGAATGGCTACAACGTAAGAAGACCAAGCATTAGCTAAAAGCAGAAAAAGGAGTGAATCCCTCAAGATATTTCGATCCTGAGGGATCGTTGTTCAAAGACTATCATTGTTTCTTGTATTGTCCGTTGAATTGTTATAAAAGGCAGTGCCTGTAGAAATTAGGAACAGAGCGATTATTATTGAAACTCCTTTTGTAACTCTGTAATTTCTTAGTGACTCTTGTCATCAGAGAGAGACTGTTGTAAACACTATTATTCTTGATTAATACATGATCTAGTTGTCATTCCATTTCTTGAATCTGGAGTAGCCCAGCGGTGTTTCACTGGTGGCTAAGGGCCCGGCCCTGGTGGATCCATATGCTATTTGTATTATTATCTTTCAATTATTTTATTGTGACAATTTGCATTTTTTTTTATTACAACTTTCAAGTTTAATACTTTAATTCTTAATTGCTTCATAATATTGACATGTTACATTGGTGAATTGTGTTGCCATTCATTTCTAATTTAACAAGAATCTTAATCCTTGTATTACTTATCTTGTTATGTTTTAATAGAGCTTCGTTGTTCTGCAGTTGATATTCTATTCCAATTGCTATTCCGTTCCAATTGTTGATTGTTGTTCAATAGAATTTGCTACTCAATTCCATTAGTTAGAGAATGTTGTTTAGTTTCATTAGATAGGATTTGCTGTTCAATTTTCTTAGATAAAGTTTGTTGTTCATTTCTATTGTTGTTCAATTCTAGATTTGATGTTCATTTCAGTTAATTAGTTTACAGTCTATTTTATTCCTGCAAAGAGTTGGTTTTGCTTTTGATAACTTGCCTAGTTTACTTTCATTAGCAGCATTAGTGTTTTAGTTCGATTTCCATTTCCATTTAATTTTTTTAATGTGAGATCATCAACTGTAAAAGACATTTGGTTATTGCTACCTTCGTTCTCAGATTGATTATCTTGTTTTCATTTGATTTCAATTACATCAGTTGCTAAAGGAAAGAGTTATCATTACTACATCCTTGACTGATGATTGTTGGGTGAGTGATTGGATTTCAGAGCATTCAAGTTCATGTAATTGTAGTTAGATTTCATTTCCAAGCATTCTTTTACTCTTGTATTTACAACACTATACTACATACTGCAAGGCATTACTCTTAGATTGAATTGAAGCCTCAGACTGAGTACACTCTTGAAACAAAAAGTTGCACCTAGATTGATGATTAATGTAGGATAAATAGGCGTTAAAAAGACACCTTTTATACCTCAACATTTTGGTTCCATTGCCGGGGAGAGCGTATGCCATTTAGAAAGAGTGATGCATATTTTATTTTTTTTCTGCTAGGGAATAATTGGGTATTAAAGCTGGAAGGTAAGAACCTGCGTAGCGAGCAAGGAACATACTTGTTCATCGGCCCTCTTCACAACAGAATTGAGTAAAATTTCGATGTAGGAATGAATGCTTGTGTTTTTTTGAATGAATAGAAAATCTAAACAAAAACAAAATTCCTCCTAAACTTGAAAAACCTAAGGGATCGGTGACCCTTGGGCGAACAACTTTCATCGACGAAATCCTAAAAAAAGCCGAACCTCATCCATCAGTAGGACCTAGAAAAGTTACTTCTAGACAACCTACTAGTTCCCTTCTGGCCATAGAGTCACCATCTGTATCCTTTGCTAAGGTCCATAGCCAAACAGAAGAAATTGATCAAGATCCCCAAGAAATTGAGAATTCTCGCCTAATTTCTCTACAAGAAGGGAACTCTAGTAATCTCCATGAAGGAGGAGGAGAAATACGGGAAACATAAGAACCAAAATCTCCTCTTGAAGTAATCCAAACAATGAGCAGCCTAGATAAGGGAAGTGTTGTCAACATCATTCCAAACAGAGCTAAAGGACCTGAATCTCCTCAGATATTAGGTCAACAAGGAACACTCATTATTCCAGACCAAGGGAGTATTTTCAAGGTCATTCCTATTCCTTCTAGTCAGCCTAGGAATAATTCCCTAGAAATCCTAGAAGGATATTGGCACATATTTGATCAAATGGCCCACAACTAGCAACCACTTCAACAAACTTCCACACTGCAATATCCCATTGTGGACACTTCAGTTAATGCACCTATAAAGGCCATTCGTCCTCAACATATTCCTACATTCCATGGCTTAACATTGAAAGACCCAAATGCATTTCTGTTTAAATTTGATGTATTATGCAGAGGGTATGACTATAACACTGATCCACAAAAATTAAAATTATTTCCTTCCACATTGAAAGGAGCAGCTCTACGATGGTTTATGGGGTTAGGTGGAGGTTTTATAAATGACTGGGATCAAATGAAAGATACGTTTCTAAAGAAATATCAGGATTATTGTAGGTCTAGGGAATTAAAAGACGAAATATTTCAGATGACAACAAAACCTAATGAAACACTTGAGGAATATGTAGAACGCTTTCAATACAACCTCCAAAGATCACCCTATGCATCCTTACCCTTACCTGATAATGTGTTAAGAACTACATTACTTAAAGGGATGAAGGAATAATGGGTTGAAACATTAAATATTATGGGAAAAGGTGACATATATTAGGAAAGTTTTGCTGACATATATTAGGAAAGTTTTGCTGACATTATTGATTTATGTATTAGGAGTTCGAGAGGCAGCACAAGGCTAAAATCAACAGAACGTGACATGATCACAAGGGATAGTAAGACCTCCGGTGGAGGTATAACCTGCGTAGAGATTGACAATCTACTAGAAGATTTTAAAACTGATATTCTAGGGACTCTGACAACACAGTTTGACATCATGCAAGATAAACAAAAGCAAGCAGAAGAAGAACAAAATTTGGCAATATTTTTCCCTAAATGAAAAAAGAAACACAACCATAAATAGTGCTCGCTAGATGTAGTCAAAGTCTGTGCCATCTACAAAAAGTATCACTCCATAGAAGGTTTCCCTTCACTCCCTAGATTGAAAGCAGTCTACAAAGAGTCAGAAGAAGAATTAGAAATGGTATGCCTACTCAATCAGTGCCGACAATGGCAGCCACGAAAAACAGGCATGCCAACTGATCCATCCTCTTCTTTTCAGTCTCCTCAAGACAATGCTCAGCAATATAATGGAATGTGGAAAAATCAACCACCCTTCCCCAATTGGTCATGACAATCATTTCCTACATCACCATGGGAAAATCAAACAAATCAAACCAATTGGCCAAACTTTCCTTACTATCCATCATTTTGGAAAAATAATGCTTATCTAACACAATGGTCCCCCTCCACTTCGCAGAGTCAGAACTAGCAGTCGAACTAGCAAAGACCTATGAGTTAGCCAGCTGGAACGATCCCTCTCCCTCAATCTACACTTCCAGCACCTTATACATTGCCAAAAAAATCCCAGACCAACTTGAGACCGCAATTCCCAGCCCAACCCAACCCAAATCCTAATAATAGGCTGGTTTAGTCTGTTCAAATAATGGAACCACCAGAACTAGAAACTGAGTTAAGGGAGTGCAAAGATCTTCAACTAAGGTTTGGACGCATAATAGAATCATAGGGAGACAAAAATGTTCAAGTTTAAAATTCATTACCTTTAGAACAAACACTCCAAAAGGAGAATGTGGCTATACAAAAAACTCATGAACAAGAAACCACCTCTTCTCCACCATTCCCAGAACAATTAATCATACCTCCTCCAATAGAACATCCTGATTTTGATCTTCTGGGAGAACTGAAAAAATTGAGTATAAAAATCCCACTCCTCCAAGCTATCCAAGAAATTCCCATTTATGCAAAACCCATCAAAGAACTATGTATAAAAAATCCAAAGAGGAGAACAACAACTAACCCCACTGTCCAAGTAGTCGGCACTCTATCTGACTTATTATCAGGAATGGAAGCACCTGTAAATTATGAGGACCCAGGAAATACTATAGTGACAGTGCAAATCAATGGACAATCATATCCAAATTCCTTAGTTGATTTGGGAGCTGAAATTAATATCCTAACAACCACCACTTGTCAAAAAAATGGCATTACATCATTAGATCCAACAATAACCTTATTGGAATTGGCTAACCGATCGGTAGTCAAGTTAGAAGGCACACTACATGATGTAATGGTATCTGTAGACTCCTGGGAGTACCCTCCTAACTTCCTGATTATTGGCCCCAAAAAACGGCTAGATGGACACCCGTTGATCCTAGGTAGACCTTGGCTGGCAACTGCTGATGCTTACATTGGCTGCCAACAAGGCAACATGACTATAACTAGAGGGAACTATGTCGAGAATTTTGCCTTATATCCCCAGCCCAGCCAAGCCTATCAATAATAAAAACAAGGAAACAACCTCTATCATACCTCATGGAAAACATTAGATCACCATTAACTATATAATATTCCCTCGATTTTAAAGACCAAAGAGAGGATGAAATTATTAACAATTTCATCAATAAACCAAAAATCAGATCCCATTTTCAATGTCACATGATCAAGGCAGCATTTGATAATAAAGAAGAATCATATCCCCTGAAAGGCATTCATGATCAATAAATACCCACCACTTCTATTTACCATACAAAATTATAGAAATTGAGCCAATAAAACCCCTAAACATTAACAAAAACCTGACTGCTGAACAAGAAAAGAAGACGGTCCAACTACTAAAAAAATATAAGGGATCTTCTTCATGGGATTATCCAGACATGAAGGGAATTGACCCCCAGTTATGTACACACCACATTTATACAGAAAAAAGATGCTAGACCCATTCGCCAACCCTGACGAAGATTAAACCCTCATCCTAAAGATATTGTGAAAGCTGAATTACAAAAACTGTTGGATGTCAACATTATTTATCCAATATCTGATAGCAAGTGGGTCTCTCCATTAGTAGTGGTGCCAAAGAAGAACAGAAAGTGGAGAATATGTGTAGACTATAGAGAACTAAACAAAGCAACCCATAAATACCACTTTCCCCTTCCTTTCATTGAGAAGGTATTAGATACATTAGCAGGAAAGAAATTCTTTTCTTTCCTAGATGGCTTCAGTGGATACAATCAAATTTAGATTGCCCCTGAAGACCAAGACAAAACTATTTTTACCTGTCCTTGGGGACATTTTCTTACAGATTTTTACCCTTTGGCCTATGCAATTCCCCTGCTACATTTCAGAGGGCCATTATCAACATCTTTTCAGATTTAATAAATGAAGGGCTCGAAGTATATATGGATGATTTCACACCTTACATAGATGATTTTGAGCCAACATTAGAAACTTTGGAAAAGGTGTTACAAAGATGTATTAACACCAGGCTCTTCTTAAGTCATGAAAAGTGTCACATGATGATGACCGAGGGACTCATATTAGGTCATTATATCTCAGTAGCTGGAATACAGGTAGATCCAGCTAAAATTCAGATAATTTTGTTAATACCTACTCCTACCACACAAACAGAGGTACATAGCTTTCTTGGATTTTCTAGTTATTATAGAAGATTTATAGAGCATTATTCTCGAGTAGCTACACCTTTATATGCATTAACAGGGAATGTTGATTTTATTTGGACAAATAAATGCGACCATGATTTTGAGGATCTGAAAAAGCTTGTATCAATAGCCCAAGTGCTAAGGGGCCTAAATTGGGATTTTCCATTTCAAATTTCATCTAATGCCTCAGACACAGCTATTGGAGCAGTCCATGGGCAGGAAGAGGATAAAAAACCATATGAAATTTATTATATTAACAAAAATCTATCTCCTACTGAACTAAACTATACTGTGACTGAGAAATAATTTTTAGCCGTAATACATGCTGTAAATAAATTTAGACATTATATAACTAGGTATCTTGTAGTTTTATATACAGATCACTCTACCATAAAATTTTTAGCAAATAAACTGGTTACAAATGGTAGAGTAACAAGATGGTTGATTCTATTGCAGGAGTTTGATATCACAATAAAGGATCGACCTGGAAAGGAGAACCCTGTAGCTGATTTTCTTTCACGAATGCCAAAACCAACAGATGCAGTAGTAGTTGAGGATCACTTCCCGGATCAACATTTGTTTGTTATTATTGCTAGAACCCCATGGTATGCTGATGTTACAAATTATTTAGCAGTAGGTAAGTTACCTAAGCATCTAACGCCCAATGAAAAAAAACAAATAGTACATCGTAGTACCTGATTCTCTTGGATTGGGGGTTACCTGTTTCATACAGGAGCAGATTTACACATCAAGAGATGCATCCGAGAAGACAAAATATTTGATATTCTGAAAGCATGCCACGACGGGCCATGTGGCGGACATTTTTCAGATCGCAGGACTGGTCACAAGGTTTTACAAACAGGCTATTACTGGCCTACAATTTTTAAAGATGCTAAAAAGTTTGTACAAGCCTGCAATAGTTTCCAAAGGGCGGGTCACCCTGGATAGTCTGACGAAATGCCTTTGAATCCATAGTTATTAATCGAGCCATTTGAACGTTGGCCACTCGATTTTTTTGGTCCTATTAACCCACCATCAAATCAGAAAACATACATACTAGTTGCAACAGAGTATGTTACGAAATGGGTTAAAGTAGAGGCACTTTCAAGAGCTACAGAGGACTCTGTAATACAGTTCCTTTTCCAAATATTTGTGCGATACGGCTTCCTAAGGGACATAATTACAAATGGAATTTGTAGGTAAAAAAATCGCTGCAACATTAGAAAATTACCACATCCAACACAGAATCACAACTCCATATCATCCACAGGCAAATGGTCAGGTAGAGAGCACGAATAAAGTGATAGAAGCTATACTTACAAAAATAGTTGCATCAAACAAACGTGACTGGGCTTATAGATTTCCGGAAGCCTTGTGGGCATACCGAAGAACATGGAGAAATACCAGTGGGTATTCACCATATCAATTGGTATTTGGAAAAGAACCCATCTTTCCAATAGAATTTGAAATTCAGACATTAAGAACAACCCAGGAGGTGGGTTTAGACTTAAATGAAGCCCAGGTCAGAAGATTACAGCAAATCAATGAGTTAGATGAACTTAGGCTCTCTTCTCTTCAGCACACTGCATTAATTAAATAGCATAGAGAAAAATGGCATGACGCCCTCATTAAAGAGAAAATCCTCCACGAAGGAGTTTGGGCACTCCTATATGACTCCAAGTTTCAGGATTTCCTAGGAAAACTCCAAACATGATGGCTTAGACCCTATGAGATACAAAAAGTGCATGATAATGCCACCACCACATTAACTACCATTGATGGATCTAGACATTCTTTCAAAGCAAACGGTCATAGAGTACGACTTTACCATAAACTGCTTAATCGAGAATCCTTTTACCAGCAATTATAGGAAGATTCTACCATGCAGATTCTTGTTGAGGGAGATAAATCCTCCATAGCACCCATTCATTGAATAGTTCCTTTACTTTGAAACCTGTACATAAGCTTTTCTTTTTACCTTGCTTTTTTTTATGTACAGAGTTTATTTCTCAACCTGTTCCTTTTAGGGAACAGTTGTTGTTCCTTTTAAGGAACATCAGCAGTTCCTCGGAAGAAACAGTGCGTTTGTGTGTTTCTTTTTGCTGTTCCTTCAAAAATGAACAGTAGTTTTTCCATGTGTTTTTGTTGTTCCTTTCCAAAGGAACATCAATTTTTGTTGTTCCTTTCCAAAGGAACAACAATTTTGCTACTCTTTTCCAAAGGAATAACAGTTTTTGCCGTGTGTTTTTGTTGTTCCTTTAAAAAGGAATAGCAGTTTTTGCCATGTGTTTTTGTTGTTCCTTTGAAAAGGAACAGTATTTTTTGTCGTGTGTTTCTAATGTTCCTTTCCAAAGGAACAATAGTTTTTGCTGCTCCTTTAAAAAGGAACAGTTGTTTATGCCGTGTGTTTTTGTTGTTCCTTTCCAAAGGAAAAATAGTTTTTCCGCCTGTTTTTGCTGTTCCTTTCCAAAGGAACAACATTTTCCTACTTGTTTTTGTTGTTCCTTTCCAAAGGAACACCATTTTTCATATATTTTTTTTGTTGTTCCTTTCCAAAGGAACAACACTTTTCATAGATTGTTTTTTCTATTCCTTTCAAAAGGAAAAACATTTTCGCAGATTGTTTTCGTTGTTCCATTTAAGGAACAAAACTTTTTGAGTGCATTTTTCTTGTTTTAGAACAACATTTTGAGGATTCTTGAGAACTCTTCATGACTCTTTTAAAGGAAAACATACAGTTTATTCAAAGACACACAAATTAGAGGTTACTAGAATCAACAAATCAAGAGAAATTGTCATTTTTAAGAAATTGTTTTGTAGTGATCAGAAAAAAAAAGAAAGGACACAACAATATATATCACTTGATGTCTTTAGTTTCATTAAAATTAATATGACCGATTATCTTTATCATGTTGGTTATTCCCTGAATCTTCATAACTCTCTTTGATTTATTTATTGAATAAGAATAAGGGCATATTTTCTCTATTGATATGTTTAGACTTCTTCCACCATCCCTACTCTTAAGGAGTGTTGATCCATCCTCTATATATAAGTAGGGAAGTGCTATAAGAAAAGAAAGAAAAGAAAAATCTATATATGATTACTAACAATACTATCATATGGCAGATGGAAGATAGGGGGTCTCATCAAGAGCTAGCCTACCATGATCATAAGGAAGTAGCGAAGTGGCATTCCCATTATGGCCACCACACCAAGTATATGATCCAATGGAAAGCTCATAAAAAATAAAAAGTCCTTGGAATAGGAGGTCTCATCACGAGCCCACCTGCCCACCTTTCACTCCTTCCTAGTGAATGGCATTGTGATTCATCTGGTTCCCAAGCTAGCACAGTCGCCTCCATCATGACATCACACAACACTTCCCTAAGCATAAATAAAGGATAATGGTTCCAAGGGTGAAAAAGAAACTTTGTCAAGGTTATAGACACATGTGGGCAACAGAGCTCTATTGATGGCTTTGGAGTCATACTTTTCACAAATCAATAGTAATGTTAAACCCTTTTCTTATATCTTTATCTAATATCAAATGAGAGTATGATCCTAAACCATTTGTTCGGAACCTATTATGCATGAAATTTATTTATAAATCGATCATAATAGTTTATGTGGATAATGGCTGCATAAGTACTTTTTACATCAGCTATACTTTTCCCTTATGTTCAAAATCATTACCTAACATTTCCATATCTATTCACAATTTAATAAATGCATCGATTTTAGTAATGTGATAATTTATTGATTATATCATAAGTATGTATGCCTTTAAATGTTGTACAATTGTTATGAAATACGTTTCTCTTCTATTCGACGGTCGAGGATGATCTATTATCTTTCATGGGGGGTGCGGATGTCTTTTAATGCCTGCATGTGAGTCAAATCCCTATGTTTATCAAATTCTTGGAAACAACAGGAGTTTAACAGTATTGTGATGATATACACAAGATGTTGTTCCATTACATTTCTATGTATTTGGGAAAAATTAATAGGGTGTAGACAGAATGGGAGGACGAGCAATACGTAGTGAGCCATAGGTGCTAGTAGTTTCAAACGCTGCATGGGAAATTCTAAAGAGACTAGGATGGATTACCTACCTCACACGACTGCAGCAACTGCATGAAACGATATCTATTGAATTTTTGCAGAACTTGCAGGAAGGTTATTCCATGGTTAGAGGTAGGAAAATAGTAGTAACAGATGCAATAATCGTCGAGGTATCTGGTCTGCTAGCGGAAGGACCCATATGGACCCATAAAAAATTGAAACTCCAATAAGCCATGAATATTTTTCTGGATGAAGGGCCGAACTTGGTCGTCAAAGGGAAAGGAGTTCAACCAGAAAACTTTGGGAATACCATGGACAGAACTGGCGAAAGTAGTAGAGAGCTACATCACATGCGATGGAAGAAAGGATGTGGTAATACCACGCCACCTTAATTTATTAGCAGTATAAAACAAAAATGTGCTGTAAAATTGTGTGCATACTTAAATCTCTTATTGCATGATGTTTCTCGGAGCATAAGAAAATATCGTCATATAGCGACAGTGGTAAGCCACCATTGTTTAATCAGATTGCTAGTGAGTTATAATCTTGCCCAGCAGCAGACTAATTGGGAAGAATTGATATTCTCAATTGACGAAGGAACATCTCTACCTGCCCCAAAACGTAAAAAAATTACTAGCACAACAACAAAACCTTCAAAGCACAGACAGTCCTCCGGGATTAGGAGAATTAGGGGAATGATAAGAAGTCTTTAGGGTAGCAGCAACCAACCCTTAGAATTTCCCAATTCAGAAGATGAACAACCCCTGAAACTCGAAGAAGGAAGTCATCACACTGGTGAAGAAGAATAAAGTCACCACACTAGTGGAGAATAAGGAAGTCATCACACTGGTGAAGAAGAAATAAGTCACCACACCGGTGAAGAGGAAGAAAGTAATCACACTAGTGAGGATGAAGGAGAGGAAGCAAAACCTCCCAAAACTACCATTACAAGTCCACCATAGAGTTCATTATAGGAAGACCAATATGCCCAAATTTTGGCCAATATGAGTGAATACATACAACCTCACAGTCCGCTTAATCTCAACATTGAGATAGACCAATTGCAAGAAGAAGTTGTTACTGAAAAAGAAATGGCTGAGGAAAT
This sequence comes from Pinus albicaulis, assembly GCA_034641835.2. NCBI lineage: Eukaryota > Viridiplantae > Streptophyta > Pinopsida > Pinales > Pinaceae > Pinus > Pinus albicaulis. Next base: position 611,523,320 of record CM076574.1, read on the forward strand.
GCCTGATAAAGTAGAAAAAGAAAACCCTCAGGGAACAACAGAGCCAACTAGGGTTACTTCCCCTGAGGATTGTGGCCAAGAGAATGCAAACACTGAAGAATTGTTCCAAACAACAAGCGAAGGCACGGCCACTGAAGAACAAACCCTAGCTGAGCAATTCAGCACAGAGAAGGGAAAAATTTTTCCTCCCAAGAGGAAAAAGAAAATAAATGAACTTGAGAAGCTGCAAAGGGAATGGCAAAGGCTCCAAAAACTAGTGAAATGACTAAGATAGAGGATTAGGGTTCTAAAAATGGAGAAAGCCCCTAACTAACCCCAAAATGAAGAACGTAGCCATCAAGGCAAAGCCCCAGAATGTGGAGACCATGGAGACCCAAGCCGAGCCCAATCAAGAAGACAAGGAATAGCAAGAAGTTGTTCCAGATGCAGTTGATCCAATCGAAAGTGCACAAGGCTGCAGTAAAAACATTTTTTTAATAGACCCTACTAAGTAAAACTCCAAGAGGAGTTAGCATAGGCTCAACAGGCTAGAGAAAAGCTTGAAGAGGAGGCCATTCCTAAAAGAAAATACCAAGAGTTATAGCAGCAATTAAGGAACATCCATGCATCAGAGGTTGAAGCCTACAATAAGTGTCGAAAGGCAGAAGAGAAAGTTGAATAGGTAAGGAATATATTAAAAATGGTCCAGAATCAAATGGATACTCTTTGCTCCTTATACACATATGTTCTAGCATGTAGGTGCCCTGCCAAAAATTATGCTTTATTTTTATTAGAAAGATATTTACAGTTAAAAATCAAAGCTGTTAGGGCAAGAAAACCTATAGAATTAAACATCATAGATGATTTTATAAGTTTCTGCAAACTATATGGAGTAAAAATCCAGTGTCTGCTCTGTGAGTTCTATTTGCACAATTTCATATTGAAGGATGAAATCGAGATAAATCCCAGTCCTTTTTTGGGTGGTATCTAATATTAAGCATTTATTTCATTTGCTGTCAACCAGTTGAAATGACTAAAGGCCTATAATAATTTTCAGAGGCAAGAAAATTGGTTAGACCTTCGGGTTAAGGGTGAACCGAGACACCCATTACAACTATGGGCTAGGCAGAAGACTCTAATGACAAGGGAGGGTGTGATCCAGACATTGGGACCCATCCACAAAGAAATTGTATTGGATGGGATAGAATATTTTCTATCTATCAAAGACCAGGCCTATGTAGCAGCTAAAGTCCGATGGAATATTTCCAGTCGGAATATTCAAGATAGAGAGCCATTTAATTGTAGAAATTTTGGATTAGTTCCTGACTGCCTTGTTCTCTATAGTAACCTCATCTTGAGGGAAGGCCCATACTGGCTAGGTTGTAGGTTTCGAAGTCCCATTATATGGTATACTACAATAGACTATAAAGCCAAATATGAATTACCTGAAGGACAGATAGGGCGCATCTTTGAAGCTTTAGCTGCAGATCATGGTTTTAGACCTCTTAATGAAAAACCCTCTCTAGCCTATTCTTTAACTGCTTTACATGTAAACTATGGTTTTCATGAGGACATGAAAAAGGGTAACAAAGGGGGTGTGTTGAGCATTGGAAAAGGTATGAATTCACCACGCATTTCTTTATCTTTTTCCTTTGAATATAACTCTTTTTATTCTAGAAAGATGATATATTGAAGGATTATGATAGAATTGCAAAGGTTAATGTTTATTGTGAAAATTGGCTAAAAATTGTCTTTTATTCTCAACAGGAAACAAATAAAGGGGGAAACCACCATTCGAAAGGCAAAGCTAAAGCAGGAGTAACTGTTGTTCCTCCAGCAAAGGGCCATATCAAGACAAGAAGGATGAAATCAGAGCGCATAGCTAAAGTAAGGCAGGGAATAGCACAGCTACAGCCTAAGAAGACCAAGCATTAGCTAAAAGCAGAAAAAGGAGAAAATCCCTTAGGATCGAAAGATCCTGAGGGATCGTTGTTCAAAGTCTATCATTGTTTCTTGTATTGTCCGCCGAATTGTTATAAAAGGCAGTGCCCGTAGAAATCAGGAATAGAACGATTATTATCGAAACTCCTTTTGTAACTTTGTAATTTCTCAGTGACTCTTGTGATCAGAGAGCGATTGTTGTAAATGTTATTATTCCTGATTAATACATGATCTAGTTGTCGTTCCATTTCTTGACTCTGGAGTAGCCCAGCGGTGTTTCACTGGTCGCTAAGGGCCTGGCCCTGGTGGATCCATCTTGTGTTTGTATTATTATCTTTGAATTATTGTTGTGTGATGGTTTGCATTTGTTTTCATTACAACTTTCAAGTTTAATAGTTTACTACTTAATTGCTTCATAATATTGGTGTGTTACATTGGTGAATTGCATTGTCGTTCCTTTATAATTGAACAAGAATCTTAATCCTCATATTACTTATCTTGTTATGTTTTAACAAAGCTTCGCTATTCAATAGTTGTTGTTATATTCCAATTGCTGTTCCGTTCCGATTGTTGATCGTTGTTCAATAGAATTTGCTACTCAATTCCATTAGTTAGAGATTGCTGTTTAATTTCAATAGATAGGATTTGCTGTTCAATTTTCTTAGATAAAGTTTTTGTTCATTTCTATTGCTGTTCAATTCCTGATTTGTTGTTCATTTCAGTTAATTAGTTTACAGTCTATTTCATTTCTACAAAGAGTTGGTTTTGCTTTTGAGAACTTGCCTAGTTTACTTTCATTAGCAACATTAGTGATTTAGTTCAATTTCCATTTCCATTTAATTGTTTTAATGTGATATCATCAACTATAAAATACATCTGGTTATTGCTACCTTCATTCTCAGATTGATTATCTTGTTTTCATTTGATTTCAATTACATCAGTTGCTAAAGGAAAGAGTTATCATTATTGCATCCTTGACTGATGATTGTTGGGTGAATGATTGGATTTCAGAGCATTCAAGTTCATGTCATTGTAGTTAGATTTCATTTCCAAGCATCCATTTACTCTTGTGTTTACAACATTGTACTGCATATTGAAAGGCATTACTCTTAGATTGAATTGCGGCCTCATACTAAGTACACTCTTGAAACAAAAATTCGCACCTAGATTGATGATTAATGTAGGATAAATAGGTGCTAAAAAGACACCTTTTATACCTCAACAACTTGGTTGGCCGCTAGACCAGCTCAACACCACTCTCATATTTTAAATAACATTTCAATTCTTGTTTGTTTGATTTTAAATTAATTCAATTTTTGTAAACCATTATTCCAATTTTTAAGATTAATTTGAGTTGCTGCAATTTGTTTCTATTTCATTTGCTGCATTATTAATTATAATTGCACCTGAACTATTTTAAACAATGATTGCACCCTCCATATTTTCCGAATCCATAAGATCGGCTCTGCCATTATGAGCTCTAAATCTAATTCTGTAAATTAATCCAGATCTATTGATTTATATTTAAAGCTACGATTTCTACATTTGCTAAGCTGATATTTATAAATACGGAAACTAGATGTTTGAATTGATAAATTCTTCATTAATATTATGGTTTCTGTTAACTTTTGGATTTTTGTTACACATAATCAGTGCAAGAAAAATTAGTACAGGAAAAATCAGTGCAAGCAGAATTAGTACAGGCAGAATTAAAACAAGCAGAATTAGTGCAAGCAGAATAGTTTGACTTGCTTTTGAATTTATTCCAGCATTTATAGTCTTTTTGTTATTGTGTCGGCACCGCTTGATTTCTAGTTCTGATTTCTCTTCTATTTACTTGCAATTATAATTTCCTTTTGCATTGATTGGTTTTACTTTCCTGCATGCTTTTAATTGTTTGGATTGGTGTTTCTCACACTAGTGCAGAATTACATTTATTTTCGAGATTAATCAAAAGATAGACTAGAATTTGTTTTGCAGGTTACCAAGGACTCTCTCTAGAATTTCCAGTGTTGCATCTCGAAGTTCATGAACTCTCCGAATTTACAAATTAAATGTTGGTACATTTATAGACCCTATACTGCACCCAAAAAAACTCATCTTATTTTTTGGAATGAGAGAGGGCTTTCCTTCCTCATCCTCCTTGTCCCCTATGTCTCTCACTGCTTCATGGAATTGTTTCTTTCTAAAAAAATGAAAATTTTAGAGGGAATAACCCAAAGAAGGGACATTGCAAGGAAATATGCCCCACAATTCCAACCACCTCCATATGGCCATGCTCTGGCCCATTCGACTACAACTTCAGATGCAAACTGGTTAAGGAGGTAGAGACCAGGGTAGTCGAATTACCACTAGTGGAATGGCTGCCTCTATATTTATATGATGAACTTGGCGTAGCTTACACAAAAATTGGTAGAGATAAGCAATGGCTATAGGCCCTAATTAATAAACACTAATATCAAATCCTTGATCAACAACTCAAAACGTGATACATTGGCTTCTGTAATTTGCAATAAAGTGATGAAAACAAAATGTAAACCTATAATGCAAATGAAAAATTCATATATGTTAGAATTAGAAAAGAAACAAAATTAAATGGCATTACTTGTGTTGACTTCTATTCAGTTAATATCACCACTTTAACTATTCAATGCATGATGGAGGGTAAAGTGGAGACTATTACAAAAATGTCACCTAAGTCCTACTGACAAAAATAGGTTGCCAGAAAATAGACACCTAAACGCCTGACTTCTAATGGTAAATTTAGTTGAAAAAATAAAAACTAGCATAGATGATAAGTTTGCATGTGAGGCTTTTTTCCCTTGTTCACTAAAACAAAATAGCATGCACAAATTCTAGTGAATAAACCCAAGGGAAAATATCCAATGACATTCAGAATTGTAACAAAACTAAACATACTATGGAAACCCAAATTATGCCATCACACCCACTAAAACGTTGGGTGACTCAATCAGCACAAATCACAGAAAGTTAATAGACTTAAAAGCATAATTCAATGGTTTTATAAAGCTACAATTTGTTTGTTTGAGCTATCATATTTGTAACATTATCTAACACTATCAATTTCACCAATGTCGTATCGGTCTTATCAATCCAACCCAATCATTGAAATTATGGACACACTTGTCATAATCTAAATGGAACACACCAATTCCAACAACCTCCCAAATGAAACTATATCCTTAATCAAAAGGGTGTTATATGAGCCAATATAAGGTTTCTTTGAAATTGTGAAATACCATTTACCGATTCCACCTAATTTCACCTTTGGGTCAATTATCTACACATGTTTCCTTAGTGATGAGCTCAGGGGATGTAGTTACTTGTTAAAACTTACACCACTTCTTCCAGCACTACTCCACTAGATACACAACCACTACCAGTGCATATTTATTTCAATAATAGGACATAAATAGATAAAAATGAAACTCCTCTTATCCAACTTAATTTGAGTTTTATTGTACCCATGGTAGAGCTTTCATGAAATCCCTCTTCTCCTTTACCTTTAATTTCAAACCTGCAAAAAAATCTCTTCTTGTTATTCTATCCTCAAAACTGAAACTCACAAATTATCTCTGGAAAAATGTTGCAATAGTAATTTCACATGCCAGAGACACCTTAACATGCCATCCAATTTCACCCATCAGCACCCTAATTTTTTGGGGATTATATTTGATCTCAATTTCATTTCTAGCATAACCATATTCATGTCACCGTATGAACCTTTGGGGTGCTTTCTCAAATTTTCAAGAACAACATCTCTAGCTGCAAGTCAAAATTAGACTTGGATCTCACTTTTGAATTTTGTGTCTCCTGTAAGCCAAAATCCTTTCAATGCTTTATAAATTTGGAATAAACATAAAGGTGAATTTCAGAAAATGGCCACCAATATTATCTAGTCAAACTGGAAAGTACCCAACCAATCTGGTCAATCTCCCCAAACGTAGGTGAGTTTAATCGGCCTTGAGAAAGTATTACAATTTCAAACAGACTTGACTCATTTCAAGTATGAGCCAAGTAGACGTACCAAGTAATTTTTAAACTTGGTGAGTCTTATAACAATTTTGAACAAATAGAAACGTACACATCAATAGCCATGACGGTTTGAGAAACTAAAATTGGCCCTATAAACTATCTCTTTAAAATACGCTAGTTGAATGTTGCTAGCACTATCATGTTTTCTATTATTCTTGCATAAACCAATGAAAAAAAAATATGACAACTCTACTCAAATTCTAATCAATAATAATGATAAGCTCAATCCATTTTGATGTTATCAATTTATTACCTGCATCAGGAAGTCTAGTTTTATGAATGAAAAACAATCTCTTTTTCTCATGATCAATTAATGCAAGCAAAATCGGCATTATTAGATACACACAATCCACCTTTAGGCACACCATATATTCACAGTTAGTGTTTTCCAGTAAGTAATTGAAGTGGATTAACATCACATTTTTATTCATTCATCAAGATGAAAACTACCTGAAAATGAAAAGTGAGGGAATCCCCTTGGTCTATAAAGCGCTTTTGGTTGATTATTCAACAGGGTCTTCAAGCTGTAGACGCGACTGAGGCAAATTGCATTCTTAGACAGAGAAGGCACAGATCTAAGAACTCTGGCTGGGGTGCTCGTAGGGGGAAAAAGAACGTCCTTAAACATAGGATGGACATCAAGGAGGTTAACATGGATTATGAGGATTTATGCGCTAGGGTGGCGAGTTTGCAGAGGCGGGCTGTGGTCGGCAGGTGGGTTTTCCCTGACCGGGATGATTTTGACACAGCAGCGTGGATTCATCAGAAATGGAATACCATCATCGGGTATACGCCAAAGGTTAGCAAATTGATGAATGGGTGGTTCAGCATACATTTCATGAACCAGGCTGATGTCTTTAAAATTATGGGACGTACATGGGTACGTGGGAGATGCTTCATGCAAATTATTCCTTGGTATATTGGGTTCAATCCTGTTTTGGAAGCACCACGTAACAAAGTGGTGTGGGTCAAATTACCGGGGTTGCCTTTGGAATTCTGGACAATGAAGGCTCTGCGAACGATTGGAGATTCCATAGGATCTACAAAATATATTGATCCCAGCATAATGGGGGCTGCGGACAAGAGGATTGCATGGCTCTTGGTGGAAGTCGATTACTTGGGGGGCCTTCCGGGTGACATAGATCTCATCTGGAGTGATAGAAGGCACCGCCAACGTATCGATTTCTGGGGGATTCCATTCAGGTGTTTAATCTGTCACAAAACGGGTCACCTTAGAGACCATTGCCCGTTGAGATTACACATTGCAAGGGCGGACCAGTCTAGGAGTGCTTCTGATGGGGCTCGTCGTCTTTCAAATGCACAGGCCCCGGTGGCTGGTTTCCACACAGGTAATAGTCCTAACTCTTCCTCTGAAGAAGATGCCTTTAATACGGTGGAGGGACAAAACGATATGCCTGTTCCTGACTCTTTCATTCCGGCTAATATTGCAAGTCATCCTTCTGTATCTAAGAATCTTTACAGAGTTCTTAAGCCTGTTTCAAAGCGGGATGTTGCCCCTCCCCGTTCTATGCAAATTGGCTCTGATGGTCCGGTATCGTGCCCTTCCTTCGCTCCTCTTGTTCCATCCTTTCCGGTTAAAAATGATATCACTCTGCCATCAAAAGGCACTTCTCGTAATCCCGAGAAGTTGCCTTATAGTCGGCATGAAGTTGGCCAATGTAGCACTATGGTCCCTACTCGACCTGAGAGGAAGTTTTCCTCGTCTAATGACACGACCGGGAGGTAATCGGGTTGCATTCGTACTAGAGGTTATATTTATCCAAATCTCAATTCTACCTTTATTGCTCTAATCCCTAAGGTGGATGCCCCTCATTCATTTATGGACTTTCGCCCTATTGCTCTTTGCAATGTTCTATATAAGATTAATTCAAAAATTATTGCAGATCGCATGAAGGATGTTCTGTCGAGACATATTTCTAAAGAACAGTATGGTTTCCTCAAGGGAAGATCCATACATGATGCCTCTGCTATTGCTCAGGAAATCTTGCATTCTATGCATGTACAGAAAAGGGAGGACATTATGGTTAAAGTTGACTTCTTTAAAGCATATGATACGATTGATTGGGGTTATATCAGGGCTGTTCTCATGAAGGTTGGACTGCCTGTTCGCATTATCAGGTGGATCATGGCTTGCATTTCATCTGTTAACTATGCCATTATCATAAATGGAATTCCGACTCCTTTCTTTGCTGCTGGGAGGGGTCTCAGACAAGGATGTGCACTTTCACCTCTTATCTTCATTCTGATCATGGATGGCATCAGTTGTCTATTCAGTGAGGCTGTTTCTCTGGGTCGCATATCGGGATTCTCCTTCTCAAACAATCTGGTATGTACTCATTCTATGTTTGTTGATGACTTATTATTATTTGGGCAGATTAATAGAGCACAGTGGGTGTACATACACCATATATTTAGAAGATTTGAATCTGCTACTGGGCTGGCCATAAACAAGCTAAAATCCTTTATTATTTATGAATATGGTGACATTGGGGATCTTGAATATATTGCTGGCATTTTGGGTATGGAATTAAGAGAAGCGATGGAGGGCTTCAGGTATCTAGGTTTCCATATCAAACCTTGTGGTTATAAGATCAGAGACTGGATGTGGCTTTTAGATAAATTCAGAAGGAAGATATTTTGCTGGAAGCACAAATGGTTGTCTTGTGGTGGTCGCCTTATCATGATTCAAGCAGTATTGGCTCAACTGTTGGTGTATTGGGGTCACCTATATTATCTTCCTGAAGGAATCATTAGACACATTAACTCTATCATTGCTAAGTTTTTATGGGGCGGGGTGCAGATGCTTTCTAAAATCCATCTTTGTAAACTTAAAAAGCTCTGCAGACCAAAAGAACATGGGGGATGGGGCATCTTGGACACTAGAAGCTTTAACATTGCTCTTCTCATCAAATCATGCTGGAGAGTATGGGACAGTGACGGTACTTGGAACCAGGTGATCAAATGCAAGTATGTTGTCGGGGATATGCTACATCAGATTCTTAATAACCATTTAGCATCTCCTCGATGTATATCTGCTATTTGGGGAAGCTTCAAGAAGATTTTTGGGCATCTGGCTGCAAGGTTGGCTTGGACTTTTGCCGATGGTAGACGCATTCCCCTGGCGAATATGAAGATGATGGGATGGTGCTCTGTTCTCGGCCCATCAAACAATCTTATCCACCGACTCGCTCATCGAGGAATCTTTTATCTTTCTCAGACCATCCATCATTGGTCGGAGGGTGCCCCTATTCTTAAGTCTGCGGCTCAATTAAACTTAGGGGATCCTGAAGGTGTGGAATGGGATTTCATAAGGGATTACATTCGGGCTTTGGGTTTATGCTGGGATGAAGGGGGTGATCGGATTGGATGGGATGGTCCAACGAAGACTGGGAATCCGATTGTTAGGGACATTTATAGTCATATCATTAAGGAATCATACTCGGAACCTCCATGCAAGCTGTTTTACAAGTTCTGGTTCCGGAGAATCCCTACTAAGATATTGCTATTTGGATGGCTCGTCTGGAATGATAAGGTGCTGACTGGTAATAATTTGATGAAGCGGGGTTTCTCGGGTCCTTTCAGATGCCATTTATGTTTGATGGATTTTGAATCGACGGAACATCTCTTTTTTTATGTCCTGTCATTTTAAAGATTTGGCGTCTTTTTTTTGTTCATTTCTTTGGAAACAATTGGAGGCCGATTGATTTCATGAATGCAGTGTCGACCTGGGATAATTTAAAAGGGAGACTCAGATCTCTTCCTTTCTTTCTTTTTGGGAAGTCTGGCTTGGAAGAAATAGGTTGATTTTTGATGGCTCTCCCTTTCAGATTACTAATATATACTCTGGTATTGCTAAATGGGTGGTTGATCGTCCTAATCCTGTACAGCCTATTCAGGACTTATCTGTTAGACTTCGACCACATACTGTTAATCTCCCTGCAGTATTTTTTGACGGAGCTTGTAAGCATGGCCTCATGGGATGCGGTACGTGGATTAAGATCTCAAATAGAGAGAGGGTGCATATACATTTCAATGCTGGCAAGGGATCTAACAACAAAGCTGAAGTCATCGCTCTTTGGGGTGGTCTTCGTTTTGCCTTATACTTACAGTTATCAAATATTCATGTATATGGTGATTCTAGGATTGCTATTGGATGGATATCCGACTTACAGGCTTCTGTTCCTCCTGATCTATTTGGATGGGTATCCCGGGTCCGTCGCTTATGGATTCAGCTCAATAGACCGGCCATTTCTCACATTTACAGAGAAAACAATACGAGAGCAGATGGTCTCTCTAAGATGGGACTAAGTACAGATTTTGGCACTATGCAGGTTCAGCTATTCCGTGATGGTCTCATTTATTGGGAGACTGACATAGAGATTCCTTAAGTCGCTCCAGTCTTATCTTTTTGCTCTTCTCACCTCCATATCAGGACGCTTGTTCTTTTTTGCAGGGTTTTGGATCTTAGCTTTTCTCCCTGGAGTACGTGAGATTACACTGTCATATTTCACTAATGGTGTATTGAAGCCCTCGGCACATCGTCTTCAGGCGAGCGTGGGCACCACTCTGGTGCATTGACTTGGCAAATGCCTGGTTTTCATGGTTTACATGTTATGGTGTATTTGTTCGTTGTCTTCGGTTTCGTATGCATCCCTTCAAGCGAGCGCGGTTCTGATCAGGCGAGCGTGAATCCTCTCTAGCGTGCGGGAGTAATTTTGGATTGGCACCTTATGCTGTCTTATCTTGATATGAGGTTTCACTCTTATTTTCGTCTCTGGACTGATTAATCATTCTTCATGTCTTTATATATGTGACCAATACGCTACTTTCTATGATTTTGTGGTCTACATATCAGCATATTTTCTCATATCACCTTCCTCATTCATTTAATCTCTGGAGGATTTGTATATTCTGATCCATCTTTCCCTTTCTGCTCGCTTATTTAGCTGAGCATTTTTTAATATGGACGGGTTTGTTCTATGATGATGCTAGCCACCTTTTGGCTGCCTCTGGTTGGGATCTCGCTGTATGTCTATACAGCTTGAGATGTATTTGGACTATGTACTGTTTTATATTAATATATCACAGCGTTTTTTTCAAAAAAAAAAATAAAACGCTTTTGGTCACGAAGATTATCAAAATAGTCCAATGTTTCCAGCCCTTCCACACGTACATCATTGAAAGACTTGATACAAAATATTTGTTTACGTAAATGTAGAGTATTTCAAGGTGGTATTTAATACAACAAAAAATATATAACAAAACATATATGTAATGCATGACAGAGCCCATCCCTCATAATCCAGTTGATATCAATATACAAGTCACATTGTGTTAAGTTGGAAATACAAAAGGAATTTTTGGCTCTTTTTAATTGAAAATGTACTAAAATGATTAAATGAGACGAGAGTATAGAAGTGACTCTAATAACTAGTATTAGATACAGACAAGTAATTATGTACTGCCAATGTGACGGTAAAAGGCTTGCTATCAGTATTTCTCACTCTTGGTGTGAGTTGAAGCTTTCCAGCTTCCAAGGTGTCTCACAATCTCAATTCAAAACTACCAATAATGCCACAACTTCATTCAGTAAGTAGTCACAATTACACTTCTGATCATAATCTCCTATCAAGCTGTTATCATTAAGGTTTCTTGAATTTTTTGTGTTGAAACAAAACTAATTGAAGTTTTAAGGGATTTTTCCTACCACATTCACCCGTATTCTGAAATTTTAGATATAATGGAGTAACTTTCTTGGCTTCCATCATAGTTACAAGGAATGAAAATTCTCTTGAAAGGTCTAGAATTAGTATATGGCTTTCTCAATCCATAAATATAAAACAAAAAAAGAAATATTTTGGGGTTACATTTAGAATTAAGGGTTCAGTAAGTTTTTTTAGCTTCCATCGTAGTTAAAAAGAATAAAACACTCTTGAAATGTTTGAAATTTCAGTATATCACTCCTAATATATAGAATAATTAAACAAAATACAAAATATTTTGGAGTTGCAATACATAATTATGTTCAGAATTAGAAATAATGATAATGGATAGGAAAGAGATCCAAATTTCATCAAATGGAAGTGGGGCTGGAGTTAAAGAAGTAAAAAAAAATTACCCAAAAGATGCACATCCCTATGTTTAAACTATGGCCCTATGTCAAATAATTGACACAGTCTAATAATTATGATGTATAAGTCAAAATATGCTTAAAATTATACACCCTTGGGTTGAACTTAATAATATGCTAGCCTTTAGGGGTCGTGTAATACAGGCTAGTAGGGCTCCTATTGTGCAAGAAGCCACAAATTAGAGTTTTAAAATCCTCTAGTGTGGGGTTTAATGTATGGTCTCAAATGCGCCTATAAAAAAATTGCAATACTATACATCCATATAAGAGTTATTCTGAGCCACAGTACCCAAAAGGCTTGCTTGACTCTTGTGTGTCTGGACTCACTAGGACCACCACCCTTCATTGCAAGAGCACCACGTAAATTTCATGTTATGACTTGTTACCCCTCATATTGTATGAGAGGTAACCATGTTATCATCATGTGAGTATTTCTCCCTTTTAATGAATCATCCCTAATTTGAGTATTCTGTAAGTTGGAAATAAATATTAAGTCTAGACTCCATGGTCATCTAATGCACACAGGAAATAAATTTTCTCCTTCTCAACGTAGATAAAACATACACTGCAAATTTCTGAACTGATAAACTTCCATCTCAGCTATACTCACCATCTTTTTCTCCTTTTGAATTAATTTCTTCTTCAATCTCAGTATAATTTCTTGCTCTCCCTTAATTTTTATTTCCTATCTAAGCCTTTCCCTCTACAATAAACACAATACAATCTGTTGAAAAATGAAAAAATATTTCGAACAAAGAAGAATATTATAATCACACCCAAAAATAGAGGTCCATCAAGCATGTTTCAAACATAGCATACCTTGGTCATAACTTTTGGTTGGAACTTATCTTCTCCCTGAGATGACAACAGATCACGACTTTTCACAAGGGGAAGTGCAAGGTTCAAATTTGGATTTACTCCAAATGCATCATGGAGTAAATCCACGATACATTCTAACTGTCCCATGATATTATCATTCTAATTGTCCCATGAGTTTTAATTCTTTCTAATAGAAAGCGCATTGATAAATTTTATCCTGTTGTTCTAATGTGAATGATTTCTAGACTACTTTTTCCTTTTCACTATGCATGCATCTACAGAGTTGAGAAACACTCTATTTTAGAATGATCTGAATTATTTAGAAGATATCAGTTTGATTGTAATCATCTGTATTTCTTTGTAGATTCCATATTTTAAACTAGGCTCTACTAGAAGGATCATCAATTTTCCTCACTAAGCCTCTACAGCTAAGAGCCATAATCAAAAGTAGTGTCTGAAACCTAGAATTAGAAAAACTAATTGAATAGATGGTTACTTGAGGGATATTACATAATATTTCCAAGTAATTTCTCACCAAACAACTAGCTGGAGAAATAAGTATCTGATAGTCGAAATATACAGAAGACTTATAGACTAGAAATTTTCATATACAAAACATTGAACCATCTGGATTGTTGAGAAAAACACAACGGAAACTAAATAGACAATCAAACACACAGCATAAAAAAACATGAAACAACAGAGATTTAACGTGGTTCACCCAACCAATCTGGGCTATGTTCACCAAACAGAGGCATCAACAATCTCATTCAGCAAAAAGAGAATTACAACAGCAAAGTTTTTCATCTGCACATCTCTTCCACTCAACTCACATTTCTCATGCTCATTTGCCTCTACAGGCTTAAATTTTATAGTTGGGAGTAGAAACTGAATCATAAACTCACTCACAACAAAATAGGATGCAATAACTCCACATCAGGATTAGATGGAGTCAATTTAGCAACAAATCCTATTATTGTCACATTCAAGAGATTTTCTCCAAAATTAATTAAAAGAAATCTCAAAAATCTCCACCTTGACAACAATTAGCCTGATACCCTATTCCATTATTATTTTTATCTTTTATACAAGCCAAGAGAATCCAAACACCATCGTAGCTTCTCTAACAAAACTAGTTTCATGAACATGTCCGCATAGTTTTCCTTTGTATGCACCTTTTCAAGAGAGACTCCTCTTTCAGTGATAACCTGTCTTACAAAATGGTACTTGATAGGTATATGCTTGATTTACTATGATAGGCCAGATTTTTAGCCAAGTGAATTGCACTTTGACTATCACAAAATAACTTGATGTTGTCCTGCAGCCTCCCAAACTCACCAAACAAACCTTTCAACCAAACTGTTTCTTTGCAAGCATGTGAAGCAGCTATGTATTCTGCTTCTGTAGTGGATAAAGAAACAATATTTTGCAGCTTTGACATCCATCTTATAGCTCCACCTTCAAGAGTAAATACATATCCTGAAGTTGACTTTCTCTTATCCAAATCACCTGCAAAATCGGAATCAACATATCCGCAAGCAAAATCACTACTTCTGTTATAAGTGATACAATAATCACTTGTGCCTGTCAGATACCAAAGCACCCATTTCACTTTTGACCAGTGTGATTTTCCTGGATTTTCCATATAGCTGCTGAAAACCCCAACTGCATGTGAAATATCTGGTCGTGTACAAACCATCGCATACATCAAACAAACTACTACATTGGCATATGGAATTCGAGACATATATTCCTTTTCTTCATTTGTGTTAGGACATAAACTTGAAGAAAGCTTAAAATGGGAAGCTAAAGGGATTGAAACAGGCTTCACATTGTTCATACCAAACCTCAAGAGTATTTTCTCAATATACTTCTTTTGTGATAGCCACAACTTACCATTGCTCCTGTCTCTGAAAATCTCCATGCCCAAAATCTGTCTCACTGCTCCTAGATCTTTCATATCAAACGTCCTAGCCATCTAAGCCTTTAACCTGTTGATCTCAATTATGCTTATGCTTGCTAAAAGCATATCGTCAACATACAACACTAAGATAATGAACATGCCATTACTTAATCTCTTAAAGTAAAAAAAATGATCATATTCAATTCTTATATAATTTTGACTCATCATGAAAGAATCAAATTTCTTGTACCACTGTTGAGGCAATTGCTTCAGACCATACAATGATTTCTTGAGCCTACAAACAAATTTCTTGTTGTGATTTTGAACAAACCCTTCCAGTTGTTCCATATAAATCTCCATGTAAAAATGTAGTTTTAACATCTAGTTGCTGTAATTCTAAATCAAGTAAAGCAAAAAATGCTAACACAATCTGAATTGAAACAATTTTTACAACTAGTGAAATATCTCATGAAAGTCAATTCCTGCTTTTTGAGAAAAACCTTTTGCGACTAGCCTTTCTTTGTACTTATTTTTTGTATCATCAACACCCCTTTTCAATTTGTAAACCCATTTACATCCCACAGTTTTTCTGTCTTTAGGAAGTTCCACCAAATCCCATGTGACATTCTTGTCTAATGCCTTCATCTTGTCCTTCATAGGTTCTTTCCACGTATCACTGTTAGAACCTTCTACAGCTTCCTGATAGCACAAAGGTTCATCATCATTAGCAGTTAAACCAACTAAAGTAGCATAACCATCATACCTTTTAGGAGGACGTTTGATTCTCGTGGACCTCCTTAAAGATGTTTCTAGTACTTCCACAATTTTTTTATTATTATCTGTAGGAACTTCTTCATGATCTGCATCTGAAACATGTTCATGATATACATCTGAAACTTGTTCATGATTTGCATCTAAAACTTGTTCATCTGGACTATCATCAGTATTTGAACTGGTTTCAAACTGAATGTGTTGAAAATTAGTTACATTATCATGTTTCAATTTATCATCTACATCTGGATTATCGAGTGAAGATTCATTGAATTTAACATCTCTGTTAATGATGATCTTGTGAGTAGTAGGATCCCACAACCTTATATCTTAGTCCCATCACCATATCCAACAAAGATATATCCTTTTGATTTAGGATCTAATTTAGAACGCTGATGTTTCAGAACTAGAGCATATGCATCACAACCAAAAAAATACAGTTTAAAATAATCACAAGGATGACCTTTCCATACCTCTTGAGGAATTTTGCATCCTATTGTAGTTGATGGTGATCGATTAATCAAATATCAAGCCATAGATATAGCTTCTGTCCATAGTTCCTTCTACAAATTGGCATTACGAAGCATACTTCTTGCTCTCTCTAAAAGAGTATTGTTCATGCATTCAACAACTCCATTTTGCTGAGGAGTATATACAGTAGTTTTATGTCTTTCAATCCCAGTTTTCTTACAATAATTATCAAATTCCTTTGAAGTAAACTCACCACCATTGTCAGTTCTTAAACATTTAATGGTTCTTCCAGTGATGTTTACAACTAATGCTCTAAACTGTTTGAAAACTCTGAATACATCAGACTTTTTCTTTAACATATATACCCACACTTTTGTAGAGAAATCATCAATAAAAGATACAAAATATGATGATCCTCCATATGAGATTGTAGGAGATGGACCCCAAATATCATAATGGATATAATCAAGAATTCCCTTACTAGTATGTTTTCTAGTTTTAAACTTCTGCTTGCTTTGTTTCCCATATAGACAATGTTTGCAGAAATATAACTTAGAAGATTTTAAACTAGGAAGTAACTTACGATCAGATAGAATTTTTAATCCTCTTTCGCTCATATGGCCCAACCTTTGATGCCATAGACGAATAGAATTACTGTCGTTTTCAGATACTGTAGAAGCATGATCTGTCTTTGTTCTTCCTTCTAACTGAAAAATATTTCCAACCTTCTTTGCTTTCATTACTAGTAAAATTCCTTTATAAACTTTCATTACTCCACCTTGAATAAATGTTTTATATCCATTTGTGTCTAGTAATCCTAGTGAAATGAGGTTATTTCTTAGTTTAGGCACATGTCTTACATCAGTTAAAATTTTATTTGTCCCATCAAACATTTTAATCTGGATGCTTCCAATTCCCACAATATTACATGAGACATCATTTCCCATGTAAAAAAATCCATCATTGATTGATTTATAAGATTTAAACCACTCTCTATGAATTCACATATGATTTGACGCACCAGAATCTAACAAACATTGTTGACCATGATTAGACAAACTAACTGATAACACTTCATCACTCATACCTGAAACGGATGTCGAACCTGTATCTGTCGTGTTTGCTTCTTTCTTCTCTGTTGAAGAGTCTCCTTTGGATGTTTGTTGTCTCTTCCAATAGTCCTTCAAATTTCCTGATTTGCCACAAAACTAGCACTTTACGTTACTCTTATTCCCTTTTGATTTTGACCACGAGTTTTTGTGCTTACTGAAGCGTCTTTCTTTAGAACGACCTTTGACCATCATTGATTCTAATGTAGAGGTTTCTAAATTTGACCTTTCCCTTGTTTCTTCAAATAGAAAAGCTCAAACAACATCATCAAACTCAAGGGTTTCTGATGAACTAAGACTTATAGAAGTAACAAAATGATCCCGTGACTCGGGCAACGAGCATAATAAACTTACAGCTTTATCTTCTAATTCAAATTTTACTTCTATACATTCTAACTGCACCAAGAGAGTATTAAAGGTATTCAAATGATCAGTAATTGATGTACCCTCCTTCATGCACAAGCTATACAACTGTCGCTTCAAAAGAATCCTATTGGTTAAGGACTTTGTCATGTACAAATTTTCAAGCATTTTCCACAAACCAGCAGCAGTTTTCTCTGACACGATGTTAAACAAAACATCATCCGCTAAACACAATCGAATGCCACTCAGTGCTCTTTCATCCATGTCACTCCATTCGTTATCTATCATGGTGTAAGGTTGTTTGGCTTTTCCCAACAGCGCCTTTGCCACACCTTGTTGTACGAGTAGATCGTGCATCTTCACTTTCCAGATCTCAAAGTTGTTTTTCCCGTTGAACTTCTGATCTCAAATCGAGCAGTTTGTGTTTTTTCCATGTTAAGTAACTTGTGTTGAGCCTCAAAATTGTGCTTTCTTTCATTCCATTTTACCTCATTTTCCTTTGTCCATTGCTATCCTAGACCCAATTGATCAATGAATATAGTTAAAATTACTTCTAGAATGATTTACATGACTGACTTGCTAAGTTTTGTGATTTTTGCCATTGTAAAGCATTTTGGCCGGAACTAGCTGCAGAATGCAAACATTTCGTAGCTAACCGGCGATTCTGCAGCTGTCTTCACGTTTGAGTATGTTCCAGGTGGCCTCTCAAGAAAAACCGCATATGGGCATAATCCACGTCATGTCTACATGGTTCGTTGCTCATCATGGAGGAAGAAACGAATTCTAGGTATGGTTTTGGGACGTGGGAACACATTTAGGAAGGAAGACTTCTATTAGGACTGTCTCAGTCCAGATGTATTTTCCTTTTCACGCAGCCACTTCAAGAGTCCTAATGTGATTCTGATAAGGAAAGACAGTGTTCCTAAATTGTTGCAAATCTTGTTATTTACATTTTTTATATAAACACTTGGGAAACCAAGAGCTAGGCTAGATTTTATGCTAGATTTCATTCCAGATTTTGCTTAGATTTTGTGCTACATTTCTGAAGATGCAGAGTGCTATGTTCAAGTTATTTCATCTTTAATGAATCAGACAGTGTTGTTTTGAAAGCGTTGATTTAATTTGGAGTTGAATTCCATCAGGTGGTAGAGGGCCCCTGCCTCTTGCACGGATTTATTTGCGTAAATTAGATAAGTATTCTAGCTGCCTTTACGTTTTTGAATTTGAATTAGTAGTTGTTTTAATTAGCTACTGTAGTTGTACTCATTCTAACTCTTCCACAAGAAGAAGCTCTTCCAAAATATTATAATGATGAATGGGAAATAGCTATAGTATTGTAGGATTTGAAGTTGAATTCATAGTTGTTTTTAATTAGCTACTGTAGTTGTACTCATTCTAACTCTTCCACAAGAAGAAGCTCTTCCAAAAGATTATAATCATGAATGGGAAATGGCTATAGTATTGTAGGATTTAGTTGTAATTTTTGTTGTTCACTATCACAGTTACACTTTTTCTAATCACTCTTCCACAAGAAGAAACTCTTCCAATAAATTCTTAAGGAGTCCAAGACATGACCGTGATAATGAATGATTTAGTTGTGTGTTTGCACTAAGTACCATCCCTGTTCTTGCTCTTAAACGCTTGTCCAAAATATCATAATGATGAGTGGGATATGGATATGATATCTTAGTTTTTCATTGCTTTCAGTCTTTATGTTTGCATCTGCACTCAATTACACAGTCAGAATTGTTCTAAAATCTCTTCCAAAAGAAGGAACTCTTCCAAAATATCAATAATGATGGACAAACAGACTGTATAATTCCATAGAATAATGCATGATAGCATAGTTAGGATGCTCCGGAGTTTAATTGCACTTAACTCATGTTCAGTTACTTTGTTTTGAGTTTGATGATGACTTGTAGTTCAGCATTGTTCTAGATTAGTGGCATCTTAAGTTCATTCTTAGATTAACTCATTGCACTTGCACTTCACATTCATATTGTCACCCACTTCACAATAGATTACTTCAGTTGTTAAGATTAACAAAACAACCTTCATTATTCACAAATCTCTTCTTGTTCTAAAATCCATAATTAACTCATCACTACATGAACAGAAGACCATATCACTTTAAGGCCTGAAGTACTTCTGCAATTTCCTTATCATTTCATAAACAGAGCTCTCTCTCAAAAGACTACTTTGAAAAGAAATTAATAACTCTTGAGCAAGGTTTTGTGACATTCAATTGAATTGCAGAATAGAGTTAGAAAACTAGTCCTAGAATAGAAGATCTTATGATGATATCAATGTTTTATTCCAAACATATTTCAACAAATCTCTAACCAAGGATAAAATGCTGCATCATTATAAGTTAGTTGTTTAAACTGTTTAGTTAGGAAGATTTGCATGTTTAGTTGATCATTTCTCAAGTTGAGTTTATGTTTTTAATCTTTCCTTAGAAGTCATTATCAAGCTCTGTTTTTGCTTAGTCATAGTTTAGATTTGATTCTACTTCAGTGTTTGCAATTGCATTTGTCATTTGTCATCAATCAATTAGGTCTCACTCTGTTTTTAATCATTAGCTTCCTTCCATCAGTTTTCTAGTCACCTTTCTTGTGAACATAAAACCACCAAAAGATCAAAAACATCATAAATCATCACAAAAGACCAAAAACATCACAAAACACTACACACAACGCATTAAGAAACAAGAACCTAGGTACATACAGTACACTTCACTTCAGCAGTTTACCAACCCTGGTTGACAATTAAATGAGCTCAATTTAGGAGACTAGATTGAGACCAAACATTTTGGCGCCGTTGCCTGGGAAGTGAAAACTAGGTAACCTTTGTTTCTTAGCATCCAAAAACAATTATATGCGTAGGGAGAGAGATTCAAGGGGAAGATTTATAAGCAGCAGAGGCATAAGTTTGATTTCTAGAACACCACTTGTTTCATCTAGATCCAGAGCTAGTACACCTTCAACTCAAACCCATCTTCCATCCTCCCTTGATCCTGGACTTCTAGAAGATCTAAGGTCAACTATTCCATTAGAGAAACCTTCCACTTCATCCACTGAACCTGCCATAGAAGAAGATCTAAAGACTCCTAGTAGGGATACAAACCTTTCCACTTCTACAAGAGAGTCAACCATGGCAGAAGAAGGAGGAGGAGGAGTTTTTAATGGAGAAAACACACTGTTTGGAGGTAGAGGTAGAGGTAGAGGAGAAGGAGGTAGAGGAGAAGGGGGTAGAGGTGCAAATGGAGGAAGAGGTAGAATAGGAAACTCTTTTGGGTTCCCTATAATTGATGAAGAAACCAATACAACCATGAAAAACATTTCACCTTCTGTCCTTCCAAACTTCTATGGACTTAAAACTGAAGATCCTGAAACTTTCTTATTCGAATTTGAAGTGCTATGTAGGACTTATGACTACTTACAAGATGCTCAAAAACTGAAATTATTTCCTTCAAATTTGAAGGGAGCAGCATTGAAGTGGTTTATGAGTCTAATCAGTAGTTCTATTAGAACATGGGAAGATATGAAACAAGCATTTCTAGAGAGATACTTGGATTATTGTATGCCGGTTAATCATAAGGAAGAAGTGTTCAAGATGTTACAAAAAGAAGATGAAAACTTAGAAGATTTGTTGGAAATATTTAATTACAACATCAAAAGGGCAAAAATGGAAAATCTAGATCAAGACACCTTAAAAGCTCTTTTGTTGAAAAAAATTAGGGATGAATGGTTGGATATTCTTAACATGATGGGAAAAGGGGATATATCACAACTCACATTACCTGAAATATCTGAGTTATGTATCAACCTTTCCAGAGGGAAATCTAAAACTGCCAAAGGTCCAAGAGATCCTGCTCTTGCAAGGGCAAGTAAATCTGCTTCTGGGACAGTAAGTAGATCATAAGTAGGACATATGCTTGATGATTTTAAATCTGACATCTTAGGGAGTCTTAGTGAACAGATAGACACCCTTAAGATACAAAACAAGCAAAAGGCTGAATCTGATGCCTTGGCAATCTTTTGTCCCAAATGTAGGAAGAAACATGCCTTGAGAGAGTGCCCTTTGGATGTAAAAGCTGTAGAAACCTGTGTTATTTGTTCCGAGAAACATGAGACCAAGAATTTTCCTTCTCTTCCTGGTCTCAAGGCTGTTTTTCAAGAAGAAACTCCTACAGATTCCACAGAATCTCTTAACTTTGTATCTAGAAGACCTTGGCAGGGACCTCAGACACAGGGATTTCATGATCAAATGTATAATCAACCTCCACCTTGGAATTCTTGGTAGCAACCTTGGCCCCAATTTCAAAATCAATCTCAAGCTTGGGCACAAGGATCACAAGGTCCCTATGGAAGATACTCTCCATATTATCAGTATCCACCATCCTATCCACCATATCCACATTTTTATCCTCAAAATCCTCAACAAAATTTTCCTCAAAATCTTCAACAAAATTTTCAAAAAAATCCTCAACAACATCATCAGAACCAACCACATCAAAATCAACCACTTCCATTACCATTCCCTCAAAAATCCAATCAATTTCCAGCTCAACCCATACCAAACCCCAATAATAAGAACCCTCAGAATACATACATGATAGAAGGCCAACAGCTTCCAACTTATTTAATTACTCCTCTAGACCTTAGTGATGTTCAACTTAGGTCTGGCAGGATACTTGAAAAGAGGAAACCTTCTGTGATCATACAAGAACAAGATAATTCTGAGGAAGACTCTCTACGGGTGAATAAAAGTCTTGAGGAAGACACATCCTTTCAAGACCCACACATTGAAAAACTAAAACAAAAAGATCCAATAAATCCAACTCCTGTATTAGTGCAACCATCTACATCTACTTCTATACCTCCCTTTCCGGAAAGATTACAAATTGATAGAGGTATAGAAAAACAGATCACGGTGCCTAATTATGATTTCTTAAATGAATTGAGAAATGTTTGCATTAAAATTCCATTATTGCAAGCCATCAAGGAAATCCCAATTTTAGCCGAAACAATAAAAGAGTTGAGTATGAAAACAACAAGAAAAAGAATAAGAGAAACAAAGAAAATTCAACTGGTAGGAAAAATAGCAGACATTATGATGGGCAAGATTCCTATTCCAAAGTATCTTGACCCAGGAAATCCAGTTGTCAAAATTCACATCAATGGAATTGAAATTCAAAACACACTCATTGACTTAGGAGCAACAATAAATATCATGAGTAGACAAATCATTGGCAAACTGAAACTTCCTAATCTTCTCTTTACACCCACACTATTACAATTAGCAGATAGATCTATGATCAAACCAGATGGGGTAATAGAAGACATTCCAGTGTCCCTAGATTCTTGGGAGTACCCTGTGGATTTCATGATCCTAACTCCTAAGAATAATCTAGGAGGCCATCCTGTTATATTAGGAAGACCTTGGTTGGCTACAGCTGATGCTTTTATTAGTTGTAGGTCCGGTGATATGTATATTTCTGATGGTAGTTCAACAAAGAAATTCAATTTATATCCTCCAGCTAGGACAATTACAGATTTAGATGACACTCAATGGATAGAGGATGAAGAAGATTTACAACCACTCTTCACAATTTCAGAAATTAGTGAAGATAATCAAATTCTGAATACTCTAGAAAACTTTGAATCCTCTCCAAAACAAAAACATGAATCATTTCAAGAGGGATCCAATATTGAGTTTCTGTCATCTAGGCAGATGTCTCTTCATTCTATGGACGAATTTGGCAGCTCTACAAGTGAAATTTTTCCAGGAAAAACCTTGAACATAAACAAGAACCTAGAAAAATCTCAACAAGAAGAGTTAGTCAAAGTATTACAGAGACATTCTTTTGCATATGCATGGGAATACACTGACATGAAAGGGATAAGTCCCAAGACTTGTACTCATCACATCTATATAGAGGCAAATTGCAAACCAATCAGACAGCCTCAAAGATGGATCAATCCAAATCTTAGGGAAATTGTTAAAGAGGAATTACAAAAATTGTTAAATGTTAATTTCATCTATCCTATTTCAGATAGTCAGTGGGTTTCTCCTTTGGTAATTGTGCCAAAGAAAAATGGAAAATGGAGGGTGTGTGTTGACTACCGAGAATTGAATAAAGCTACTCTTAAAGACCATTTTCCCTTACCTTTCATAGATCAAGTATTAGATACACTAGCAGGTAAAAAGTAATTTTCATTCCTAGATGGGTTTAGTGGTTACAATCAAATCCAAGTAGCACTTGAAGACCAAGATAAAACCACATTTACTTGTCCTTGGGGTACCTATGCCTACCGAGTATTGCCATTTGGATTATGCAATGCACCTGCAACATTCCAAAGGGCAGTATTAGGAATTTTTTCAGATCTAATACATGACTGTGTAGAGGTGTACATGGATGATTTCACAGTTTATGGGAATACATTTGAAGAGGCTTTAGAAAACTTGGAAAAAGTCTTAAAAATATGTCAAGAAGCAAACCTTTCACTTAGTCATGAAAATTTTTTTATGATGTTTACTGAAGGTATTGTTTTAGGGCACCACATTTCAGGGGATGGGATTAGAGTTGATGAGGCAAAAGTTGAAGTCATTTCTAACCTATCCATTCCTAGTTGTCAAAGAGATGTTAGAAGTTTTCTAGGATTTACAGGGTATTATTGGAGATTTATAGAAAACTTCACCAAAATAGCATCTCCACTCTTCAAATTACTCACCAAAGATTGTGAATTCAAGTGGACTTCTGATTGCCAGTTAGCTTTTGAAACCCTGAAAACCAAAATTTCTCAAGCACCTATATTAAGGGGACCTAACTGGAAGTTACCTTTTCATATCTCGACAGATGCTTCCGATACAGCTCTAGGAGCAGTATTGGGACAAAAAGACTTGATTCCCTATGCCATCTATTATACCAGTAAAAATTTGACTCCTGCGGAGTTAAAATATACTGTAACTGAAAAAGAGTTTTTAGCTGTTGTTCATGCCATAAAAAAATTTAGACACTATATAACAGGCTATGAAACTTTTGTTCACACTGATCATTCTGCAATTAGATATTTAATGAACAAATCAATCACTAATGGCAGAGTTATAAGATGGTTGTTGCTCTTACAAGAATTCAACATTACTATTCTAGATAGGCCTGGAAAACAAAACACAGTGGCTGATTTCCTATCTAGACTCCAAAATATCAAAGATGACACTCCGGTTGAAGATCAATTTCCTGATGAATATCTTTTTGCAATCTCTACTCAAACTCCATGGTTTTCCGATATTGCGAATTATTTAGTTTCAGGAAAATTTCCTTCAATTATGAATGCAAGGGATAAAAGAAAAATCATTAATGATAGTGCAAATTATTCATGGGTCGCTAATTAGTTATACAAGACAGGTCCAGATTTGATCATTAGAAGGTGTGTTCGTGAAGATGAGATGCCCGAGATTCTCAAGGCATGTCATGACGAACCTTGTGGCAGACACTTTGCAGATAAGAGAACAGCCTATAAGATCCTTAATCTAGGATATTATTGGCCATCCTTGTTTAAAGATGCTAAGGAGTATGTCAAAAGGTGTGACAGTTTCCAAAGGGTAGGGAAACCTTCTCCTTCAGGTGAGATGCCATTACAACCTCAGGTACACATTGAACCTTTTGAAAAATGGGCTTTGGATTTTCTAGGACCTATTAGTCCTCCATCAAGAAAAAAGAAATATATATTAGTTTGCACTGATTATGTTACTAAATGGGTAGAAGCTAAACCATTACTTGTTGCTAATGAATCATCTGTAGTTAATTTTCTTTTTGAGGATATTTTTACTCGTTTTGGTGTCCCAAGGGAAATTGTTACAGATCAAGGAGCTTAGTTTACATGAAGGCTAGTGGAGAAAATGATGGAGAAGTACAAAATCAGACATAGAAAAACTAATCCTTATCATCCACAAGCAAATGGTCAAGTGGAATCTGCTAATAAGGTCATTGAAGGAGTCCTAACAAAGACTGTTCATTTACATAGAAGATATTGGGTAGATAGGCTTCCTGAAGCCTTGTGGGCCTATAGAACTACATGGAGAAACACAACAGGCCATACTCCTTATGAACTTGTTTATGGAAAGCAAATTTTGTTTCCCATAGAGTTTCAGATTCAAACTTTCAAAATGGCAGTTCAGCTAGGACTTGATTTAACGGAGGCACAAAAGCATAGACTGGAGCAGATTAATGAATTGGATGAGATCAGACAAGATGCAGTTCAGAAAACAAGTCTAGTCCAACAGCAAAGGGCTATATGGCATGACAAGTACATCAAAGAGAAGAAATTCAAAGAAGGTGACTGGGCTCTCTTGTTTGATTCAAAATTCAAGGATTTTCAAGGTAAATTTCAGACACATTGGCTTGGGCCATATGAAATTGTTGAAATTTTTGATAATGGGGCAGTAAAAATCAGAACTATAGATGAAGAAGAGGTTACTTTTCTTGTGAATGGTCATAGAATGAAGCTATACCACAAGCCACTCTCAAGAGAAGAGTTTGTCAAGAAGTTCCAAGAAAGCAATGATGTGAAGTTAATGAAGAAGAGTCTCTCTTCTTCATCAACTTGATTAAATTTTCTGAACCATTTCTTTAAAAAAATAAAATAAAATAAAGGTATAAACATGAAAACCAATCATTGATTGGCATGTTTATATAGAAAAGATAGGGTGAAAATCAGAGTCTCTCTGACACTCTAACTTTTCCCATTTTTGTTTTTACAAGCAGTTGTTACAAAAATCATAAGTTCAGATCCATAGTGCTTATGATCCATCTCATTTCATTTCACTCCATTCACTTATTCATCCATACTCCATTTCATTCCATCATTCATATTTCACTTCATTCCACATATCATTCATCTCATTCCATACTCCATCCATCTCATTTTCATGACAAAATTCCAAATTTGATATCTTGTTGTAAATGAATAAAACATGTCAAGGATTGCAGGGTAGTTCTTATGTTCTTTCACTCCATTTCATAAACTGAATCCATTCAATTTCATCATCCACTTCATACATATCATAACTCATCATCCATCTTCATTCATACCATATAACATTTCACCTATATTCCAAAAACACTCCATTCCGTGATTAAAATGCTCTACAAGAACATTCTGCAGCTCAACAGACATTCTGCAGCTGATCAGCCTTTCTGCAGCTAGACAGTCTTTCCGCAGCTACAAATCCTGAAGGCATCAATCAGCAGACATTAGAATTGTAAAAAAATGACCCAGTGTATCCATGAATCAAAAGCATCAATAAGATTATTAAGACTCTTCCAAATGTGAACAAAGAAGACAAAGACTACAAAAATCAAATGAAAGGCAGAGGTAACAAGTTTAAAATTATAATGGCATTTCATTAAAGTTTAACATAGTTTTAGTTATGGATTGTTCGAAAAGGTTGTTTTAATTATTTTTATTGATCAAGACCAATAAACCCTCCACACACTTTGGATTAAAATCTCTCATTTCAAATTCCTTATTCGACATCATTTAAGCGGTTAAAATGGTCGAGGTATTTGAATTCTTCACGTCTCTTAACCAAATCATTCAATGATGATTCTCTTTGCCGTTGTAAAAATCTCCGCCGTCTCTTCAATCATTAATTCATTCCCTCCACCTCACTCCACTACTTCATTCCGTGACCACTGCCATCACTCCATTCTGTAGTCGGCATTTCATTCCGTAGACAGAGATATTCTTATCACTGAGAGCAGAGCCAAAGGATATCAGTTTGAATAGCATTGAGCATTATCATTGTAAACGCAGAGCAGAGAAAAAGGGTAAATTCAGAGGTATAGCAGCATGAGAATTTGAAGCCATTTGATTCCGTGGGCAGACAAAGTATCACTGTGGGCAGAGAATGAGCATTATCACTATAAACACAGAGGTATAGCAGAGAAGAATTTGAATTCATTTGTCACTGTCAAACAGAGGCATATCAGTCCAAAGTTCCATTGTCAACAGAGGCATATCAGTCCAAAGTTCCATTGTCAACAGAAGCATACCAGTCCGAAGTTTTGAAGCTGTTTTCATTGTCAACCAAAGGTATATCAGCTCAAAGTTTGAAGCTGTTGTCACTGTCAATCAGAGGTATGTCATTCCGAAGTTTGAAGCCATTTTCATTAAGAACTTGAAGCCATTTCAATTCGAAGGTGAAAGTCATTGTTTTTGTGGGTAGAAGAGTGTTAATTTGAACATTGAAGAAGCAATCATGGGTTTCATTGTAAGAACTGAACCAGTGGGTTCAAAATATTTAGAAGGCTACCCTCAATGCAAAGAAATGTTACAACAAATAGGATGGCTTCAATTTTTGGAGAAATTTAATGGCTTCCACAAGGAAGTCACTAAAACATTTGAAAGATCATTTCAAGGAACTAAAGTTGAAGTGGGAGATGTCAAATTTACTGTCACTGAAGTTTTCATTGCAGAGGCTACAGGGTTGCTCAGAAATGGAGAGAGATGGTTCAAAAACAGAGAATTCCACAATGAATCCTGGAAAAAAATTTTAAAATCACCAGGTATGGATGTCACTGTATTTAAGAAAGGAATTCCAAGTTCTACATTGAAAAATAAATGGAGAAACATACTACTTCTTCTGCAAAAATTTATTACATATGAGGGTAGATATGGGACATTTTATGTCTACCACATTAGACTGATAATGCATTTTCTGGGGGAAGACCTAAACCTACCTTACTTCTTGCTTCAAAGCTTGAAAAAGAAGGGTTCAATTTTTAGAGACAACTTTATATCATCATGGGTTGGTTAAAATTTTGATTGAACATCATTTAACCAAAACAAATGATACATGGGACGATTTCTTGATAAGAAATCATTTTGAAGAGCCAAAAGAACCCACACCTAAACCACATCCTACAAGGAGAAGCAGGAAATGGAGGGCTTCAAAAGTTGAAATTGACAAAACAGTCCAAGAGAGCAGTGAGGAAATCATTTTAGAGAAGTTGACTCAAATCAAGAGGCAACTTAAGAAAGAGAAGGTAATCAAGAAATCTGCCACAGAGAAAGGAGAGGGATCCTCTCAGCCTAGAAGAAGCCACAGACTAAAGGGGAAACTGAAGAAAACATTAATCAAACAGACAGGGGTAATTAATATAGAAGATGAAGAAACATCCATTGAAGAAGATGTTGAAGAGGATTTTAATGAAGGAACCCCTGAAATTGACCCTGCTCAACAAGAAATTTATGACTATGTGGAAACTTTGGAGAGGAGAGCTTCAGAAAGCAGAGAGAGAACCCCCAGTCCTCCACTGTCTGAAATAGATGTATTAAGAAGGGATAGGTATGAGTTGGAATTACTTAATATACACATCAAAAATGAGAATGAAATTCTCAAGGATCAAGTCAAGCTCAAAACTGATATGAACTCAACCTTATCCCTCCATATAAACAAAGTGGAAAAGACAAATGAAAAGTTGAAGAAAAGGAACAAGAAGCTAATCAGGGCACTCACCAACCTAAGATTCAAACTTGTTATTATAAAACCCAGAAGATCTCTAGCTTCCAGACAAAGGAGAAGGAGAGGATTAGATGTCCTTGCAGAAGCCTCTGAGTTCATAGGATAATTTACATGAGGACATGCAAAGAGACAGCAGTGGGGGTATGTTGAGCCTCAAAATTATGCTTTCTTTCATTCCATTTTACCTCATTTTCCTTTTTCCATTGCTATCCTAGACCCAATTGATCAATGAATATAGTTAAAATTACTTCTAGAATGATTTACATGACTGACTTGCTAAGTTTTGTGATTTTTGCCATTGTAAAGCATTTTGACTGGAACTAGCTACAGAATGCAAACATTCCGTAGCTAACCAGCGATTTTGCAGCTGTCTTCACGTTTGAGTATGTTCCAGGTGGCCTCTCAAGAAAAACTGCATATGGGCATAATCCACGTCATGTCTACATGGTTCGTTGCTCATCATGGAGGAAGAAACGAATTCTGGGTATGGTTTTGGAACGTGGGAACACATTTAGGAAGGAAGACTTCTATTAGGACTATCTCAGTCCAGATGTCTTTTCCCTTTTCACGCAGCCACTTCAAGAGTCCTAATGTGATTCCAATAAGGAAACACAGTGTTCCTGAATTGTTGCAAATCTTATTATTTACATTTGTTATATAAACACTTGGGAAACCGAGAGCTAGGCTAGATTTTATGCTAGATTTCATTCCAGATTTTGCTTAGATTCTGTGCTACATTTCTGAAGACGCAGAGTGCTATGTTCAAGTTATTTCATCTTTAATGAATCAGACAGTGTTATTTTGAAAGCATTGATTTAATTTGGAATTGAATTCCGTCAGGTGGTAGAGGGCCCCTGCCTCTTGCACGGATTTATTTGCGTAAATTAGATAAGTATTCTAGTTGCCTTTACGTTTTTGAATTTGAATTAGTAGTTGTTTTAATTAGCTACTGTAGTTATACTCATTCTAACTCTTCCACAAGAAGAAGCTCTTCCAAAATATTATAATGATGAATGGGAAATGGCTATAGTATTGTAGGATTAGAAGTTGAATTCATAGTTGTTTTTATTTAGCTACTGTAGTTATACTCATTCTAACTCTTCCACAAGAAGAAGCTCTTCCAAAAGATTATAATGATGAATGGGAAATGGCTATAGTATTGTAGGATTTAATTGTAATTTTTGTTGTTCACTATCACAGTTACACTTGTTCTAATCACTCTTCCACAAGAAGAAACTCTTCCAAGAAATCCTTAAGGAGTCCAAGACATGACCGTGATAATGAATGATTTAGTTGTGTGTTTGCACTAAGTACCATCGTTGTTCTTGCTCTTAAACGCTTGCCCAAAATATCATAATGACGAGTAGGAGATGGCTATGATAGCTTAGTTTTTCATTGCTTTCAGTCTTTTTGCTTACATTTGCACTTAGTTACACAGTCAGAATTGTTCTAAAATCTCTTCCAAAAGAAGGAACTCTTCCAAAATATCAATAATGATGGACAAACAGACTGTATAATTCCATAGAATAATGCATGATAGTATAGTTAGGATGCTCCGGAGTTTAATTGCACTTAACTCATGTTCAGTTACTTTGTTTAAAGTTTGATAATGACTTGTAGTTCAGCATTGTTTTATATTAGTGGCATCTTAAGTTCATTTTTAGATTAACTCATTGCATTGCACTCCATATTCAGATTGTTATTCACTGCACATTAGATTACTTCAGTTGTTAAGATTAACAAAACAACCTTCATTATTCACAAATCTCTTCTTGTTCTAAAATCCATAATTGACTCATCACTACATGAACAGAAGACCATATCACTTTAAGGCCTGAAGTACTTCTGCAATTTCCTTATCATTTCATAAACAGAGCCCTCTCTCAAAAGACTACTTTAAAAAGAAATCAATAACTCTTGAGTAAGGTTTTGTGACATTCAATTGAATTGCAGAATAGAGTTAGAAAACTAGTCCTAGAATAGAAGATCTTATGATGATATCAATGTTTTATTCCAAACATACTTCAACAAATCTCTAACCAAGGATAAAATGCTGCATCATTATAAGTTAGTTGTTTAAACTGTTTAGTTAGGAATATTTGCATGTTTAGTTGATCATTTCTTAAGTTGAGTTTATGTTTTTAATCATTTCCTTAGAAGTCATTATCAAGCTCTGTTTTTGCTTAGTCATAGTTTAGATTTGATTCTACTTCAGTGTTTCCAATTGCATTTGTCATTTATCATCCATTAATTAGGCTTAACTCTATTTTTAATCATTAGCTTCCTTCCATCAGTTTTCTAGTCATTTTTCTTGTGAACATAAAATCACCAAAAGACCAAAAACATCATAAATCATCACAAAAGACCAAAAACATCACAAAACACTACACACAACGCATTAAGAAACAAGCACCTAGGTACATACAGTGCACTTCACTTTAGCAGTTTACAAATCCTGGTTGACAATTAAATGAGCTCAGTTTAGGAGACTAGATTGAGACCAAACAACTTGTATCAAAAATCTCCAAATTCAAATATTAATAACGAATATTTTTATTTTTAATCAAAAAATATTAATTTTTATTAAAATGCTCTTTATTTTTAAAAAATGCCCTTTGCCCTAGGCCCAACACAAGTGTATATATCAGACCTTTTAAATTAATAAAATGCCACCATATATTGATATATTGCCACCATTTTCAATATAATCGATATTTTTTAAAACCATTCAAATCGATATACTAATACACATTGATTTTTAAATACACAATTGCATTATTGCATATGAATGAAAATCGAATCAATTTTAAAAAATAGCATTTACCAAAAAACAAATCGATTTTAAATGGCATGAAAATAGATTTTAAACACATTCTTACACCTTCTTACCATATTAACACTGACCAGCTCATGTTTCAATGCATTCAATACACAAAACCGATACTAGTCTCCAGCAAAGGGAGATTGCATGATGGCTCAATGGCTCAATGGCTCAATCTGAACCCACTTTATTTCAGGCTGTGAAACATTATCTTGCCAAACGGACTCGGTCTTAATCCGCGCCAGGGTCCTCGTAAAATTAACCTCAAATTCACGGCCTGATGTTCTTACTAATACAATAAATCGATTTTAAAAAAATAAATCATACCACAGCAGCTCACGGTCCACTGTAAAAAGAAAATGGTCCACGTTGAACCAGACTCTATAGTCCACGGTTAATTGTAGCTCACAGTCTTTCAATCTCCACGTTCATGGTCCAACGCACTCAACAGATCCGGCCTCACGGCCTCGCTGTGGCTCCTCCACATGGACAACGGATTTCAACACATCGCCATTTAAATATTGTTAATGCAGGTCAATTCAATTAGAATGCAGGATTTTAATGCAGCTCATGGCCACACAAAAAAACCTGTGTGCTTCAAATGGAAACAAATAATCTTCCCCGGCTCTAAGTTGTGCCATAGATCCGGCCAAGTTGGTTCTGCAGACCCAGGGCTTTCACGGTCCACTGGTCTCGATCCACGCTTGTTAACACTTCCACGCTCACATAGCTACGACCATTTAAACTTACCGTCCTCCCTCTAATTTAAACCAGCAGCTTACTCAGCTTACACAGCTACACACTCAACATACAACATATCGATCTTAACCCTAAATGCTCTAATACCACTTGCTAACAAAAACACAACGAAATCTAAATAGACAATCAAACACACAGCATAAACAAACATGAAACAATAGAGATTTAATGTGGTTCACCCAACCAATCTGGGCTACGTCCACCAAATAGAGGCATCGGCAAT
The DNA here is from genome assembly GCA_034641835.2 of Pinus albicaulis. Classification (NCBI taxonomy): domain Eukaryota; kingdom Viridiplantae; phylum Streptophyta; class Pinopsida; order Pinales; family Pinaceae; genus Pinus; species Pinus albicaulis. Next base: position 611,556,218 of record CM076574.1, read on the forward strand.
CTCATTCAGCAAAAAGAGAATTACAACATCAGAGTTTTTCATTTGCACATCTCTTCCACTCACCTCACATTCCTCATGCTCATTTCCCTCTACGGGCTTACATTTTATAGCTAGGAGTAGAAACTGAATCATAAATTCACTCACAACAAAATAGGATGAAATAACTCCACATCAGGATTAGATGGAGTCAATTTAGCAACAAATCCTATTGTTGTCACATTCATGAGATTTTCTCCAAAATTAATTAAAAGAAATCTCAACATGGATCAGAGTCCAAACATTCTATTTCTAATACTGGTGAAGTGATGGGTTGTTTCTCAAAGTGTATAGGTAGATTATAGTACTTGAGACCTTGAATATAATTTCACAAACACAATGGGATTAAGAATGCTTAGTATGGTATAAAATATTTCCTAAAATTCCAATTTTAAGACTAATGTGGGTTATTACTTAAAATATACAGGAAGATTCTAGTACTTGACACTTTAAATATAAGTTGGCACACACAATGGGATTAAGAATGTTGAGTATGGTATAAAATATTTCCAGTGCTTGAGACCTTGGCATACATAATTGTATTAACAATGAAGAGTATGTTATACACTGATTTTGTACTATTATGATACTTATTGCATCCACTATGGGTATCTATCCCAGTCGATGTCCCTTTGTTTCACAATTCACACCAACTTGAACATGGCTCTGTTGTGGAATGTGAAGCTAAGGAAGTGTTGCAGTAGGGTAGAGGCTAGTTTTGAGCTGGATAAGTGAAAGAAAACACTAGATCAAAAAGGAAAAGGAGTGAAGCCCTTGTGCCCATGCCTTTTCCCTTGTCTCTGGTCTTCCTAACCTGAAATTTCAGTAGGAGATAGAACGTTGAAACCCCAAATAAAGTAATCTATACTTACAAGGAAAGCCCTAAAATTTTCTATAATACGTTAAAATTAATATCAAGCAAGCCACCTACTGTCACTTTGGTGGTCTTGCTCCACTCTTCCGGATAAGGAAAGACTAGTTTATGGGGAAATCCTTGTGTCAAACAAAGCCTAATTGTTTGGTACAAAGTTAAAGTGTCTCAGATTAAAATAACAACACTCAATCAAACCAACTCACTTTTGAAGATGTAGTCCAAATTTTCTAAAGGGAGAGAAAAATTCTTAGAATCCAAGCTCACAAAGTACTAAACATTGTTATTCCAAAATGTAGTCAAAGGATGAACACACGTTGAAGTATAAATGTGAGCAAGCTATGAGGATATTAATTCCAACATAAAACCAATAGCTTATTAGCCTTGTGAGATGAAAAATGCCCATATATTTAGTGAAATATTAACCAATCCTTATGAAGGGAATGTTAGTGCTTGAAACTATGCCAAATGTGAAGTATATTTGTTGTGAAATTTAACTATTGGTCATCTACAATATGAGCTTATACATGCTAGAAAATTTATGACAGCAAAGACTAAAAACAGAGAGCCAACAATTATGCTAATGATTTATCATGTAAGGTGCCCAATTTAACCATGAATTCCAAACAAAATTAACTTTGGGCCTGTGCAAAATTAACTAAAATGAAATAAGAGACTACAAGGGCCTATAGATATCCCCCATTAGTCCCAATTGAAAATCGATGCAAGGAAGAGTGGATAAAATGTCTCTCAATTGGAATGGCTGCCATGATGATATAGCAGCCTTTAGTTCAGCTAGCCAATTATCCCTATAGGTATGAGGACACTATTATATTATCACTATGACTCGTCTAAAATAAGATATGAACTAGTCCTGGGTCAATGAGAGAAATTTCTCTACTGGCTCTAAAATGGCTATGCCCCATTTATTTGGAGTTTTCTTTTGGAATAACGCTCGATCTGTCACTCTTCCAAATATTTTCTTTTTTTCTTACTGCTGAACGACTAGGAGATTGAGTGAGTGGACGGATCATAGTCTTTAGACCTGGAAGCCAAGTAGGTTAGTCACACTTATTCTGAGACGTGGTTCACTTGCTTCCAATGGGAATGTGGGTGTTCCAATGAGGCGTGCTCCATCTTTGATGAGAAGACGTGTTCCATTTCATTTTAGGAGGCGGGAAAGTTAGCTCAGAACCTCTGCAAAGGTCATTTTAGCTTTATTTAGCCCCACTTTCAACCTTGATCAGGGGTTGCCATCTCAGGCTCGAAAGGTGATTGAAGTGGTCATATTTTCATGCTAGTCGCCCATGTAATGTCAATTATACCTCACCCTAAGACCCTTCCAACCATATCATCCAACAAAAACATTATTTTATTTTCTTAGCTCTGCGAGGACCAAGATAATTTGATTCTATTTCCAGTTTCCCTGGAAACTCATATATACCTCACACTATATTATACTTTAGTGATTAAAACATCAACCTATTTATTATAATCAGATTTGTGACATAATAACAATAAATAACAAGAATAAGCACATGAAAATCAGAAAAAATCCAAAACCTTAAATAGTAAAAGAAACTAACCTTCCTAGAAAATTCCGACGTTTGAAATTCCTTCCACCTAATTATACAACACCTCAGAGGTTGTAAAAGCATGGATTCGTTTCACACCCTACTCCATTATGGCCAAAGAAATGCAAGGGTCAAATCTTGGAAAACACTGCGTTCAGGTTCAGGGAAATTTGGGTTCCTTAGGGCGCCGGGCAAGGTTAAGTCGGGTTCAACCCGAGTCTACATGCAGAACAAGGACAATGCATTCAGAACAGTGATTCAGGCTGAAAACAGTTTCTGGGTTGAGTCAGGAAGTGCATTAAGAGCCAGAGTATGTGGGAATAGGGAGGTTGGGGTGAAGGGTGAAATTTTTCTTGAGTCAAGAATTTCAATTAAAATAAAAAATAAAAAATAATATTTAAATAATAATATTTAAATATATATATATATATATATATATATATATATATATATATATATATATATATATATATATATATATAGATACTATTAAATAAAAATTGAACATAAATAAATAATATATTAAGGTGTATATAAATAATTTAATAGGTAAAACTTACAACTTTCCACACACAAAACCTAACCTGACCAGAGCTCGACCTAAACGCATTTCCTTGGGTGACCTCACATTACTCGACCCAACCCTCCCGAACTAAGGCACAAGGGAGAAAATAGCAAATGGTTTTCATGAATGTGCACATTAAGGGACACAAGTTGTCACAACATAGAATTTTTTATACAACCTCTCTCAAACGAATTGACTTGACCCGACACAAACATGTTTCCTTGGGTGCCCTCACATGGCATGACCTGACCCGCCCGAACGAAGGCACCATGACCGCCAAATGGCAAACAGGTCGCATGAGCATGCAAAAGATGCATGGGTGGTCACAACTTTTCATTTTTTATATGAACACCCTCACACGACCCGAACCGACGCAACGCGAATGAATTTCCTTGGGCACCCTCACATGATGTGACTTGACCCACCTGAATGAAATCATAAGGGAGCTAATGGAAAATGGGTAGCATGAATGTGCATGAGGCACATGGGCTGCCACAACTTAGAATTTTTTATACGGCCTCCCTCACAAGACCTAACTCGATCCAACCCAAACGCATTTCCTTTGGTGCCCTCACATGAATTGACCTAACCTGACCCAACCTGAACGCATTTCCTTGGGTGCCCTCACACGAACCAACCTGACCTGACACGCCTGAATGAAGGCACAAGGGATAAAATGAAAAATGGGTCACATGAGCGTGTATAAGAAACACAGGTGGTCACAACTTTGCATTTTTTATACGACCTCCCTCACACGACCCAACCCACCCTGAATGCATTTCCTTGGGTTCCCTCACATGACCTGACTAGACTTGAATGCATTTCGTTGGGCACCCTCACACGACCCTAGGTCCCGACCTGCCCGAACGAAGGTACAAGGGAGAAATTAAATGCAAAGGAGTCACATGAATGTGCGCCACAAGGCATAAGGGCGGTCACAATGTAGCATTTTTGATACAACATCCCTCACTCGATCTGACTCGACCCAACCTGATACGAATGCATTTCCTTGTGTGCCTTCACATGGCATGACCCAAGTCACCCGAATGTGCACAAGGCACATGAGTGGTCACAACTTAGCATTTTTTTATATGACAACCCTCACATGACCAAATACCGTGACCTACTGAACGTATTTCATTCGACACCCTCGCATGACTTGACCTGACCTAATCCACTCGAACGTGTTTCCCTGGGTGCCCTCACATGACCTGACCTGACGTGACCTGCCCGAACATGTTTCCTTGGGCGCCCTCAGATGACACTGCCTGATTCAAGCCATGCGAATGTTTTTCCTTAGGCACCCTCACATGACACGGCCCAACTTGACCCGCTCAAACATATTTCCTTGGGTGCCCTATCACGACCCGACCCAACCTGACCCAAATACAATGATATGGCCGCAATTGCTATCTAATCTTGGAAATTATATTGGTTGGTCTGAGTGAAACATTGGCAGGGGAAAGACATTGGTCAAGGTCAAAGCTACAAAACAACACATGGAAAGTTGGGAAGAATTTCAAGGGAGGATTTTTCAGACCTTGTACAGGTTTAGGCTTATGAAAGAAGAGTACCCACATATTCATGTTGAACTTGAAGTCTTCGAGGATAATTTTGAAGTTGAGCTTCTTCAACTTGGTTGGGAAATCGAGCGAAATGGATTTTCATATTACGATGAAGAAGAAGAATTTGAGACATGTGAAGAAGAGGATGTTGGAGATGTGTCATTGATACAGGAATAACTTAATGAACATGTTTGACTGGGATTGTGCACTTTGCAGACATTGACGATGGAGAACACATATAGGGGTTAGGGTTAGTGATTATTCATATTAGGGTTTATGGGGTTAAATGGATTAGGGTTTTAGGGGTTTAGAAAGTTAAATGGGTTAAGGGTCAGGAATTAGGGTTTAAGGGGTTAGGGGTTAAGGGTTTATATGTCTAGGGTTTAGGGGGTTAAATGGGTTAGGGGTTTAGGGGTTTAGGGGTTTACTGGGTTAAATGTGTTAGGTGTTAAGGTTTTAGGGGCTAGGGGTTAAGGGTTTAGAGGTTTAAGGTTTAGGGGTTAAATGGGTTAGGGGTTTAGAGGTTTAGGGTGTTTAATGGGTTAGGGGTTGGGAATTGCGGCTAAGGATTCAAGCTCCATGGAAAAATCTAAATTCATCAAAAACCTTAATGGTTTGGAACAATTTTCTAAAATACCCTTCTTAATAGACAAACCCCATTGGATATATGATTCCAAATTTGTATTTGTAGCAAGTAGTTATTCTTGAAAGGTGGAGGGAACTAAACACAAAGTGGAAGGAAAAAATATATTGAGTAAAAATTAATACTAATTGTGGAAAAATCTCATAACTAGGAATATTTAGGGATAGAGGGAAAAAGATGTATGACTATGAAATGGAGCCTTAGAAAAATATGGAGGTTGAAATATAGTTCACCCATGAAAATTCTGGTTCCGACAAAATGAGAGGATTACGAGGTTCCCTTAAGAAGATAGCCCACAAAAAACAGTTGATGCACCAGAAAAAATTTCCATAAATAGATCAAGAAAGAAATTAAAATCTGTCACTACAGAACTGACCTTTAGTCTGTTATATTCCCTTTTTTGTTGTACTAAATTTCCATATCATGAAATCACATCAAGGAATTAATCTTCAATTTATGTCAACATACTCCATTTGTAAATGGTTAGTATGGTTATAATGTTAGATGGAGTAGAATGCACAAAACTGGGATTGTAGATCCTTGCATTGATAAATTTGGTTTCTTGGCTTACAATGCAGTCTAACTAGTAATGGTACATTTTGTTCATACTTCATTCTTAAATTTTGGAGGTGTTTTCTTTTATATTGTTTCTCCTTCGGCACCCTCACTGTACGGAACGACCCAACCTGACCTGCCCGAACGTCAAAGGCATGAGGGAGAAAATGGAAAACGGGTTGAGGGGTTAGGGGTTAGTGGTTAATGGGGTTAGGGTTTAGGGGGTTAAATGGGTTAGGATTTCAGGGGATTATGGGGTTATATGGGTGAGGGTTTAAGGGTTTAGGGGTTAGGGATTAATATTTTTGAGTTTTAGGGTTTAGGCGAGGAGTCTGTCCATGTCAAAATTTAGTGCATACAATAACAATTTGAAAAAAAATCAACGTTGGCCCCATTCACAAGTCACTCTGGTGTAGGTTATTATCATGTCATAAGTGACCTATTTTTTTCTAAAAAAATCAACAATTTCGGTGCTACAATAATATGAGAACAACGATGACATTTACAATGATGCAAATAAAGATGAATGAGCTTCTCTTGGTTTCAAGAATAATTTACTCTCTATTGAACAGGGTCAACCACGTGAAGGTGGAAGCTCATATGGCCCCTCCCATCCCCCCTCACATCACTCTCATTTCCCCAATACCAAATATATGAAATAGAATAACGATCAAACCAAAAATTAATTAAGGCCATAAAAAAAAAATTCATGTGTTTGTATAAAAAAATAATTTTAGTTTAGCTTGTACATTAGTATGCCCATTATTTCTTGGTTGACATAATAAACAACACGTAATAAACTCACATAGTTAGTATATTATTTAAAGAAAATAATTCATACATATTAAAATATAAAGTTACAACATACCATCTCATACTCGAACACAACATCTGTATCATTCTTCTTCTATATCTTCTTGATCTTCATCCAATTAATTGAAATCTATACCAACATCTGATTTAGAAATGGTGTTGAAATGAATGACCATGTCAGCTTCATCATCAATTATGTCATTTTCAAGAATATCCTCATCGACATCATTATCAATAATTTTTGCATTGTCTCCTATGCCTAGTTCATCTTCTCTACCTTCTTCACTACCAATGCATCTTCCTGCTCATATTCCACTCCATCATCTTATTCTTGATCAATATCATCTTCTTCCTCTATAGTATACTCTAATGGCCTTCCTCTTGGATCATATCTAACAAAAAATGACCATCTGTTCTCACCTGGAACCTCTGAGTAAAAGACCTATGCACATTGTCTTGGAAAAACAAAATGATCTTTTCCTTCTTCAAACTGCATTGTTTTAACCATTGGAAATCCATTTTCATGTTTAATAAGAGTTTTTTCATCATCACATACATCCATTCGTATCCTATACCATTTGACGTCGAAAAAAACTAATTTGAAGGAATTAAAGTCACACTCAGCTATATCTCTAAAAACCCATAATATCTATTTTCAGATTCTCGAGGATGCCTGTCACTCCTGGAGGAATGGTTAGTGGCCTGTAATACTGTAGTTATCCCACTATCAGAATTTTTCTTTTTATCATCCAACTGTTTGATGAAAAATTTATGACCATTGTGCCACATAGCCTTGTAGCATTTCAACTATAATATGCCAAACATGAAAAATATTCATTCTCAGTTAATAATTAATCATATAATTTACACATCTTGAAAATTATCTGAAAAATCAAACCTATTGTAACATTATAAATATAATATAAAATAATTACTGAATAAAATAGGTGAATTTATTACCTTTCAATATTTCAAACCATACGCTAAATCAATTTCCCTATCCGTAACATTTCCATCTCCACTACGATAAGCTTCTCTAACCAATTCAGACAGTAGTTTCCATGAAAACCTATCATCATTACATTATTTACATCGTTCAATCCATTCACACATCCACTCGAGATTGTTTGCAAAGTATAAAAGTAGTTCCTCATAATATTGAGCACCTGAATAAAAAATAAAATAATTCACCAATATTAAATATAACTTGTGACCATGGTAAATCATATTAATTGATAAATTATGAAAGAATAATACTTAAATTAATATGATCATATACATTATGTAAAAAAGTGAAATATTATATGTATTATATATAATAAATCTTTTACCTCTCACTTTCTTCATTCTACCTTTTCGCAACAGATGCTCCCCTTCAAAATTTTTGATAGAGTTCACATCCCAAATGCAATCCACAACATCCATAACTAGCACAACTAATATAGGAAGATATTGACTAATATACACCATGGATTCATATACCACATATCACTCCACCATAGAACCCTCAGGACATGCTCTTTGTCTAACCAAAGCCTTCAAGTATTTCAAGTGCCTCCCCACCATCCTCATTGACCTTGTGCGTACTGGTCCACACATTTAAATTTCCTCAACTTGGTATATAAAGTAGTGTTAATGTGCATTGAAAAATGTTGGAGGTAGATACTTTTTCATTTCACACATTATCCGACGAATTTCTCTCTTCCAATACTTTATTTCATCTTGATGGATTTATTTCAATGAAAACCATTTGCAAATCATTACACAAGGTTATTTCAATGAAACATTACATATATTTCATTACAAGTAAATTAACACATCATGTCATTAAGTACAACCAAATTGTAGTAAGATTTTTTCGTATAAATCAAGGCTACTTACCTCATGTATTTACCAAGACCATATATAACTTGTTTGGCATTGTTGTCGAAGTTGTTTGGGAGAGATACAGGTAGAACATAATATAATCATAAAAAATGAATAGTTATTGGTTTCCAAATTCAACAGAAATAAATAAATAAATAAAAATTTAAATATGTATTCAAGCAATAATATAGAAAAATGTATACCAAAAAATTACTTTAATGATGGTATGCCAATCATGTGTTTTCACCCCATTGATGTCACCTTTCTTCGTTAAGATATTATTTAGGTTTGAAGCAAAACCTGTTGCAAATTTAATTCTTCTAACGACCTATTTTACATGATTTCTTTTTTTCTCGGTTAATAACCATGGAATATTATTATAATTTTGACCTCCATTGTTATTTTATTGGTCAATCACACTTTTCATTACATGATTCGATTTATCAATGTGAGCAAAATTTTTGTCATTTTATCTCTATCATGCGCACCATCTATGTTTCGCCATAATGTTTCTCTCACATTCTTCTCGATATGCATTGTATCAAAAAAATGAACTATTTCTAGGTCCTCATAGTAGGCAAACCTCATGAATTGAGAAGGATAAAATTTCATTCTAGGTGGAAGTACAATATTAGTACCTTCAGGATGACGACCTTGATATTAAATAAGAAAATAAATTGGAAAAATAATTATCGAATGCAATAAAATCAATTCAATCATTAAAGAAAAAATCAAAACATTACATAAACAATTAATATATATATATACATATATAGAAAAATTATGTACCTTGATGATTATTAATTCTGTTATATTCCAACTTCCACAACCGAGGTGTCATTTTCATGGTTTTAATCTAGTTTCTTCTTTATCATTGAAAAGATATTTTACAGTAGTATGATACTTATGGTTCCTAGAGAGGAAGTGCCTAAACTCATCAAACACCATCTTTCCTAAATCTGGCGAATGTCTATACTTCATCTTAGGGCCACAAACTGGACATGGCCTGCAATAGATGGATCAATGAAAATTATACAAGGAGATCATTTTAAAAACATGCCATATGGTATATCTAATTTAAATAATTATATACTATATTAAAGTGCAACGAAATATTACATGCCACAAAAATGTGTTAGTCCTGGGGCATCATGAATTGTCCATACAAGAATTCCATGACATTGAAATATCTTCTGCTTGATTGGTTTAGTGATGTCATACAGAGTGATGACATGCTATAGCTTTATTAACCCATCGATAAGAGGCTCGATATATACATTCATATCTTTGACGTGGTACTTACCTAATTGTTAAAAATTATGGTACATAATTACTACCATGATATATGTATTGATAAGTAAGTAAATAACTAAAAGATATGATGCAAACAACGAGAGAAATAAAAATGTTACATTCAAAAAAATAATGTATCAAATACATGGAATAATCATAGTCAACATTATGTGCTCCCTCTTTATTTACATCCAAGGAGAAATATTATTGTTGATAACGAAAATAGGCCACACTGAGTAATTATACCTAAGCTCTGAATGGATTAACACCGTCAACTTCCAATGAAATCCTGACATTACGAGGTTCATTTTTAAAATCTACATATTTTTCCTCAATTTACCTAAATGTATAACCATATGCAGGCATTCGAAGAACATCATCTCCACTTCTATTCTTTGAATGGAAATCCATAAACTGTGATATTCTCTTACACCTGAACATCCACTGCAAATGTGGAATTATGGGAATATGACGAAGAACCTTTTGAGGCACCTTTTTTGTTAGTTGATTAGTTGGATATCTACTGGTACCACATTTCAGACATTCTATTTCTGACACATTTCCTCTGTAATTTATAATATCATCTTTAGGCCATGCATCTATAGTGTTATATTACATTCCAAAGTCTTTCATAATAGCACGTATATCTTGATATGTGCAAGGTAAATTATTTGGTGATGGTAACAAAAATTCACCCAAAATTCTAGAACATAACAAAAACTAGTTAATGTAAAAATTATTATTTTTTTCTAAGTAAGTCTAATTTCTATTTATAAAAACATATACTACATGGATTGTCTAGCCTCTGGAATTGTTGGGCTAGCTAATTCCAGAGGCATTATGAGGCAAAAGATCAAAATTTTGAGTTCCCCTAAAGGGGAAACCAACCAAATTAGTTTTACTACAATTTCCCATCCTGGGGAAACTAGCTTTATACAAAAATAAGTGGCTAATGAGGAGAATGTATAGGGAAAACCTAATAAACCAGAAGAAGAGTCCCAAACATAAAATAAACCTATATAAATTAGGTTTCATTTCCGGGGACAGGTGTCTCCTCCACAATTAGGCACCTATACTCCTCAGTGTCATCAGCATTTGTGTTCAAGGAGCTGCATGTTCAGGAATGTTGGTGGTGCGTGCACTCCATGCCCCCATCATCACTAGAACAATCATTAATGCTGCTGTCACTACCACTGCTGCCATTTCCTGTGCTACCCTTGCTTTTTCTACTAGATGCGGGAGTGCCATGAACGACAGGGAGAGCTTCAGGAATTCTTGCAGATGGCAAAGGCATGGAATCAGAAGTGGATTTTCTGAGAAATTTCCTAGGAAGAAGGCTCTCGACATTCGATGCTACCTCTTAAAGCTTATAGAGATGGTGGTAGTGATACAAGGACGGTCCACGATGTAGGTGTAATGGAATTGAGCAGACTGCGCAGTGGATAGAGATGGCAACAGGGGGGAAGAATGGATGGTGGGGTGGTGCCGCGGCAGGGAGGAAATGTGAATAGGGTTTAAGGAGCTTGACTGCCTCGAGGCCAAGTATCAACCTCTACCACTGTGGGTTGCAGGATAGTGCTCATATGAATCCTCAAGCAAAGGAGATGAAGATTCAGAATGGTTGGAGAGCAGAGGCTTGGATGCCCCGCCACGCCCCATGCCTCGACGGAAGCTCATACAGTGGTGCTTGGGCATAGTGGTGCACATGGAGGCGTTGTTGAAAGGGTGAGATAATGGATCGAATGAACAGAAGGCTGAGGAGACGAGTTTGTAGAGGATAGGGGAGCCGAAGGCTCAGTGGTGAAGTCTAGGCTGCAATGAAGGTTGTGGGATACGTGGTGGCCAGGAGCATGGAAAATACAGTAGTAGAGATAGCATCGCCTCCCTATGGGTGTTCTAGAGCTTGGCTCTAAGACCACATAGGGATAGATACAACTCGAGGGCAATGGAGGAAGGCTTCTTCTCGGAGACATTTTGAATTAACGGTGAGTGCATCGACAGGTGAACATATTAATGGAGTTTTAGTGGTTGTAGTTGGCATAAACAAAATGCCCTGGCTTGAGCCCATGCCTGATCATGTGGTTGAGCCATGTATCACTCCATTGGCTCTCCGTATACCAAACTTCATTTACCACCTGCATCCGGGAGTTAATGTAAATATTATTAATCATATATAAGTATTGAATTATTATTTTACAAATTTATTACAACAAAAAAAAGGGAAAATAATCGACATTTACATATATGTGATCATATACACATATTGCATACCTTAGGATCTATGTCATACATTTGTTCGACAAGTTATTCATCACGTTTAAGTTCAGCAAAAATAATGTAGCAGAGAGAAGAGTTGCATTTGACTATTCAAAAAGTCATTCATTTGACGTTTAAATCATAGGTACAACATAAACACCATCACTATCTCGACCATCATCATCTGACCCACCATACAAGTCTTGGAGCATTTGATTTGTCCCATCATTGTGGACGATGTCATTATTGTCATCATCTACCGCCATGGGATTATTAAGACCATATTCATCATTTTCTTCATGTTCTTCACCTTGTAAAAAATCATTTCCAATACTAATATTTTCTGCAATATTCTCTTGTGGTGCAACATCATCTAATCTACTACTATTTAGTTGTGGATGTTGGTTCAACAAAAATTTGGGGGGAAACTATGCCTTTATAAAAATTACAAAAAATAATTAAACATTAGTGAGTATATAAAAAATATTAAAATACGTTAAATTTTTACTATATAATCAAAATTAAGATAGATAAGTAATTACCATGGGACGATAGTCATTCGATCCACCATCAATGTGCCCATATTTCTTAAAATGTTTTGTTGTTGTTGCTATTAAAACTCTAACATTACTTCTCAAACAAAATTTTTTGGAAGGGAAAATAAAATTTACCATCACCCCTTTCACACTCTTGAATTTGTTTTCCACCTCTAATGTTTTATGCCATTGATGCAATCTATCGTATAAAAAAAAAATTGTTTAGCAAAAGGAGCTAAAGAGTAAAATGAAATAAAATTTTCTCCAAATATCCAATGGACAAGATAGGATATTTAAAGAAATTTATATTATGTTAACACATGGGAAGGAAACAAATAATGATGTTATGAGTCCCCCTCAATGGGATGGGTTCCTGGATGTCCTCAATGCTTCAAATCCAAAGTTTCTCTCTCTCAATGGTGTAGAAAACCCAAGCAACATTGAACTCAATGGGAGCTCAATAAGAAAAAAGAAAATACAAGTGATCAAAGTATGACAATGACAAGAGGATCAAAGTATGACCATGATAAAAGGATCAAATGTAAATAATGAATGGAAAAACCTGATCCTATTTATAATAAAATATTGATTTATCCTTGATTATGGTGCATAGTAAAATATTATTAACCAAGATGTAGATCTAACTACTTGGAATATTTTACTATATTTTTGTGGGAATATTTTATTATATTTTGATTATAATTTATTATATGAGGACTAGGTGAGAGATGAGATGAGGACGTTCAATTTAAATAGATGTAGAAATGGCTAAACTAGATGTTAGAATAACGGCTAGTTTGACTTTGAAAATTAAAATCGAATAATAACAACTAGTTTTATTTATTTAATTAATAGTGATAATATATATATATATATATATATATATATATATAGACAGAGAGAGAGAGAGAGAGAGAGAGAGAGAGAGGGATTCTTATTTAATTTTATTTATTTGTTTGATTTTTCTATATATATATATAACAATGGTTTAATTAATTAAAACACATTTCCTAGGCCAAAATAAAAATAATAATAATAAAGAATCTAATCTAAATTATTTTAATTATAAATCCTTAATTAATTAAAAAATAATATTAATACAAATTAATAACAAATTATTTAATTATAATTATAATGGATTAAATTAATTTAAACTACGTTAATCATATATTACAAATTAATTAAATTATGTACGAGAATTAAATGATATATGAAAAAAAATAATTTAATTAAATTATTAAATAATAATATAGAATACATTAATTAACATTGAAACAATATTATATTTAATATACGAAAACAAAATTACCACACTAATATATGAAATAATATATGAAAATGATAGTTTATTAAGTTATTATATTTAATATAAGAAAACAAAATTACTACACTAATGTATGAAATAATATATTAAATACATAACAAGTGTCCTGTCGTCACTATTCCGACCTTTTGTAAATGATCTTTTCATATTGTTTCTATTCTGAAGATATCAACAACCTATGTCGCGTTTCCAACATTTTTTATCCATGTCACTATTTCGACATTTTGTGAAAGGTCTTTGTGAACATGTTAGGGCACCCAAGGAGATGCGTTCGGGCGGGTCAAGTTGGGTAGTGCGAAGGTGCCCAAGGAAATGCACTTGGGCGGGCCTGGTCAAGTCGGGTCGAGTCAGGTCGTGCCGTGTGAGGGCACCCAAGGAAACCCTTGAGTCTGTCATATTCCCATTTTTCTTGTACTAAATTTCCATATCGTGAACTCACATCAAGGAATATCCAATTTGTGTCAACATACCACATTTGTACATGGCTAATATGGCACGAGGGAGCAAACAGAAAATGGGTCACACAAACGTGCATGAGACACATGGGTGATTGCAACTTAGCATTTTTGATATGACCTCCCTCACATGATAGTCCGAACCAAATAGGTTTCCTATGGCGCCCTCACACGACACAACCCGACCTGCCCGAATGAAGGCATGAGGGAGAAAACGAAAAACGGATTGCACAAACATGCACAAGGAACACAGGCAGTCACAACTTAGAATTTTTGATATGGCCACCCTCACCCGACTCGACTCGATCCGACTCAGCCCGCCCTGACCCACCCTCACATGACCTAATCGAGACACGTTCCTTGGGACTGCTCAGATAACCCGACCCGAATCGACTCGCCTGAATGTGTTTCCTTGGGTGCCCTCTTAGTATGGAATGACCTGACCCGACTCAACCCGAATGTGTTTCCTTGGGTGCCATCACACGACCCGATCCACCAGAACATCTAAGGCAGGAGGGAGAAAATGGAAAATGGGTCTTACGAACATACACAAGGCACACGGACGGTCACAAATTAGCATTTTTTATACAGCCTCCCTCATACGATCCAACCCAAATACGTTACCTATGGCGCCCTCATACGACACCACCCGGCCCGCCTGAACGAAGGGTACATGAGGGATAAAATGGAAAACAGATCGCACAAACATTCACAAGGAACACTGGTGGTCACAACTTAGTATTTTTTATACGACCACCCTCACACGACTCAACCCGCCCAAACGTGTTTCCTTAGGAGGCCTCACACAAAATGACCCGACTAGACCCGAACGCATTTCCTTGGGCGCCCTCACACGACCTGACACGGTTTGACCCTAATGTGTTCCTTGGGCACCCTCACACGACCCGACATGACTTGACCCACCTAAACACATTTCCTTAGCCCTCACCGTATGGGATGACTCAACCCAACCTGACTCAAACACTTTTCCTTGGGCGCCATCACATGACCTGACCTGGCCCGACCCAACCTGCCTAAACATCGAAGGCATGAGGGAGGAAACAAAAAATGGGTCACACGAATGTGGGGTACAAGGAACATGGTCAGTCACAACTTAGAATTTGTTATACAACCACCCTCGCATGACCCGACCCAACCCACTCAAACATGATTCCATGGGCGGCCTCACAGAACACAACCGAACCCGACCTGACACGACACGTAGGGTCACAACTTAGCATTTTTTATACAACCACCCCCACACGACCTGACCCGACCCAACCCAACCAACGTGAACATTGAAGGCATGAGGGAGAAAACAGAAAATGGGTCACATGAACGTGCACAAAGAACACGAGGGATCACAACTTAGAATTTTTTATACGACCACCTCACACGACCTGGCCTGACCCAAATGTATTTCCTTAGGTGCCATCATACGACCTGACCCGACCGACCCACCCGAACCTATTTCCTTTGGCCCCCTAACATGACCTAACCTGAGCCACCCAAACCCGCCTGAATGCATTTCCTTAGGCACCCTCACACGACCTGATCCAGAAAAGTCCCTTAGGAACCCTCGCATGACTCAACCCAAATGCGTTCCTTGGGCATCCTCACACGACCTGACACAACCCGACCCACTCGAACGCATTTCCTCTGGTGCCCTAACATGGCATGACCCGACCTGACCTGACTTGCCCGAACACATTTTCTTGGGTGCCCTCACACGAGCCGACATGATCCCATGTGCTCAAACGCGTTTCCTTGGGAACTCTCACATGACATGACCTAAATTGTGCCACCCCAATGCATTTCCTTGGGTGGCCTCACATGAAATGACCTGACCCGACCCGAACCGACCCACCCGCACACGTTTCCTTGGGCACCTTCACACAACCCAACACAAACCAACTTGGCCAGATGCATTCCTTAGTTGCCCTCACATGACCCAACCTAATCCAACCCGCCCAAATGCATTTCCTTGGGCACCCTCACTGTACGACAAGACCCGACCCGATTCGACTCGAACGTATTTCCTTGGGTGCCATCACATGACCCAACCTAACTCGACCCGCCCGAACATTGAAGGCTCGAGGGAGAAAACGGAAAATTTTTCACATGAACGTGAAAAAGGCACACAGGCAGTCACAACATAGAATTTTTTATACGGCCTCCCTCACACGATCTACGTGTTTCCTATGGCACCCTCACACGACACAACCTGACCTGCCCAAACGAAGGGCGCACGAGGGAGTAAACGGAAAATGGATCGCACAAATGTGCACAAGTAACATGGGCGATCAAAACTTAGCATTTTTTATATGACCACCCTCACATGGCTCGACCAACCCAACCCAAATTGCCCTAACGAATTTCCTTGGGCGGCCTCACATGGCACATCCTAATCAAACCCGACCCGAACCGCCTAAACGCATTTCCTTAGGTGCCCTCACACAACCCAACCTGACTTGAACCAAACATGTTTCCTTGGGTGCCATTACATGACTCAACCCGACCCATATGAACGTGTTTCCTTGGACAGCCTCACACAGCACGACCTGACCAAACCCAACTCGACCTGCCCGAACGTGTTTCCTTGGGAGCCCTTACACAACCCGACCCTGACACGTTCCCTGGGAACCCTCACATGACCTGACATGACCTGATCCGAACATGTTCCTTGGGAATTATCACACGACCTAACACAACCCGACCCAAATGCGTTCTGTAGGTACCCTCACACGACCTGACCCAACCTGACCCACCTACAAGGCACATTTCCTTAGGTTCCCTCACACAACATGACCCGACCCAACATGACCCAAATGTGTTTACATGGGTGCCATCACACGAAAACATTACTATTCTGATGCTTTGTTCCCACAATTCATACTTCCAACACTTTTTTCCTAAACTTCTCACTTCTTACGCTTTAGCTCCTAAATGTCGGACTTCCAACTCTTTGTTCCTAAACATCACACTTCTGACTCTTTGCCTAAATGTCGCACTTCTGAGGATTTTTTCTTAAAATTAACACTTCCAACACTCTGTCCCAAAACGTCACTATTCCGATGATACCCATAAATTTCGCTATTTCAACGATAATCCATAAACATCACTAGAGCAACGCTTGTTGCTGGGATTAAAATAAAAATAAAAATTGGGGAATTTTCTGAAAATATGCCAAAAGTGTCGTAACTAAAGTGTCGGGAAATTGACCATATGTACTAGTGTAAGAAAGGTACAATTTCCAAGACCTATTCTAATTCCCTTTCTGTAAACACAAAGGCTTCTGATTCTTGATTCTCTTTACTGACATAAAATCTATGATTTTTCCTCTTTCTCTTGAATAATACTTATCTATGATTTACTAAATGATGATTGAGAGGTACTTATCTCACGAACCCTTTCCTCATTTATTTTCATAAAATATATAGAAAAAGGTAATCGGTTAAAGATCCTCCAAAAATGGAAGTCAGTTTCAGGACCTTTATTAACAGAGGACTAAAAATCAGGATGAGTTTGAAGAAAGGTTAAAATTGTTTTAATATCTTCTTTACTTAAAATAGCCCTATCTAAGAAAGGTGCCATTTCCAAGGCCTATTCTAATTCCCTTCCTCTAAACACAAAGGCTTCTGATTCTTGATTCTCTTTACTGACACCTAAACCCTCTAATTTTTCCTCTCTCTCTAGAATAATACTTATCTCTGATTTACAAAATGATGACTAAGAGGTACTTTTAGTTGTATCTAAGCTAACATCATCTACTTTTTATTTTATAGAAGTAGTTTCAACTTGAGGTATTACAATAGAATCCTTTGAAACTAAAACTTATTTTTCTTTTAAAATAGATGATGGTACATTTTCTTTCGGAATATACATTGAATACACCATTTTCCTTGAATGTGATCTAGCTTCAGTTGTTTTCTATTTCCCTTTTGCATCATTTATGATTTTTTTTTCGTTAGAGACTAGAGTCACAGGAGGTGATCTTTGATTTATTCTTGTAGTAAGCAGTCTTGAAACCTCTCATCCTCATTGTGGAGTCGCCAGGTAAACTAATTTACAATCAAGAAGAGTGACTAGTTTTTATTCACCCTTAAAAACTAGTACTAGGCATTTATGAAAAAAACTCAGGAGAATACTTAGTTCAGGATCTTTGTCTCTCAACAGACAGACCAGAGACATCTTAAGCTCAAGTTCTTTTCTTATAGTTGAATTAACTTTTGGAAGGTGGTTGGAATCCTCAGACACTGGAAAAAGGATTTCAAATAGATAAATTACTCACACATATAAGGGTTAGTGTTTGATGTGGTATAAAAGGTAAGTTTGTATTCTAAAAGTTAGAAGAATGTGAAAAAAAAGGTAGGTCTATAGGATATAAATCCACTATTAAGAAGAAAGGAAAACAAGATATTTCAGACCTCTAATGTATTGATGAAAGAAATCCTATTCAATACTTACGAGAATATGTTACAAGTTGAATGAAATTAAAATCTCAATATTGTTGTTGTTGGGTGACTTTTTATAATTGGGACCTTTGTCTTTCCTTTATCACATAAATATTCAAAATAAAATTAGAAATTTTAGATATCTGAATGATATTTAAACTTTTGTGCGAATGTAACACGAATCTCCAAGGAACCACAGGGAAAAAAAAATTAAGTAATATATATATATATATCCCCTTCACATAAAGTGACATGTGATTTGGAATTTCACAAGTCTGCACTCAAAACATGACAGCAACCAAAAAATAAAAAAAATGAAACTTATCATAGTAAGAGTATCTCTTTTCAGTAGTGGACACCAAACAATAACAAAATAATTAGTTCACTTTAAGACTAGAAAACATTGGAAAAAAACAATGTGTTCAATTATCTTCTTGTACAAAATGGAATTCATTCTAATGAAGCAAAAGAGTTGATACTAAATCACAAATAGATATGTATATGATACTCAATATGTTCAATTGAATACTCAATTAAAAGACGCTTTTAAGACAAGTATAACCTTCAAATAACCTATAATTATAAAACCTAAAATATGTAATTACACTAAAGATTCATTTCTCACCTTGTGAATCGTGTAAATCTTTTGTGAAAACATAAAAATCTACCTCTAAAAATTTGATTTGCATGCCAAAATGTAAAAACAGTGAGTATCTATGACACGGTTATGAATAATGGAAAAGATGACAATCTCATTCATAGGATTCATAAAGAAGAAGACACCTTGTATTGTTTAGCTTTGAAATATCAGCAATAAGTCTTCCAACTTTCCTGTCACTAATGATGGCCTGTTGCAACAAACCCTGTTTGAATTTGACAGATTGCATTAAAAGAATGAATTACTCTATGAAGAAATTATTTCCAACTAAGAAATTTCTATAAACAAATATGGAAATATTAATTAAGTAGAAATATTATTCTAGCATAATATCATGTTATAAAACCTAATGTATACTAAACACCATTTATATACATTTATAATATCACATCAAATTCAACTATCTCTTTATTCAACATTCCTTCAAGCTTTGAAATTTTCCTCCTTGATTCAGTAAACTTAATACCAAAATAAAAGGATCCACATGTGGTGATTTTCTGTCCTATATGACAGCGAAAATTAAAAACCTCTCTAAAATACATTTCCACTTTATTTGAAACCTGTACATTTACAGCAAAATGCACATTAGTTTGCATTTGGGGGGGCCTATGCCATAGGTATGATAGGCATATAAATTAATTAACAAAAATCTACCCATATGCATAATATTTATCATAAAGCACCTCTGCAGCTTCCTTTCTGAACCAATCTTGTTGATGTGGATTGTGGAACTCTAATTTTGAAGATGGAAAATGCAAAGATAAAACATTTATGGAGGAATATCAAAAACATGCAATCATATTGCCAAACCTCTCGCATTGAATTTGGGAAGAATGTAGGTCCAAAATATTAGTATAGAATAGTCATTAACTGTCACACAAAATTATGGGTACTCCAGAAAAATCGTGAGTTACATAAATTATGTAACATATCACAAGGTCAAAATAAAAAAGTAATATGAAATCTGCTTCCAAAATATGAAGTAAACAAATTCAGTGGGATAAGAAGAGAGAACATTGTGGCAATGCTTTAGGTATAAATTTAAAGTTTATTTCATGGTTTAGCATATTTCTCAAACAATGGTGATTGGAAGGGATAGCAAAGGGTAAGTGGAGAGAGGAGTCAACACTGCATGGTACATTTGATGAAAGATTAAAAAAATCAATTTTTTTTACAAACTCACAGAGGAAGCTTTGAGCTCATAATTTGAAGAAGTTTTTTCTATCTTATATGGATAAGGCAACCTGTAATTGGAAAGAGACAACATTGCTGGTACATTTAGAGAGGGTACTGCAGATCTAGAGGGAAGATACCACGACATCCATGATGTAGAATGAGATCTAGATGCTTTTCTCAAGCAAAACAATCTCAAATCATATGTGGCGTGTTTCAGTGGTTCTCCCATTTATAACACCTACAAATATTATGATAAATAAGTTCATGGAAAAATAAAGCAGGATAAAAATGAGGGTCAAGAATTATGGTGAATGGCCCTGTCCTGGATACCTTTTGGTATAAATTCAGTTTGATCATTGAAAAATGAGTCATTGCCTTGTGTCCAGGTCCACATTCAGACACCACTCCAGCTTGAGGTTACTCTTGTAAATTTAAATAGTGAACTCAACAGTGAAAAAGTGAATGTTAGGAAAAATGGAGAATGGTCAGATAGAAACAATATAGTTGAATTTTTTGGCAGGACTGAAGCAAACTCTTGTGGTTAAATCATCTCAGCACCTCTGAGGGAGTAATAGACAAGAAATTCATTTTGAATTTCAATAAGAGTGGGGAGCTAAAAATGACATTCAATAATTTAAATAATTTATATAAGGCATCATTTTTCTAGAGTACCCATAATTAGTTTTCATACACAATTTTGGGTACTCCAGAAAAATCACAAGTTACATAAATTATGTAAGATATCACAAGGAAAAAATAAAAAATAATATGAAAATTTCTTCCAAAATATAAATCAGTCGAATTTAGTGGCATAAGAAGAGAGAACATTGTGGCAATGATTTAGGTGTATCTTTAAATTTTACTTCATGGTTTAGCATATTTCTTAAAGCATGGTGGTTGAAAGGACTAGTAAAGGGTAAGTGGAGAGTGTCAACACTGCATGGTACATTTGATGAAAGAAAGAAAAAATCAATTTTTTTTACAAGCTCACAAAAGAAGCTTTGTGACCATAATTTGAAGAAGTTGTTGATATCTTAGATGGAGAGGGAAACATATAGAAAGAGACACCATTTTCGGTACCTTTGGAGAGGGTACTACAGATCCAAAGGGAAGATACCACAACAACCCTGATGTAGAATGAGATCTAGACACTTTTCTCAAGCAAAACAATCTCAAATCATATGGGGTGTGTTTCAATGGTTCTCCCATTTATAACACTTGCAACTATTATGATAAATAAGTTCATGGAAAAATAAAGCAGAATAAAAATGAGGGTCGAGAATTATGGTGAATGGCTCTGTGCTGGACATATTTTGGTAGAAATTTAGTTTTATCATTGAAAAATGAGCCATTGCCTTATGTCCAGGTCCACATTCAGACACCACTTCAACTTAATGTTACTCTTGTAAAGTTAAATATTGAACTCAACAGTGAAAAGTGAAAGTTAGAAAAAAAGGAGAATCGTCATATAGAAATAATATACTTGAATTTTCTGGCAGGACTGAAGAAAACTCTTGTGGTTAAATAATCTCATCATTTATGAGAGAGTGGGGAGCTAAAAAATGACACTCAATAATTTCAGTAATTATGTAA
The DNA here is from genome assembly GCA_034641835.2 of Pinus albicaulis. Taxonomy (NCBI): domain Eukaryota; kingdom Viridiplantae; phylum Streptophyta; class Pinopsida; order Pinales; family Pinaceae; genus Pinus; species Pinus albicaulis. The sequence goes on from CM076574.1 coordinate 611,578,451, forward strand.
CTCGTGATTTTTTTGGAGTACCCATAATTAGTTTTCATACACAATTATGGGTAATCCAGAAAAATCATGAGTTACATAAATTATGTAACATGTCACAAGGTCAAAATAAAAATAAAAAATATGAAAATTGCTTCCAAAATATAAAGTAGCCGAATTCAATGGCATAAGAAGAAATAACATTGTGGCAATGCCTTAGGTGTAGCTTTAAAGTTTACTTCATGGTTTAGCATATTTCCTAAAGCATGGTGGTTCAAAGGGCTAGAAAAGGGTAAGTGGAGAGAGGAGTCAACATTGCATGGTACATTTGATGAAATAAATAAAATATAAATTTTTTTTACAAGCTCACAAAGGAAGCTTGAGGCCATAATTTGAAGAAATTGTTGCTATATTGGTTGGAGAAGGCAACATATAATTGTAAAGAGACATCATTGTTGGTACATTTGGATAAGGTACTACAAATCTAGATGGAAGATACCATGACAATGCTGGTGTAGAATGAGATCTAGATGCTTTTCTCAAGCAAAATAGTCTCAAATCATATGTGGTGTGTTTCAATGGTTATCCCATTTATAACACCTACAATTATTATGATAAAGAAGTTCATGGAAAAATAAATTGGGCTAAAAATGAGGGTTGAGAATTATGGTGAATGGCCCTATCATCGACATCTTTTGGTAGAAATTCAGTTTGTTCATTGAAAAATGAGTCATTGCCTTATGTCCAGGTCCACATTCAAACACCACTTTAGCTTGATGTTACTCTTGTAAAGTTAAATAGTGAACTCAGCAGTGAACAAGTGAATGTTAGAAAGGGAGAATGTTTAGATAGAAACAATATAGTTGAATTTTTTGGCAGGACTGAAGCAAAATCTTATGGTTAAATCATCTCAGCATCTCTGATAGAGTAGTAGAAAAGATATCCATTTTGAATTTCAATACGAGTGGGGAGCTAAACAATGACATCGTTAGTGAGGGATTGGCAGATGATGGTGAGGTTGATGATATTCATTCCAACACTATGTTTTCATGCAGATACAAAAGTTATGAGGATGAGTTTATTCCTATAACAAATGCTTGACCTTATCCTACATCACTTGAGTTAAATTTGAGGAAGCAGAACTAGTACTGTATGCTCCCAGATAATTGCAAGGGAAGAATTTTAGTTTTGGGGAGATAGTCATGGGTTGGAAGTCTTTATGATGGCCATTTGCAAAAATGTGCACTCAGAAGTTATCTCAGTTTTGAGGTATGATGGAAGTTGTGTTGGGTTCCACACCCATCAATGTGGGGTGTGACAAAGATCTTTGGACCTTGTTTGTGCACAGGGAATTGAGGATTCTAGCACTATGTTTTCATGCATAGACAAAATTTCTGAGGACGAATTTCTTCCTATAACAAAGGCTCGACCTTATCCTACAACACTTGAATTAAATTTGAGGCAGCAGAACTAGTATTGTATGCTCCCATATAGTTGCAAAGGAATAATTTCAGTTTTGGAGAGATATTCATGGGCTGGAAGTCTTTATGATGGCCATTTTCAAAAATGTGCACTCAGAAGTTATCTCAGTTTTGAAGTATGATGGACTTTGTGTTGGGTTGCACACCCATCAATGTGGGTTGTGACAAAGATCTTTGGACCCTATTCATGCATAGGGAATTGAGGATCTCCTTGAATTAAGGATTCCAACACTATGTGCGCTTAGAAGTTATCTCAATTTTGAAGTATGAATGAATTTGTGTTGGGTTGCACACCGATAAATGTGGGGTGTGACAAAGATCTCTAGACCTTGTTCGTGCACAGGGAATTGAGGATGTCCATGAATTGAGGATTCTAGAAAAAATGTGCACTCATAAGTTATCTTAGTTTTGAAGTATGATGTAATTTGTGTTGGGTTGCACACCCATCAATGTGGGGTGTGACAAATATCTCTGGACCCCATTCGTGCACAAGGAATTAAGGATTTCCTTGAATTCAGGATTCCAGCACTATGTTTTCAAGTAGAGACAAAAGTTATGAGGATGAGTTTCTTCCAATGACAAAGGCTCAACCTTATCCTACAACACTTGAATTAAATTTGAGGCAGCATAACCAATATTGTATGCTCCCAAATAATTGCAAGGAAAGCATTTAAGTTTTGGAGAGATATTCATGGGTTAGAAGTCTTTATGATGGCCATTTGCAAAAAATTTCACTCATAAGTTATCTAAGTTTTGAAGTATGATGGAATCTATGCTGGGTTGCACACCCATCAATGTGGGGTGTGGCAAAGATCTCTGGACCTTGTTCATGAACAAGGAATTTAGGATGTCCTTGAATAGATGATTCCGACAGTATGTTTTCATGTAGAGACAAAGCTATGATGATGATTTTATTCCTATGACAAAGGCTTAACCTTATCCCGCAATGCTTGAATTAAATTTGAGGTAATAGAACAAAAAAGGTATGCTCCCAGATATTTGCAAGGGAAGAATTTCAATTTTGGAGAGATATTCATGGGTTGGAAGTATTTATGATGGCCATTTGCAAAAATGTGCAATCAGAAGCTATCTGAGTTTTGAAATATGACGAAATTTGTGTTGAGTTGCACACCCATCAATGTGGGGTGTGACAAATATCTTTGGACCCTGTTCGTGCACAGGAAATTGAGGATGCCTTTAAATAAAGATCTGTATAATGTGAATAGTGGACCTACAACATACTAACCGTGAGGATGAAAGCATGGAGGAGAATTTCACTATGAAACAACAGTTCTATATTATGTATATAATAAATGCACCAAAGACAATTCATAAATACAAGGGGGAGGATGTAACATCCCTTATTCAACCCCTATGTTGTATTCACCATGTATATGTGAGATTATTAGGTTGGTGAGCTAGGACATAATTAGTTAGGCTGGTGAGTCGGGGCCATGTATATGTGTATTTAAGTGTTGGGGCCAATGTGTGTATGTGTTTTTTATGTTATGATACTATAAATCATGATATGGTAAATAATTTTAATTTATGCATATTAACAAATACATAATGGCTATAAGCGGGCCTAGACAAAAGAGTATGTGGGGTTGATGACTCCACGACTAGTAAAGGTGTCTTGATGAAAAATTAATGTTATAATATTATATTATAATATTAAATAAAGGAGAGATTTGTTTATAAAAGGGGGGAGTTGGTTACCTAGTCAGGGAGGCAAGTGGATTATTCTGGGATTCATGGTTATGGAAACTAGTCAGTGATCCATGTACTTGGGTTCTAGACTGACTGAGGATTATTGTAGGTGAGGCTCGTGCTTGGAATTTTGAAGCAACACAAATTCTAGCAACTGGTTGGTGAACCCTCGAAGGTGGGCATTGTAGAGGAATTAGTCATCTCAAAGAAGGGTGTGCCACATTGGTTGTGGACTAACTAACGAACCGAATTGTTATGGCCTAGAGGGTGTCTAGAGCCCTAGAGCATCAAAGTTGTTGAGTTGGCACCTTGGTTGCTATGGTAGCCTATGACCTCGATGTAATGAATGACCACGGCTGAAAACCCTACTTGCTACAACATCATTAGAAAAACTAAGCTCTAGAAAATTTCCAAAGGATAACCCCCATGCAGCATCAGACAGGCAAAGTGGGGTTTATTGAGTTGTTTCTAGAACTCCATATTTACGTGCACATCTTAAGCACATATGCCACATATATATTTTTCCTTCATGTTCACTAGGTAATTCCAACAATAAAGGTGATTATCATACTAATATCATGAATCTTCCCTCACGGTGTGTGTAGCAAAGAACATGTGCTTCTGAGGGTTAATTACAGAAATAACAACAATAATTTTTCATCATTTTGGTATTTGTTACATAAAAATTTCCAATTATTACTATGTAAATGAAAATTTTACAAGATAGCAAGGGAAAACTACGTAAGACGAAATAGACATGAAGAAAATAACTTCTTCAAAACTACAGAAGAAGAAAAAAACATGAAGAAAAAATCTACCTGGTCAAACAAATACTCCTGAACATACCTTTGTAGTGGCTTGTCAAAACTGCCATAATACTTGATCCGAAGAGTTGTAAACTCCCACAAACTGCCCCCTTCAACACATAGTGGCTCGATAACAAAACCAATATACTTTTATGATCAGAAGGAGAACATGGAAAATCTTATTTAGAGAAAAATTGTTCTTGGTTTTTGTACCCTAAAATTTGCTCATCTATAAAACCTTGGACTTCATTTCCTTTTCTGCTACTCCTTGATTCTCCCATCTCACCTTCCCAAATATCTCCTATATTGTTATTTGATAATTAAAATTAACCTTGGATGAAACATAAACAATGAAACCATTTTCCAGATCTGAACCTTTTTATTCCTTATCTTGAAGTTCCAAATATGACTTTACTACCCCATATGAACCTGGACCCACAAGAGATATAATTTTATTTGATTATGGCTTTAATGAAGCTGGAAATCTAGATAATTCAAATGAAGGAGTAGTTGACAGTGAAGGTCTCTGTTCAGATGGATATGTATCCCACTGTACCCCTGTAACTTGAGCACATGTATCTCCTATGGAATATTTCTTAAAAAAAATTTCCATTTGAACAAGACTGGTTCCATCAGGTCTAGTTTTACTAGTAACATGTGACATAGGTGGCCCCATCCCTCCACTAGTAAGACGCGGTTTGGACTCTCATTTATTGTTCTTACAAAGTTATGCAGTTCACTGAAATAGATTAAAAGACATGTTAAAGTGAAAAGTTTCTCTCTAAAGAAGCATATACTATCATAATACTCTTTATAGAAAAACACAATATATGCACTTATCCCCTATATGCCAACACAGAAAAAAATAGTTTTGACCCCTAGAGAGCATAGGTTATTATAATACTCTATAGAAAGCTTCAATATAAGCATCTATCTTATACAAATATATATAATTATGGTAGGAAATGGGAATATTTGATATTTGGAAGGAATTTGGTGTCCCTAAAGTGGACTAATACCATTGTATAAACTACATTAATTAAGGAAACACAATCGAATTTCATGATTAATACATGAAAGTTTACATAAAATTGATTAAAAAAAATATCTAAGAAAGGGGGAAAATCTCACCCTAGAACTCCTCGTGATCTAACAAACTTTGGAATCCCATCAGATAATCCTCTATCAAATCCAGTTCGTGGCTGTACTCTAATGTTTACAACCTCAAAAGGAAAAAGGGAAATATCACCAATAAATTCTACAGATGCGCATTCTGCTAATTATATCAATTCCTTTTATTTTTCAGTATAGTCAAGCCTTGTAATGTATGAGTAATATTTCTTAAAGAACTCATGAAACCCAAACTTTCACACACCTTCAGCGCTATATCCAAGAAGAGTTGGCACATAGCCTTTGAATAAACCCTTTGCTCCTTGTTCTTTAAGAAAAACACCAAAACCAGTGGATATGCTCTTGTACTTCATAGGGCCAATCTAAAATTAACAACAAAAAACCAAAAAGTGATGTCAAAATCTTAGTTAGGAAATGATAAAACATTGAAGTCAGTAAAAGAACTTACAAGATTTGAAATCATATCTCCAGATTCCCAGAAAATTTCTTTTGGTCAAAAATGATTTTTGTAATCATGTCAAACCCTTAAATAAATCTAAGAATAAGGTTCATCTTTTGGAGGACACAGACAATTTAGAGTCTCACTTACATCAATTTTTTATCACAAAAAATATCCAGTTGTTGGAAAAAGATTTCAAAATGACATGTAGGCTATTTGATTTTCTAATATAGATTTTCTTGTGTTCAAGAATAATTTATTAATGAAAGGATTGCTAAGCATACATGCCATCCAAGTCCTCAATGATAGCCAAGAAGATCCATGATGCAAATTGGGATCCTATGTTTCAGAAGCCTTATTGAAAAATTAGAAGGCCTATTTTCCCAACAAGTATATCATGTGTTTGTTTGCCGGTTCTTGAATTGGTTTCTCATGCAAAGCACCGAAGGAAATGAAACAAATAAAAAAATAACAAATATTGTAAAGTACAAGTTTATAATTTTACTAATAAAAAAAAACAACTTTAAACTTTAATTGCTATATAAACTATGACATAGAAAAAAAAATTATACCACTGAGCATTATAAAATAAAAATAAAAATAAAAAATACATTAAAAAAATAAGGTAATTAAATCCTTCACAGAATGTGTTTGCAAATGTAAAATATGTAGTTATCAAATAAACTATGAAAAATTAAAATTAAAATTGATTTTTTTTCATTGGAATGAAGAGAAAACATTAATCCATTTCATTTGTTAGCCTACTCCATTCATCTCTAGTAATTTTTACATTAACTTAATTGGTTTTATCTGTTAGCAATTTACTATAAATCACTATAATGAAACACAAACTTTGCATTCATATCCTCCACCAAAAGAATTAATTTGTTGCTCAAACTATCCTCCGAAAGTATTTTTGGTTTTATATCCATGAAAGCATTAATTCCTCCATTCACCGATTCTCAAGTTTAACACGAAACAAATCATCACACAACCATAATGGGAAAAAATTACTTCAAATTATTGATGCTAGCTTTGTCATGTGAATCAAACCTATGACCTTGGTTTTCTCACCTATTAGAACCAGAAAGGGAGCTCAGCTTTGATTTTATGGTGGTTTTTGACAAGCACGCGAGGACAGATCCACAAATGTTCACATGTGAACTAAGAAGAAAGGAATATTTCCACAATAGAATAACACATTCTATATGCCTATTTGAGAGGAATCCCCCTAAACACACTATTCAAAATAAAATGCAGTTAGAGAGACCAGTACTATGTCATTCAATTTCAAGGAAAACCATGCTGTTGAATTTCGAATTTAGATAAAACTCTTTGAGGTTATTGAAGATTCGTCCCTCATGGGAAACGAACCCACCACATTGGTTTTGTTGCAAATAGAAACCTCGAAGGGAGCTCAGCTTTGGTTTTTGTGAGGGGATTTCACGGTCACATGATCAGATATGTAAGTAATAGATCTCGATTTAACTCTTAATATATGTATCTTACACCTTCATTGCCACGGAAATTATATTTAGGGGTTTCAGAGTTTGCACTTATGACGCTTACCTTAATTTAAAGATATATTTTTCTCTCTGGAACTTACAATATCTGAAATCCTTAAACTAAATACCTTAAACTCAATATACCCAACATAAATATTTCTATCACAGTCGAAATCTTGAGTGATCAAGTTTATACTCTGGCCTCTAGCTTAATTCAATCCAAACTTCGATGAATATATTAATTGAATCATGATATCAAACCGATTTCATTTTTCATATACGCATGACATAAGAAAGGGATGTCAGGAAATAAAAAAAGGAATTGAAATAATGGAGAAAAAGAAAAGTCATAAATACCTGTTACATAGGCAGCGAATGAATCCTCTGAGTAACCCACTTGTTGTGTACCCATTAATTGTTGCATCCGATCCATTTGTTCGATGGGGTTTTAAATAACACATCGATCCTCCCTCAGTATCAGAGGATCTATTTTGGTTCTACTTGTTCCCTCATGTACTCATACACGCCCCTCAAAGTGTGAGGTTTACCCACTTCGTGGAAATAAAAGTATGTTTTTGATGTTGTTGATTCAGATGGAGTTTTATGCCTGCGCAAAACCTGAGGCAATAAATAAAGCACAACGAGACCCTACCCTAACCCAAAAAGAAGGGTATCCATCCATTCTCATTCATGGGGGAATATAAAGGCATATCAGCCATCGAGTGGTAGCAATGATTCCTCATCATGGCTCTGGATCTACCGCTTCTCATTCAACTCGGTAAACTTCAACTACTAGTACTAATGGTGGCTCTTCTTCTGTTGCTGATGTTGGCTCTCAAAATTCTCTTAGGAGTGATACTTTCCCTAACTAATGTCTTAATAATTCCATAAATAAGTTGATCTTATGGCCCTTAATGATATAAATTGATATGGCCCTCAAAACTCCTTAGAAAAATGACCGAGGAGCCACTTTTCAATACAATGTTACCTTACGTGTTTGTGGTAATGAAAAAAGGCAAGAGCACGACAATGATGAGGTTGTCGGGATGTATGGTACCAAGCCCTAAATTGAGGTTCAGTTTGGTTTTAAAATTCATTAAACACTAGTCAAAATCCATGGAATCTGTGCGTAAGGCGTAGATGCATTTACAAGAGAGGTTCCATTTAATTATGAGGGCCGAATAAAAAAAACCATCATCACCATCGCACTATTTTCGATCCACTGGTATTTTGATCGTAAGCCAGATATTAAAATAAATTATCATATTAATTCATTACATATTTTAACTTCGTCATACTATTTCATTCTCGCCGTTTTTTAACTCCAACAAATAAGCCTTCATTCCCACCAAAAATGCAAGGTAGAGTGGAAAATTTTGTGTGGGAAATAAGGGTACAATAAAATGGATAGAGAGAATCAACTTAAATCACTAAACAACATTTCTTTGAGTAAAATTATGAAATACTATGGAACAAATCAACCTATAATATATATTTTTCTTTGAAGAAAAAATGTTTTTTTTTGTATTAATAATATACAAAACCAATATATAATCTAAAAAATTTCCATCATTCAATATATATCCAATAAGTTAGGTCACTCCACACCATTTGATCCAGATATTACATAGTTCCTAGACATCCTGATACTCTGTTCAATATAGCCAATCCTCATAGAAGATAGGTCATAAAAAATGAAACCTAATGCTTAAAAAAGCTCTATAGAAAGAAAGTTCAAAAATATTTACAAAGCCGAATGCAAAATAAGAGAATAGGAGCGATGGCCAAATTCAAAATATATACAATGACAAAAACTGAAAGCCAAAATAGAGCCATGCAAAAACTGGGCAAATGTGGTTATGGAATTTGTATGGATCTCTCCTAAATTAGCTAACAGTCCATGGAGTGTTGCATCTGAATCCAACCAAATGATTCAGCCAACCCAACTTTGAGAGAGAGTATGCCCTAGTATTAAATTGCTGGAAAAATGTTTTGGATGCTAGAAACATGTCTCATAATCAATTATTTGATGCGGGTGATCCAATTCATGAGGCCGAGAGGTTGAAATTGTGTCACTCCATTAACACCGTCAATAACAGATTTTTCATCCCCGTACACATGGAGGGAGGTCACATGAAGATTATTAGCCATCCACAACACACTCTAGAGAGCCATAAATTCTACCTTTGTGTTAGTGTCTAGACCACCATTCCAGAATATGTGATACTGATCTTTATGATTGAGTTTAATCCAAGAACCACATCCACAGATGCCCTCCTTCTCTGCTCCATCAAAGTATCCTGCAGCCAGGCCCATTGGGAAAGGTCAAAGACAATGAGATATATCCCAAACAGGGAGAGATTTGGAAGGAAGACCACTGATCCAGATCATGATAACACTGTAAACCTAAGAGTGAACCAACGACCTCCCATTGAAAATGCAACAGTTCCTGGCAAGCCATAGTTCCCAAAATAAAAAGAAAGGAAACATTATGTATTTCTGAGGTGCTTCCTCCCAATATTCTAAAACCTGAGTAATATTCATGGGCAGCCATGCAGGATCAAGCAGATAATGAGATAAAAAAGACCAAATTGTATGTATCTCATGGGAGGATAAAAATATGTGAGAAACAAATTCGAAATCCAAAAAACAAAAAGGGCATCGGCCACGACCCAGGAAGCCATGCTTATTCAAATGATCCCAAGTTAATATTTTGTTTCTCCATAGTAGTCATATGAATAAAATGATTTCCCACTTCCAGAAAAATCTAAAGAGAGATGGTTCCAGATTTGGAATGCGTTGTGCAATGATGTATATGTATGAGTCTGCAACCACTGTAGCCTCATCCTTCATCAAAACATCCCACACTATTTTGTCTCCAAGAGGATGTAAACAAAAACCACAAACTTTTATGAAATCTAAGTAAAAGTCTCATGTTGTTGCGTCATGACCTAGGAAGCGCAGTTGGGAAGCAGATTTCCAAATAGGGTAGCCTTTCTCCCAGTGAGATATGATTTGAAAAAGGAAAGAAATTCATTTATGAGATAGAGAATGCATGAGGTGGCCTTCCAAGCAAAGACCCATATTACAACCCTTGATACGGTCACAGCCCAAAATAATTTTCTGGACATTTCCAAACTCCCATGTAAGCCTGCTCAAAAAAATATTCACCCCCCTCCTGAAACCCAGCCAAATGTATAATCCATGGATATGGAGAAGAGATGAAAGCCTATAAATATGTTGAAGTGCCAAGCCTTTGAGATACTTGGTTTGGATGAGGGAAGGTGAAAGGCCAGTTCTAGTTAAAGCCCTCTGAAGGGAACTGAATTAAAAGCGCTTGGGAGAAAGAGCATATGTCCAGGAGCCCTGAGCCCCCAAAATTTTGGGGGATGGAAAGAGAGGAAAATTTACAGAGGTGATATTTCTTATATCCCTTATCCCCTGACCATAAGAATTCAAATATAATTGACTCAATTAGATTAATGATCTGAGAGGGGATATGGAAGAGGTGAGCCCAATAAGCTTCCAATTGCTGAGACATGGCCTGAACAAGGACATATCGACTGCCCAAGGATAACCACCTATGAGACCACTTATTAAGTCTAAACTTGAAATTATCCACAAGCCAAAGCCAATTAGCAGTTTTATGGCTACAAGGTTTGAGTCTGAAGCCAAGGTAGGTGAGGCTAGTTGAAATAGGCACCAGCTCCATTTCGAAGATCCCTGTTATAAGATCAATGTCCACACTATCTCCCGAGAAAAATAAAATGAGTTATTTTTCCCCATTGATCCTCTATCTAGAAGCAACACCATAACGAAGTATATATATAGTGTAGTAAGATCCACTGTGCTATAGATAATCTGCCAAAAACAAGAATACCATCCATAAAAAAAGAGTGATGGAAACTCCAGGAGAAAAATTTATATCTTTGAAAGAGGCCCGTTGATGTGTGTCCTTGATGAGATTGTTGAGACCATCCATGATCAATATGAAAATGAGCGAAGAAAGAGAGCATCCCTGATGAAGGCCATGACCAGCCCTAAAGAAATCCAAGGGAAGCCCATTTATAATGACAACATACCAAACCAACGAGATACATGCCATGATCCACTAGATGTTATGGAGATAAAGACTGACCTTCAGGAGAACCAATATGATGTAGGAAAAATCGACACTGTCATATGTCTTGAAAAGATCCAATTTCATGATGAGAGCAACCATTTTTTTAGTATGAACAGTGTGCAAACATTCTTGTGCCAAAGCAATAGTGTCATGGATAAGGAAATCTAGGAGAAATTCATATTGTTGACTATAAATGTGTGTTGAAAGAACACCCATGATTATTTGTTCAATAATCTTCGAAATGAGCTTGTACATAAAATTTCACAGGGATATGGCACTGAAATCATGAAAGCAGCATGGATGACATGTTTTTGGAATAAGGGAAATAATAGTGGAGTTTATGTCTCCCAGAATGTGCCTAGACTTTATGGAAGCCTCCACCACCTCGAGGATCTCATCCCCCAGCAGATCAAACAAGTGTATAAAGAATGTAGCAGGCCACCCATTTAGGCCCATAATTTTGTCCTGGGAAAAAATTTTTAGACAAGTCAAGACCTCCTCCCTCGATATTGATTTACCTAGTGCTTCATTTTCTGCATTATCAACCATACGCAGCTAGAGATCAAGGGCCCATATATGATCATTTATGTCAACCACATCCATGCACTTGTAAAAATCCGAAAAGTATTTGAAAGCCTCCCACTGGATGTCCTGTTTTGAATGAACATAAATACCCTCAGGAGTGTCTATTTTCCAGATGGAATTCTTGTTCTTCCTACTATTAGCAAAATGGTTAAAAAATATAGTGTTTAAGTTCCCTTCATGCAACCAAGTAGCACGACTTTTAAGTTTCCACGTCACCTCTTGAATTTTCAATATTTCAGTCTTGCACTTTTCTAGAGTCTCGAGGGTAAAGTATGTAAGGTGTTTAGGGGGGAAAACTTCCATAGATTTGTATAACTCTACAATATCCAGAGAGATATCCCAAAGTACCTGAGACATCGTTGACTTCTTATTTCATTCGCGGGTGCGCGTCCTCTACTTCATCAAACTGAGCTTGTGTGTGAAACAAACTGCCACAGATTCTTCTTGCCTATTCTTATATTGCTGCCAAAAATTGAATACCAAGGTCTGATACTCAGGATCCTCCATCCAAATTTTGTTGAATTGAAAAGGAAGAGATTTCCTAACATGTTCCCTACGCCATGTGAGGCATATTGTGTGGTTATCAGAGATAGATGTTGATATGAACGATGGCCTTAGATTCCCAAGTAGTTGGTCACACTCTCATGTACCAGGTATCTATTTAATATTTTCACAATATAGGCATCACCCTCCCAATGATTATTCTAGGTTGGAGAGAAGGGAGGAGGACATATTTCAATGAGATGGTGGTTAGTGAAGATCCTAGAAATGTGGTGCGCCAAGGGATCAGAACGGGAATGTTTCCCCCAAACTTTGATTGAAGAAAGAGTAGATTTGAGGTCACCTATAATAATGAGGTTGTGAATATCCAAAATTGCCGAGGAATCGATGCGAGTCCAAAAAGCTGACCTATGTCGACTTGGAGCATACATGTTGATTAAATTGAAGGACTCAGAAAAACCCCTAATCCTGACAGACAGAATGATGCCACCAAAGAAACGGAAATATCAGAAGGTAGCAACAAGGGGGTTCCACATTGCAATCAGCCGCCTGATAGACCAGTAGAGTTGACACCCACAATGTACCAGTGAGGAAGAATTGTGAGAAAATATTGTATTACTTTTGAGGAAGGACACATCCTTTCTTGAAACACAGAAATAGAGGGTGTGGAAATGGAGAAAAGGTTCTTAAGACTAAGAGACTTGGAGTGATACCCTTGCCCTGGGATATTGAAGGAAATGATACTATTCATGAGTCAATGGATGTGGTCTGGCATGCTCTAAGCGCCCGAGAATCAAAGGTAGAAATGACAGGGATGTCACGGAGCCCCTCTGAATTTTTCAAGAATAGTAGCCTAGATTTCGATAGGCCCCTAATGTGCCTTCTTCCATTTTTTGATTATTTTCGGACAGTTATGTTTAATGCAGAAGAAGGATAAATAGTAGTGGGTAGATCAAGAGGGTGTCCTTCATGCACCATTAGAGAAAACATGTCTAATTCAGGGTTACAGAGAAAAAATTCACAGTTATTTTCCATAGTATTTCTAAGTTATATTAGAGGAGATTCATCTCCAGGGACAAATTTGGGGGGGAGATGTATTCTTGAGTGAAGGCATAGAGGGAAACTAGGGGCTAGAAACATCAGCAAGGCAGGATGAAATCGGGGAGGTTCAATCAATATAGGTAAACTGATAGTAATTCTAGGAAATTCCAAGGCATGATAGAGTGCTAGGAAAACATGCCAGGATGCGCCAAGCTCCAAGGTGTGCCAATGTGTTCTAAGGAATGTTATGGAGTTCTAGAGAAACACAAGGGAGCACTATGCCATAATGCATGGAAATGAATGAATAAGAGTGTGTGACAAGGAGTTTCAATGAGTTCCAAGTGTGCTAAGGATGAGTGACAAGGCATGCTTGGTAGTGTTAAGGAATGTTAGATTTTTAGGGCGGCATGTGGCCAAGATGTGCCAACACATGAAAGGGAGTGTTAATTGGGAGTGCCAGAGAAACAAAAGGGAGAATTATGTCAAAATGCATGGAAATGAAAAAATAAGAGTTTGTGATTGGAAGTGGCAGTGAGTTCTAGGTGTGCTAAGGAGGGAGTGACAAGGTATGCTAGGCAGTGTTAAGGCATGCTAGATACCAGGGCGACATGCCAAGATGTCCTAGGTGCTAGGGTGTACCAACACATGCCAAGGAATGTTAATGAATGCTATGGAAACACAAGGGAGAACTATGTAAAAATGCATGGAAATGAATGAATAAGAGTTTGTGATTGAGATTTTCAATGAGCTATAGGTGTGCTAAGGAGAGAGTGACAAGGTATGCTAGGTAGTGCCAAGGAATGCTAGAGTGTTAGGGAAACATGCAAAGATGTGTTAGGTGTTAGGGTGTACCAATGTGTGCTAGGGAGTGTTAGGGAATGCGATGTAAACACAAGGAAGCACTAGATTAAAATGCATGGAAATGAGTGAATAAGAGTGTGTGATAAGGAGTGTCAATGATTTCTAGGTGTGTTAAGAAGGGAGTGACAAGGTTATATGCTAGAAAATGCCAAGGTATGTTAAACTACCAAGGCATGTCAAGAAGTGCTAGGGTGTGTTAGGGAGTGTAAAATCATGTCAAGGAATGTAGGGGATGCTAACACATGCCACATAGTGCCAAGGAATTAAGGCATGTTAGGTGTTATGGCATGTCAAGATGTAAATTATGTTTTTTAGTTGTTTTATGACCACAATTGGATGTGATGAGCCTTGTCTTGGTAACTTGTTAAGTGGGATGAGTTGAGATTAGACATGAGTAGTCTAAGGTAAGTCACATGTAGTTATTAGGTGAACAAAGCATATTTTGAATTTCCATGACACACGAGAATATGGGCTTGGTCTTAGAATATTTGATACAAACGCACTCAAGTGACACAACACATCTACTTTTCACAATGAAATACACACACATCAAGAAATAAACTAGTGCAAAGGAAAAATTTAACTTTTTCAAACCATTATTTGTTAAATTAAAAACTATAATAGAATAGGCTATAACTCTAGCACCAAGGATCATGGCCCTTTACAATCACACTAATACAAGGAATACAACTAAGGCTTGGTGTTAGTCCTTTGAAAACCAATATACCTTGAACAAGATAATACTTGACCCACATTTTGATGGTGGCCACATATAGCCCTTTCAATCCACATGTCTTGAACACATCTGGCAGGTCCTCTTGCCTCATATTATGAAACTCCTCAATCTACCTCTATCAATGAACTCAACTCCTTTAGGTTACTGAACTCAGCTAAAAAAACTTTTCCTTCTATCTACCTCTCTTTTCCTTTGAAGTATGCAACACTTAGGGTTTTCCATCAGTTGTTGACAACTCCATTGTGAACAACTCTTTGGTCTTTCCATTCCTTCCATATATTTGCTCCAAGATGACAAGTTTAGGGATATGGAGGTTTCCCTTATTCTTAATGATGCAATCCTCTACAACACAATGAACTAGGGATAATTGGCTATTCCACTTGACTGCTACTTTATTCCTTCAAAATATGAATGTCCTTAGGCCCTATACAACTACCCTTCTACCAGTCTTGTTTTCCTTCACAAGTACAGTACTTAGAGCTCTTCTTTGACAGTCACCTAACAACCCTTCAATTGTACTTAGATTGCCATCCATTTTCCCAATCACAGTTAATTATTATACTGATCTAGTGCCCACAACACTTCCCTCATCTAGGGCTCTTCAAATCTACCATAGTCAATTATTTTACTGATCTAAGGTATGTAACATTCTTTTGAATCCTCACATGATGATCTTACTCTTGGTGGATGATCATGACCTCCCTTTAGCAACGCTTAGTCAGAACTCTAACTAGACCTACATTAGGAATACATCTCTCCTAGCCTCCTTGATAAAATGAGCTCCTTCTCACTTGATGTTCTTGCCCTCATACCAAGGCCTCCTTAAATAGGTTTTCCTAGCTATGCCTCTTAAGAATGGTCTAGAAATTACGAATTTTATCTACTTAGACCTTAAGAATTTTATTTTTTCTGTTTAATTTTCTTTTAGATTTTAAGCCTCATCACGGGTCCAAAGCCCCTTCACTTGGGTTATTTTCCCAAAAAACATTTTTTGGTAAAAATCACACAAACCTGTCTCACTAGGCCTGTGGGGCACCTCCCAATCTACACAATTTAACAACGTAGTCTAGTTCGAGTAATTACAACTTGGTCAAGCAGGAATTGTCAAGCGAGGACTTGGTTGGGTTCCCAAGTTGAAAATTAAGGGTAGTTGTGAGGGCATGATAACTAGGAAGGGTTAGGGAATTCCTGTTGGAAATATGATGCAGAGTGTTGTCCTTGATGGCAACCCACTAAATGAAGATGAAGACATGATATTTTTGGCATGTGTTGTCCTTGATGGCAATACACTTGATGAAGCTATTATTGGCTTGATGGACTTGGTAAATGATAAAGATGATGGCAACTTACTTGATGAAGGAAATCCGATGTATCTGCAGTGAGTACAGGAGGCAATGAAGAAAGGATTTCAGCATGTGCTAGATTCTATGATGAAAAAGAGTATGTCTCTTGGTATACGCGGATTGGCCCAGGGGAAGTCGCGTATGCACGCGGAAAAGAACGTGCCAAGTCGCGTATGGGCTAAAGCGCTCAAAAAGTGCTAAACCAAGGGTAACCACCATGGTATTGACCCATGGTATTGGGTAATGATCCGCCTAATTAACCCCGTCCAGGTAGTTTTGGGCTCATGATATTGTTTTGGCCCATGGTATTGAAAAAGGGGCTCATGGTATTGAAAAGGGTAAACCTATATAAGGAGAAGAAATTCATTGTGCAAATCATGAGGGTGGGTGCAAGATGTCTGAGCTTGAATGAATACTTCTCTCTGAAGTATATATGAATTGAAAGGGTTACACTTGAATGATAAATCTGAATGTTTAATGCACCAATGATGAAGAAGGGGATCTAGATCTGAATTGCTCTTGTATTTTCTAGATCTGATTATGGAAGGCTTAGATCTGTGATGAGGCGAGCATCCAGGTGAACATCTGTCTGAAGCAAAAGGGTAGATCTGAACTGAATATCTGATCTGATGAAGTATGCTGCTCTGTAATGATTGAAGATCTATACGCTACTTCGCCGCGGAGGAAGCGCGTATATGCGCGGCTTCAGCGAAGAGAAAGCGCGTATGCGCAATAAAATATACACTGAGGTATACGCTGGTTTGTGTGGACGGAAGCGCGTATATACGCGACATCAGTGAAGTGAAAGCGCGTATGCAAACTAGGGTTTGCTGAAGCAAAGGGTATGAAATATCTGATCTGATCTGCTATGTTTCTGCTATCTGATCTGTGTTGTTAAGTATCTGTTGGTGATGTATGTTTGTGCTTAAAAGTTTGGAAAGGGTCCAGTCTGGAAATATGATGAAATGTGGCCTGCAAGTGGTGTTCTATTGAAGTTGTGGATCCAGTGTGAAAATTGATGAAACGTGGTCCAAGGTGGTGCTGAGGGTTGTAGCCTTCAGTCAGGGGGTCGTAGCTCCCTTCCAGGTGAGGCTGGTAAACGAGATCGGGGGGTCGTAGCTCCCTTCCAGGTGAGGCTGGTAAACGAGTCAGGGGGTTGGAGCTCCCTTCCAGGAGAGGCTGGTAAACGAGCGCAGGTGGGTGCCTGCGTGCTGGTCAAGTCTGCGCCAGCACATATGTTGTAAGATGTTTTCTCTATAATAAAATATTGAAGGATGAGCAACTGCAGCGGTGGTTTTCTCCCGATTTGGGTTTCCACCTAAAAATCCTGGTGTTCATGTGTGATCCTTTGTGTGATGGTTTATTCTGTTCTTACTGCACATGTTTACTGTTTATTGAACATCTGATGAATGAATGTTGGAATAATATAAGTGAAGATTTAATGACTAATCTAGATCTCTGTGTATACGCTAGTTTGATAAAGGGGATCCGCGTATATACGCTAGTTTACTGAAGGAAAGTAGCGTATGGGTTTTAAGGAATGAAAAAGTAAAAAGATTTGATTATGCAGTAAATACTGATTCACCCCCCCCCCCCCTCTCAGTATTTTTCCCAACAATTGCTATCAGAGGAGGTCCTTGTGGAGAAGCTTGATCGCTTAAAGGAGATCCGTCGCAATGGGAAGTCAAGAAGGAATAATGTCTATAAAGCCACCTATATTCAATGGAAGCAATCTGATATTCTGGAAGGTACGTACAAAAGCATGTCTGCAAAGTCTTGGTGCAGATGTATGGGCAATCGTGGAAGAAGGTTATCAATACCCGGCAAGTATTCCTACTGATGCAGCAGAAAGAAAGAAGTATGAAACCAATGCCAAAGCAGTAAATGTTTTGCTGGGAAGCATGTCTGAATCAGAATTTGCTAAAGTGATGCAGCTACATTCAGCAAAATATATATGGGACAAAATCATTCTGAGCTATGAAGGAGATACAAAGGTAAAAAATGCAAAACTCCAAACTCTTAGAATTAAATATGAAAATTTGAAGATGCATAGTGATGAAAGTGTTGCCAGTTTCTTCCTTCGTCTAGATGATGTTGTCAATCGAATGAGAAATTTGGGTGAAACCAAAAATGATACTACTCTGGTTGAAAAAGTCTTAAGATCCTTGACTCCAAAATTTGACTCTAAAGTCTCCGCTATTGAAGAAAGGCAAGATCTGCAAACTCTTACTATTGTTCAATTACATGGGACTCTGACTGCTTTTGAAATGAGACAAGGAGGTCCTTCTCAAGTAAGAGAAGCTACGTTTAAGGCTTCTACAAAAGGAAAGGAAAAGGAAGTTGTCAAAGAACCCAACTATATTTCCGATGAAGAAGAAGCAAATTTCGTAAGAAAACTCCAACTAGGAACTGGAAGATTCAAAGGTAAGCTTCCCTTCAAATGTTTTGAGTGTGGAAAAGTTGGTCATTATGCTGCAAAATGTCCTTATAAAGGAAAATAAGTTGTAAAAAGGAATAAGAACAGATCTAGCTCTAAGAAAAGTTACTATACTAATGAAGATAGTGATGGGTCATCTAATAGTGAGGAAGATTGTGAAGAAGATCTTAGACTTCTCATGGCCTTTGAACAAAAGGAAGAAAAGGATATGTTTATGGATGCTCTAGAGGAAAATGACTTTCTTGAAGAAAATAATCAACTCAAACTTCGCTTAGAAGATTGCAAAATTCTCTTAGAAGAACAAAAGGTGATCAGAGAGACTGTTGAAAAGCATCTTGAAGAAGCAAAGAAACATATTGAAAAGCTAGAATGTGAAGTGGTAATTCAAAGAAAAGAAGTAGAGAAAGCAAAGACCTTGAATCTTAGATTTGCTAAAGGATCTGAAACCTTAGATGAGATTATCAAGGTACAACGTTCTCCTCTTATAAAGGCAGGTCTGGGATATACCGGAGAATCTTCTCAAACTTCAGCACCAAACTATCTAAAAGCAGTTACAGGTGGTTTACTACATTCAGCCACTCAGCAAGGGAATAGAGGATCTCTACAGGGAAAGCAGGACCATCTCAATTCAAGGAACACTAACAGGGATAGCTTTCAAAGACACTACAACCAACAGGTAAACTCAAATAGAAGATTCCAAGATCGCAGAAATTTCTACTTCAATGGGCAATGTTTCACTTGTCACAATTTTGGTCATAAAGCTATTCAATGTGTGGCATATAAAACCATCATGACAAGAGAAGAAAGAAAGAAAAGGTTGGATACTGAACCAAAGAAGAATACCTATAACAATTTTCTCCTCTTCAAAATGAAGTCGAATGTACTTATTGCAATAACTTTGGCCATGAAGAATCTGAATACAGGAACAAGATCCAGCCTAAAGAACATGTTCCCTCAAGCTCCAAAGTGTGGAAGAAGAAAGAACCGCCGGTTGAAAATTGTGGGATAGCATTATTTGCAGAAGGTGAAGAAAATCAATGGTACATCGATAGTGGGTGCTCAAGACACATGACAGGTGACAAAAGAAAACTTCATACTTATAATGCTCTAGAAAAGGAAAAGAAAGTTACATTTGGATATGATACTCCTGCTGTAATTAAAGGAAAAGGGTCAGTATTTCTAAAAGAAAAGGTGAAGGCTAAAGATGTCATGTATGTGGATGGATTAAGGCATAACCTGTTAAGTTTTAGTCAAATGTGTGATCAAGGAGCAGAAGTGGTCTTCAGTTCCAAAGAATGTGTGGTTCGTGATCTTGATACAGGTAAAATCATTATAAAAGGAAAAAGAAATCCAAGCAACCTGTATGTTCTAAACGGCATAGATCAATGTTACTTGAGCAAATATTCAGAAAATTGGCTATGGCATAGAAGGCTGGGGCATCTGAGTTTCTCTCAAATCAGCAAAGCAAGTAGACTTCAAGCTGTTCATGATCTTCCCAAGGTCAATCTTCGAGAAAGTACCATATGCAAATCTTGTCAATTTGGTAAGCAGACCACAGTACGATTTAATGCCAAAGAAGGATCATCAAGTAAGCCTCTTGAACTCATTCATACTGATATCTGTGGACCTATGAGGAAAAATTCATTACGTGGGGATGAATACTATATCTTATTTATTGATGACTACTCTAGAATGTGTTGGATCAGGTTCATTAAACACAAAGATCAAGCACTTGAAAAATTTCAGAGCTTCAAAGCTTTGGCGGAAAATGAATCAGATCTAAAAATCAAGTGTCTTAGATCTGATCGAGGAGGAGAATATTCATCAAATGAATTCTTTGAATTTTGTGAACAACATGGCATTAAACGACAGTTCTCTGTAGCAGGCACTCCTCAACAAAATGGTGTGGCAGAAAGAATGAATAGAACAATTGTTCAAATGGCTAGAGCTATGCTTGCTGATTCTGATGTTCCTGACATGTTCTGGAGTGAAGCAGCACATACGGCAGTTAACATTCTCAATAAAGCTCATGTTCGGGTAAATAGTGACAAAACTCCATATGAACTCTGGTATGGTAATTCTCCCACTGTGAAGCATTTTAAGGTTTTTGGAAGTAAATGCTTTATCAAAAATAATGATGAAAAGCTTGGCAAGTTTGAACCGAGATCAGATGAAGGGATATTTCTTGGTTACTCATCATCAAGCAAAGCTTTCACATGTTACAATAAAAGGCTTCGAAAGGTTGTTGAATGTATTGATGTTGTTATTGATGAGTCTCCTGCAGCTCCTAAAGAAGATAAACAAACAGCAAATGAAGATGATAGCGACATATGGCCTTCTACATCAGAGAGAAATGATGTAGACAGTGGATCCAATGAAGAACCTGAAGATGATCTGTCTGAAAAAGCTCCATCCAGATATGTTCAAAAGAATCATCCTGAATCTCAAATTTTGGGTGACAAGGAATCTGGTGTACGAACAAGGAGAACTCTTACGGGATCTTCTAATCATTTGGCACTTCTATCCACAATTGAACCACACAATGTCAATGAAGCTAGCAAATATGAATTTTGGAGGCAAGCCATGGATGAAGAACTTGTTCAAATTGAGAAGAACGACACTTGGGATTTGGTTCCAAGACCTCATGATAAAAATGTCATTGGAACTAAATGGATTTTCAAGAACAAGTTAAATGAGAATGGGGATGTTGTAAGAAACAAAGATAGATTGGTTTGCAAAGGGTATACTCAACAAGAAGGTATAGACTTTGAAGAAACTTTTGCTCCCGTAGCTAGACTTGAAGCCATCAGAATGTTCCTTGCTTTTTCAAGTTGTCAACAAATCAAAGTTTATCAAATGGATGTCAAATCTGCTTTTCTTAATGGTGATCTAGAAGAAGAAGTATATATAGAACAACTAGAAGGATTCATTTTGGGAAATGATGCAAATCTTGTCTGTAGACTTAAAAAGGCTCTATATGGTCTCAAACAAGCTCCAAGGGCTTGGTACTATCGTCTTGACAAATATCTTCATCAACAAGGATTTTCAAAGGGGTCTGCTGATAGCAACTTATACAAAAAAGTTGAAAATGATAAACTATTGATTGTGGTTGTATATGTTGATGATATCATTTTTGGGAGTAACGAAGAATCTATGAGTCAGAAATTTGCTTCTGTCATGCAGCAAGAATTTGAAATGTCTTTACTTGGGGAACTAACTTTCTTTCTTGGCTTACAAGTGCATCAATCTACAGATGGTATATTCCTATCACAAGAAAAATATCTTAAGCAAATTCTGAAGAAGTATGGCATGGAAGAATGCAAACCTGTAAGCACTCCAATGATAACCGGATGCAATCTCAGTTTTCATGATGATTCTCCCACGGTGAATCAACCAGATTACAGATCAATGATAGGAAGTCTACTTTATCTCACTGGGACTAGACCAGACATTATGCATGCAATTGGGATTGTTGGACGATTCCAAGCCAATCCAAAAGAGTCTCACCTTCAGGCTGTGAAAAGAATTTTCAAATATCTACAAGGAACTCAAGACTATGGTCTATGGTATCCAAAGAATGTTGATCTTAATCTTCATGCTTACACTGATGCAGATTGGGCTGGAAGTGTTGATGACCGAAAAAGCACTAGTGGCGGTGCATTCTATATGGGACCCCGGTTAGTATCTTGGTTCAGCAAGAAGCAAAATTCTATTGCCTTATCAACAGCTGAAGCAGAGTATGTAGCTGCCGCATCCTGTTGCACTCAACTCCTATGGATGATGCAAACTTTGCAAGATTTTCAAATCAAATGTGCAACTCCTATCTCCATTATGTGTGATAATACAAGTGCCATCAGTATCTCAAAGAATCCTGTTATGCATTCGAAGACCAAGCACATTCCCATCAAGTATCATTACTTACGTGAACAAGTACTTGAACAAAAGGTGAAGTTGGAGTATGTTCCCTCCAAAGAACAAGTTGCTGATATCTTTACCAAACCTCTGCCCAGGGAAGCATTCAAATATCTAAGACAGAAGCTGGGAGTTTTC
Source organism: Pinus albicaulis (assembly GCA_034641835.2). NCBI lineage: Eukaryota > Viridiplantae > Streptophyta > Pinopsida > Pinales > Pinaceae > Pinus > Pinus albicaulis. The sequence goes on from CM076574.1 coordinate 611,601,176, forward strand.
TCTGCCAGTCAAAAGAACAAATCTGCATAATTTTTGGAAGATGGCAGTGGATACGCGAGTTTCCTGAAACACAGTCGCGTATATACGCGAGTTCCTGCACAGAAAACCGCGTATGGTTGGTTGCTGACAATTTTTGGTTGGTTCAGCTCTCTTCAGCATAGCTGCTGTGCTGTTTGGTATCTCTGATACTGTTTGGTATCTCTGGTGGTATTTCAGTTCTCATAATTCTGTTTCTAATGTTTTGATGAAGATGCCTTGATGATCTATTGGTGGAAGTTTTCAGGATGTGCAAACTAAGGAGGAGCCTTAGTCATTTGAAAAGATTGCTTGTTGCACAGATTCAGGGGGAGCATTAGCTTTGCTGAGTATAATGCAGTGTTGACATTATGATGATTCTGAAATTTGTTCTCTTTCTTGAGGACTTTTTTGTGTTGGTCTTAAATGGTCATCTTTGTAATTTGTTGAAAAGGTCTTGTTGAGAATCATGTTGTAAAATTGTAATATTCAGTCATGTAAGGACTTGTCATTTTTGTAAACCCACTTGGTTGGGTAGCTGAGTCAAATTTTGTAAACCCACTTGGTTGGGTAGCTGAGACAAATTTGTAAACCCACTTGGTTGGGTAGTTGAGTCTCATATGTAAATCCACCTGGATGGATAATTGATGTAAGTATGAGTCCTTGGTGATAGGAAGTTCATAGAGTCATGTACTTCATTAACAAATATGTTTGAAGGATCAGCATGAACTCAGGGGGAGCTTGGCCACTTTAGCACATATCAGATCTGCAGAATGTTTCTTCCACAGAAGGGGGAGAGTGTTGGTTTTTGATCCGCCCTTTGCCCTTGATGTCAAAGGGGGAGAGTGACATGGTGTTTGAATGAAGAGAAGATAATGATGTCAAATTTTTGGGAGAGTGACATTTTTGGGAGAGTGACATGGTATCTATCTGCTATGGTAACCAAACACCATCGTGGTTTCCATCAAGTCCAAAGGGGGAGATTGTTGGAAATATGATGCAGAGTGTTGTCCTTGATGGCAACCCACTAAATGAAGATGAAGACATGATATTGTTGGCATGTGTTGTCCTTGATGGCAATACACTTGATGAAGCTATTATTGGCTTGATGGACTTGGTAAATGATAAAGATGATGGCAACTTAATTGTTAGAGAAATCCAGTGTATCTGCGGTGAGTACGCGGGAGGCAATGAAGAAAGCATTTAGTGTGTGTGGGTGTATGATGAAAAAGAGTATGTCTCTTGGTATACGCGGATTGGCCTCGGGGAAGTCGCGTATGCACGCGGAAAAGAACGTGCCAAGTCGCGTATGGGCAAAAGCGCTCAAAAAGTGCAAAACCAGGGGTAACCACCATGGTATTGACCCATTGTATTGGGTAATGATCCGCCTAATTGACCCCGTCCAGGTAGTTTTGGGCTCATGATATTGTTTTGGCCCATGGTATTGAAAAAGGGGCTCATGGTATTGAAAAGGGTAAACCTATATAAGGAGAAGAAATTCATTGTGCAAATCATGAGGGTGGGTGCAAGATGTCTGAGCTTGAATGAATACTTCTCTCTGAAGTATATCTGAATGGAAAGGGTTACACTTGAATGATAAATCTGAATGTATGATGCACCAATGATGAAGAAGGGGATCTAGATCTTAATTGCCCTTGTATTTGCTAGATCTGATTATGGAAGGCTTAGATCGGTGATGAGGCGAGCATCCAGGCGAACATCTGTCTGAAGCAAAAGGGTAGATCTGAACTGAATATCTGATCTGATGAAGTATGCTGCTCTGTAATGATTGAAGATCTATACGCTACTTAGCCGCGGAGGAAGCGCGTATATACGCGGCTTCAGCGAAGAGAAAGCGCGTATGCGCAATAAAATATACACTGAGGTATACGCTGGTTTGTGTGGACGAAAGCGCGTATATACGCGACATCAGTGAAGGGAAAACGCGTATGCAAACTAGGGTTTGCTGAAGCAAGGGGTATGAAATATCTGATCTGTTCTGCTGTGTTTCTGCTATCTGATCTGTGTTGATATGTATCTGTTGATGATGTATGTTTGTGCTTAAAAGTATGGAAAGGGTTCGATCTGGAAATATGATGAATTGTGGCCTGCAAGTTGTGTTCTATTGAAGTGGTTGGATCCAGTGTGAAAATTGATGAAACGTGGTCCAAGGTGGTGCTGAGGGTTGTAGCCTTCAGTCAGGGGGTTGTAGCTCCCTTCCAGGTGAGGCTGGTAAACGAGATCGGGGGTCGTAGCTCCCTTCCAGGAGAGGCTGGTAAACGAGTCAGGGGGTTGGAGCTCCCTTCCAGGAGAGGCTGGTAAACGAGCGCAGGTGGGTGCCTGCGTGCTGGTCAAGTCTGCGCCGGCACATATGTTGTAAGATGTTTTCTCTATAATAAAATATTGAAGGCTGAGCAACTGCAGCGGTGGTTTTCTCCCGATTTGGGTTTCCACCTAAAAATCCTGGTGATCATGTGTGATGCTTTGTGTGATGGTTTATTCTTGTTCTTACTGCACATGTTTACTGTTTATTGAACATCTGATGAATGAATGATGGAATAATATAAGTGAAGATTTAATGACTGATCTAGATCTCTGTGTATACGCTAGTTTCATAAAGGGGATCCGCGTATATACGCTAGTTTACTGAAGGAAAGTAGCGTATGGGTTTTAAGGAATGAAAAAGTAAAAAGATTTGATTATGCAGTAAATACTGATTCACCCCCCCCCCCTCTCAGTATTTTTCCCAACAATGCCAAGGAATGAAAAAGTGTGCTAACACTTGCTGGACAATGTCAATGCATGTTGAGGAGTGTTAAGGAGTGTCGATGTATCACAAGGGAGAACTAGGTCAAAATACATGGAAATGGACAAACAAGAGTGTGTTCCAGTGAGTCTCAGTGAATTCAAGTGTTCCAAGGATGAAGTGTGTTATAAAAATTTCATAATAGGATTTTTAAGAGGCTAGCCTACGATTGCAATAAGGGACTTTGTTAGACTCCTGTATTTCACAATTTACAAGGTGACTAATCACTGATTTGATTTTTCATATACTGAAAATAATATTCTATGGTTATCCTTTATTTTCAGAGAAGAAAGGGAGACCTTGGATGTCAAAGAGAATCAAATGAATCAATTTTCCTTATAGTTCAGTGGAAAAGAGAAAAAATTTTACTCACAAGGTCTGACGGGGATAAAACTTCATTTATGCCCTCGTTCCATTTCATTTCATTCACCCTCTTTTCCCCCCTCATTTCCTCCATATTCTCCCATGCTCTGAAACCCATTCCCCACCATGCTTCTCTTCCATTTTGAAATATACGTTGCCTTACCTTTCTTCTGCCTTTCCGCTTTACCCTTCCACCTTTACCATTTCATTGCTTTTTATTCCCTGATCTCTATCAAAGTTAGGCCCTCATCGCATTTCAAAGACTTTACATATTTGGCATTGGAACTAAACTTTAAATAATGTGATCATCGATTTGCGATATCGTGTCACATTGTTTTACCTTGTGAGTGCCCACAATCTATTTTATTTAGTTTGCGATGCAGTAAGTCAGCCCCACCTCAGCAGCTCTGCCCCATTACACAGTCGTTGCAATACATTTTTATATCATATAAAGCTTCATAACACTGACTGCTTGAAAACCTTCCACCGATTCATAACACTCCACCAATTTCCAGTGGGCCCCACTTCCCGGCACTTCACAAATTTTAGGAGTTTACCACAAAAATTATAAATAAAACTTAAGAATTACAATGTGCACCTGTGATCTGGTCCCACTTCTTCCCTGCCACATCACTCATCTCTTCCCCCACGAATCACACTTCGTAGATTTTAGAGTTTACATATTCCGCGCTTATAACTAAATGCTACAAATTGCGATGTGGGATGTGGTCCGGTCCCACTTACCCTCCATGTCACCTCCCCATCATGTCACATTGCCGATCATATTCTTTATAAATTAAAATTTAAATGTTGTGAAGTGCGCGGATTCGATGCCACTTCATAGCTAAATTCTATAGAATTTCAGGTCCTGGTGAACGAGTTTTCACTATGTTTTGTATGTATAAAAGGTCAAGTCAAGACTATGAGGTTTATAGCTCATTTCATGAATAAATAGGCCAAAAGACCTAGAAAAAATGAAAGGCTTTCCATCTCATCATGCCACCATCATCTTTAAATCCGACGACCTACGTTTCATTCCAACCCCCCTTTACCATCCTTACTTTATCCTTACATTGGCAGTCCGGAATGAATGGTTTTCAAGAAAGGGACCCCCTTATGTATCACTCTCTAATGAATTATCACCCCCCCCCCTCTTTCGATTGCCACTTACCACTTCAGAAGGGTCTAAAATAGCACTTTTATCATACAAAACTATTTTCCCCAAATGAAAAACCATTTTTTAGCTAGTTTTATGAGTCTATTTTCAAGGGAGATTCTGGGGAGATGGGAACGAATTTTGACAAACCAAGATAGGTTTTTATTAAGCACAGGTTGAAAAACAAAAACTTCTCCCATATTTTTCACAAGTTTCTTCAGTTGAGAGAATCAAAAGCCATCTCTCAGCCCTATATTTCGAATTTCCATTTTTTCTGTGATTGTCATGATTTTGCAGCAACTTTTGTGGAGAGCTGGAGATGAATTTTAAAAATAAAAGGGGGTTTTTTACAATCGTGAGGCAAAGAAAAATAATCTCTCTCAGATTTTTCATAGGTGTCACCTCTAGGAAGAAAAAAATGTCTGAGTTGACACCTATTTTTTAGTAGTTTCGCCCATTTTTCACAGCATGACAGACATCCCAAGATTTTTAGGAATTTGTTTTTTGATGATGATTCTTAGATGTGAAAAGGGATAATATATTTCGGCAACCATTTTCCATCAAATAGTGCCAGACATTATGACATTATGACAAAAAAACTATCGGTGTCGCACTGGAGTTAATGATCCAACCAAGGTAGTGCAAGAAAGGCTGGGCTAGACATCAATTTTGTATCACTTTGTATTTTCATCATTTTAAAAGCGTAATTGTGCTCACCTTATAATTCACGAAGGGTCATAGAATTTAATACAACCAAAAGTGGTTATCTTATTCACCTCATCATAGCCTTGTGTGGCCATACTTGTCCATTTTATGCTTAAATTGTAATCAATGAAAGTTCGCCAAGGTAGATTAGGGAAAACCGACTTAGTTGTTAGTTAAATACTAGTATAATCTCATTACAAAAGGTTGGATATTTTAGAACCTGTATTGTAAGAACTACTATTGAACCACTTTAATTTTTGGAGTTGGACATCAATAATCAAATATCGTTTATAGGATCCTTGAGTTGTGTCAAAATGGTGATGTGTTTCATCTTTGTTTAAATGTTTCCATTGTTTTCTTTACTGTGTATCTTCTCATATAATTGTAAATAAGAAATTTTAGATTAAAATTTGTTGTCGAAGTGCCTTAATTCTGTCTTCATTTACAATTTGAATGTTTTCTGCTGAGGTATGATTAAATAATTATTAATTACTCTTTAGTCATTATCGAATCTTACTATTTCTTTCACCTCATTTCATACATCTCTTAAAATCCATTTAGCACAGTTAGCTTTCCCTATGATTTGCTCTTGATTTTTGCTGTGCCATTCCAGCCTTTGACTCCATCGCCCAATGGAATAGCTTATGTAGCCCTATATGTCCAACCACACAATCAATCAAATAAGCAACCCCCATCACTGTAACTAGCCTAATATCAATACGTATAACCAAGAAGTTAAATCGATTTAAATCAGAAAATAGAGAGAGCCCTCTCTCAGTCTAGGAAGGATAGGTCCTGGAATCCAAAGTGGTTTGATGTTGTGCTTTATAGTTTAGTTTTGCCAATATTCTAAATTATAGAGTGAAAACAGCTCAGTAAAGAAATTTTAAACAAAGGGAGACTTTGTGTTGGGCACAACACTATTTTTCCTTTATCTATTATTTTTATATGACATGTGGCACACTTTGGCCGAATGCTCATTTTTTAAACTATTTTAGACAATTCCATATTGTACATTGTTATTTATAATTTTTGGTGAACTCAACTTGTTCCGACCTATATCTTGTGTGTCTTGTGTATCTTGTGGTTCTTGCAAACTCTCGATTAATGCTCTACTATTTATATTAACTAGACATACATGTGAAATATTTCCTATGTAAGCTATGTTTCTTAGTTGTTTCATGGCCATGGATAGATGTGATTCTTGTCTTGGTAAGTTCTTAAGTGGGAAAAGTTCATCTTGGACATGAATAGCCAAAGATGAGGTATAGGAAGTTCTTAGGTGAACACGGCACAATCTACTTGTAGTAGGTGAAATTGATCAAGTTGTTACGGTTGAAGCAGACCAATGTCACATGAATTGGAGTAGCTAAGGACTTGATTGGGCTCCCAAGTCATGAAAAAATGTAAGGATATTTTGTGAGGGCATGAGTGCCAAGGCATGCTAGGGAATGCTAACATCTTCCAGATAGTTCGAAGGCATGTAAAATATTCTAAGATGTGTCAAGTTCTGAGGCATGTCAATATCTGCAATGGTGTGACAATACATGCCAGAGACTACCAGGGGAACAAAAAGGAGAAACAAGTTAAAATATAAGGAAATGAACACATCATAGGTTAATAAGTCATCAATTTACAGTTTCCAAGAGGGGCATGTTATGCACACCAACACTAGGTGGAAATGAGTGTCAAGTCCCAAGTGTTAGTGCATTGTAAGTGCCAAATAATCCTTTGTTACTTCTCTTCTACTTTCCAATAACTGATCTCAAATAACTTTAATATTATACCATGCCAAATCATATTGAGGAATCTTAATGAATGTTATACATGATAATGATCATAGCCTTTTTAGGACTACATGTCTCTTCTCCCCCTTGATCAAATGAGCTCCTTCTCACTTGATGTTATTTGCTTCATCCTAAGAACTCACTAAATAGTTTTCCTAGACCTCTTAGGAACCCTCTAGAACTTATGGGCTTTATCCACTTAGGCCTTACGAAATATTAATTTTCCTTTTTAATTTTCTTTTAGATTTTAAACCTGATCTTGGGTCCAAAATCCATTTGGTTTGCTTCTATTCCCACAAAGCATTTTTTCACCAAACTCACACAAAGCCATCTCACTAGGCTTGTGGAGTACCTCCCAAGCTACACAATTCAACAATATAGTCTAGTTGTAGTAACTATAACTTGGTCAAGCTCTTGTAGTCAAGCGAGGGCTTGGTTGGGTTCCCAAGTTAAAAATTAAGTAAGGGTAGTTGTGAGGGCATGATAGCTAGGGAGGGCCAGGGCATAGAAAGGAATGAAAAGGCATGCTAACACATGTTAGACAATGTCAATGCATGTTGAACTAGAGTGTTAGGGAGTGTTGAGGCATATCAAGGGATAACTAGGTCAAAATGCATGGAAAGGAACAAATAAGAGTGTGTGCAAGGGAGTGTTAGCGAATTAAAATGTGCTAAGGACGAAGTGTATTAGGAGAAGTTTAGAATAGGATTTACAGGAGGTAAGCCTACGTTTGTTATAAGGGGCTCAACATAGCAGTTTTAGACAAAGGGATATCACTTTGTGCTAGGCACAACATTATTTTTCCATTAGTTTTTCCATTGTTTTTCCATTATTTATGTGGCACACTTTGGCTACATGCTCATTTTTTAAACTATTTTAGATAATTTCATATTGTACATTGTTGTGTATATTTTTTGGGGCACTCATCTTGTGTCAGTTTATATCTTGTGTGCCTTGTGAATCTTGTGGTTCTTGGAAACTCTCTGTTAATGTTCTATTGTTTATATGAACTGAACATACATGTGAAATATTACCTGTATAAACTATGTTGCTTAGTTGTTTTATGGCCATGGCTAGATCATGTGATCCTTGTCTTGGTAAATAGTTAAGTGGGACAAGTTGAGATTGGACATGAGTGGCATAAGATGAGTTATAGGTAGTTCTTAGGTGAACAAGGCACAATCTACTTGTAGTAGGTGCAATTGGTCAAGTTGTTGGGGTAGAAGCAGGCCAATTCTTTCACATGAACTACAGTAGCCAAGGACTTGATTGGGTTCCCAAGTTGTGAAAAAATTTAAAGGCTAGTTGTAAGGACATGAGTGCCAAGGCGTGCTAGGGAATGGTAAGATGTGCCAGATAATGTGAAGGCATGTCAAACATGATAAGACGTGCGAAGTGATAAGGCATGCCAAGATGTGCAAGGGTGTGTCAATGCGTGCCAGGGACTATCAAGGAAAAAAAAGGGAGAAAAAATTTAAACTACAACGAAATGAACATGTAAGAGCATTAATTAGTCATCAATTTACATTTTCTAAGAGGCGCATGCTAGGCACACAAACACTAGGCACCAATAGGTGACAACTGTAAAGTCTTAGTGCATTTTAAGTGCTAAGTCTTCCTTTGTTGCTTCTCATCTACTTTCCAAAAATTGATCTAAAATAAATTTAATATTAAACCATGCCAAATCATACCAAGGAATCTGAACGTGCTCCATACATGCTAATACTTTCCAAGCACCAACACGTGCCAAGTGCCAATATGTGTTAGGGACTGTTATGCATGCTATGAAGTGGAATGGAATGTTGAAGACTGCTAAGGTGTGCTAGAGAGTGCTGATGCATGTTTAGAAAAGTTAAGGAGTAATAGGAAAAAACATTAAGGGAGCATAGGTCAAAATTAATGGAAGTTAATGAATATTAGGAACGTGTGCCAGCGACTAGTGTTAATGAGTGCTAGTTTTCATGCCAAGGAGGGAGTGACAAGGTATGCTAAGCATTGGTAAGGCATGCTAAGGAATATCAATGCATGTAAAGAAGTGCCAAAGTTTGCTAGGGAGTTTCAGGGTGTGCTAATTATATGTTCCAAATAGTGCCAAGATATTCCAATACATGCCAGGTGCTAAGGATGTGCAGGGTGTCAGGGTATGTCAATATGTGTCAAGAAGTTTCAAGGCAACAAAAGCTAGAACCAAACTAAAATGTAAGGAAATGAACACATAAGAGGGTTAATAAGTCAGGACTTTATATTTTTCAAAAGGGGCATGATAGTCACACTAATAATAGGTCCCAATACATGCCAAGTGGAATTTTGTGCCAAGTGCTAGTGTATGTAAATGCATTCAACCAAGGTGTTCCAGGGCATGCTAGGGACTACATGCATGCTAACACATGCTAGGAGAGTTCCATGTTGTGCTAGCGCATGCCACCATGTGTTTGGGCATCAGTTTCATGACAAGATGTTCTAGGTACAAAGATGTTACAAGAAATGTGAGGTGCTAAGAAATGTTAGTGTGTGACAAAGAATTAATTTAAGGTGTGCCCATATTTTTGAGGAGTGTTAGTTTCTGATCATTAATAGAATTGTCAGAGCTTGATTATGTATTAAATAAAATATTTCCTATACACACTAGTGGAAATTTATCTAAATGGAATTTGATAGATAATAAACTTAATAGATATGAACCATGTGTTGAATCATAGGGAAACTCTATTCGACTAGTAATTACATGAGGGAAATGATACACACTAATTACTTCTTAAAAAAATAATTGATTCTAATGACTATGGCTTTAGAAATATCATAAAAATAACTCCACAATAATGGCCTTAAATTATTATATTTTGAAAAAAAAATATTAACAGGCATATAACGTCATCAAAATCTCATTGGAATGATCAATGGTGACAAACATTTTTTGACCATCACCAAAAGTAACAAAAAGAGTGTTGGTGAGGGTCATTCAAAGTTTGTCACTAGAAGTGTCACCAAAGAGAGAATTAGTGATGGGACTTTGACGACCCTCACCAAAAGTGTCATTGAAAATGGCTTTGGTGATGAACCTTAAAGGACCATCACTATATACACTTACAATGATTTTTTTTGAAGGACTGTCACCATATGTGACATTGGTGACGGACCTTTAAGGTCCGTCACAAGCATGACCCTCACCAATGTCCTTTTTTCTTGTAGTGCACTTAGGAAACATTTACTTTATCACCATCTAACATCATTCCTCGAGACCAAAACAAACAGCTACCTTTTATCTTCTTAAGACCAAAACAAACAAATACCTTTCTGAAAATATAGCAATTTTTGATAACTGTGTATATAGGCCAAAAATGATTTTAATATTATTTTTTGAATTTCTTTAGATATTCAATCATTAAAAATATAGCACATAAGGCAACAACCTAAGAGCTTCTGCCTTAGTGAACCTCTTATTCAATTTTCTTTTTTCTGCTTGTTTCTTCTTCTGAGATTTATTCTTCCCTGGATCACTTTCTGGACTCTCATCTATATTTATTATTTCATCTCTGAGAACAGGATTAGCTATGATCTTTCTAGCTATCCTAAGCTTGTTTTTTGGTCTGGTATGAGGCCTTTGAATATATGTATTAGGAATATATGAATGCCTTCTTATTCCTTGGATGACTCTTCTTTGTTGCTGATTTTCAAACTCGGTTTGACCACTCTCTTCCTCAAATGATGAGTATGAGTGGATTGTTACTTTCTTATTTCCCTTAGCTAATGAAATTAGAGATTAATAAAGCTAAGCCATTGTCATTTCTTCACTTGTAGTCTTAGAAACTTTGCTCTTTCCCTTAGATGATGTTTTTATAGAGGAATAGACCTGAGCTAGTGTTAGTTCCTATGCTGTTGGAGTCACATTGAATTCTTCTATGTATTTTCTAGCCTTTGGAACATGACTTAGTGCTAATGGTTCAAGGGTGGCCTTCTCCAAACAATTGGCTTCCACTGAAGATACTTCTAACATAATCATAATCCTTCTATGTTTATTTCTTGGAGAGGAAACCACTTCTTCTTTGTCCTTAGAAATAACATTCTTCTCAACTAGGATTGCCTTTTGTTTAAACCTTCTTGAATTTTCTTGAAGGAAAGAATTTAAGGTTTTTGTTTCCTTAGGTAGCCTTCTAGTATAAACCTCCTTTGCTAGTTACATCATAGGTATAGGAATGGTGGTTTCAACTCCAGCTCTTCTATTTGAGCTTCTTGCCTTCCTGCTTGATGGATTGATCAACATGTAAAGGGGTCAGTATAGGTGCAGGGCTTGAATATTCCTCTTGGGTCTTCTGTCTTAAAGGGCTTCCCACTTTTCTCCTTGAATTAACACTACTGAAACCCTCATCATCTAGGAACTTATTCCATCTGGTTCTATTCTTCTTCAAATGATACACCACAACCATTTTTATTAACCCCGGTGATAAATATTATGGAGTGAATAATGTGGGGTTAATTCTATCTTTTGAGACACTTTCAATAGATATTTTTCAAGGAAGAATGAGATGTTCATAGTTCTAGAGCCTGAAATATGAGATAAAATCCCCATCTAATACTGATGCACTGTGGAGAACCTACCTTCATAGGTGATATAACATTGCACTGTGGTGACAAATCCTTTCTATTCAGGCTTAAAATATGAAGTATGGATAATAGGGGCCCAATCTACATTTTCATGCTCAAGTTTAAGATAAGCATTTAAATAATATCTAAATAAAGTTCTTGTTTTATACCATGACTCAACTGAAGCTGATAACTAGGTAGCTCATGCTATGATGGCCTCTGATATTTTGAAAGTCGGAGACCGTAGCTTGACCTTCTCTCTAGTAAAAGAGTCGACAAATTCTTGAGCGACTGTAATGTTCTCCCTTGAGAAATTCAAAAACTGATACCATCCAGCTGCCTGAAATTGTGCCTTTGCATGGTGATAAACAAACCATGTATTATCTAGTTCTAAGTGGTTTACCTTACTACTCTAAACCATTCCATTTTACTAACATATAACTCAACCTATAACGAACACCTGTAAAACAATGAACAAAAGGCATCCAAGAAGCCCTAACTACTTTCTAGAAGACAACCAACTGCTATAGATTTCTCAGGGTAAATGGTTATAGGATATACTCATCTCCATTCCCTTAATCATGGTGAGTTTAAGTGACAAAAAATAAAATGATTTTAATTTAGGTTCAAACTCACTCCACTAAATATTTCACTCCATCGAATAATTAACTAACTGCTACTCGTACTTCAATTTTTATCTACTTCACCTTTAATGAGTAGTGTTAGATTAACTAGCCTTAAAAAACATAATATCCAACCCCTTTTTGTTAACCTCCAATTAGAAATAGACACATACCAAAAGGGTAATACCTCGTGTTTAACAGATCTTCAATTGTTCCAAAAGGGTAATTTAATTTCACCTGAGTAATGTTTTTTCACCTCCTTATACAAATTATGAGTAAAATAGCTACTTTTCAAAAAAGGTAGCTATTTCTATGTTTCTTATGAAACCAAATTTTCTGGGGAAATTGCTACTTTTCAAAAAAGGTAGCAATTTTGTGTTATTCCTGAAATAGCAAATGACTCTGACATTTTATCCTTAGCCTAGGATCATTCACTTTAGGAAGATATAATTATGGATAGATAATACTCTCAAACTAAATCCATGACTTTAACTACTCAAGGTAGTTAAAAGACATTTAGAAGAAAATTTACCCTAATTAGTCTAAGACACAAAAATAAACTATTGGACTCAAGCTTTTTGGATTTTTTTAGAATAATAAAAATTTTGATACATTTTATAACCCTCAAGGGCCTTCAACCATAGGCTAAAATGGACAAGAGAGGATCAAAAACACAAATCAAATGGTGACCAAAATTTGAAAAATTGCAATGCTAACAGTGGCTCCTATTGGGGATGAAGTCCTCCCTATGAGGGTTCAAGGACCATAGATTCAGTGCCTTAAACTATTAGGACTTTTATTATTTTATAAACTAATTATAAGAACTAATTTTTCATTGAATAAACTCAATATTGACTGTATTTATGGACACACACCATTGGGCATGGTGTTTTATTGAACCAACACACCAGATATTTACAATGGAAAGACTGGTTAACTTAATAACCAATTTTTTTTCGAGAAAATGACCATTGATTGGACCCCCTGTCAATTGATCATCATATAAGTGCTTCAAAAAAAAAGTTTTTTTATCCATAACTTGAGAAATTTTGAATGGACCGAACCATAAATTTTCAAACTTACCATGGTTTCCATGATCTTCTCTTCTTACATTTGAGCGCAATACCAAATAGTTTTCTTGAAATACCTATTGGTTTTCCCTTTTGTCAAAAACAAATTTTACTTTGTCTATGTGTTTATGTTCCTTTTCCATCAGGGATTCCCGAATTTGATGAGCTTCTATAAGTTGCAACATTCTTCTCTGAATAAGATTTGAATCATCAATTTCATCCTGCAAAAACTTCATAACAGGAAGGTCCATTTGTAATGGCATCAGAGCATTAGTTCCATAAACAAGTTGAAAGGGAGAAACTCCAATTGATATCTTGTTACACACCCTATCCGCGCAAAGAGCATGAACTAGTAAAGTGTCGCAATTTCTTTTGTTTTCTAGCATCATCTTCTTAATAGTTCTTACCAAGATTTTGTTATATGACTCGGCTAACCCATTACCTTGGGGTTAATAAGGTGTAGAATGAGTCAAATAAATATTATATTTCTAACATAAATTATTCATATTGGCAGATTTAAAAGGCATTGCATTTTTCAGTCACCAACTTATGGGGGAAACCAAATGTAGACATAGCATTTTCCAACAAAAAATTAATTATTATCGTGTTAGTGGCGTTTATGGTTGGAATGGCCTCAATCCACTTGGTGAAATATTTTGTGGCTGTAAGAATCCACTTGTGTTGTCCTAATGATGGCGGATGAAACTCACCAATGAAGTCTAACCCCCACTACTGGAAAGGCACATCTGATAAAATGGGAATGAGAGGTAATGGGAGAAGCTTATGCTTATTTGTAAACTTTTGGCATTCATTGCAAGGCCTGACTTTAGAAAAAACATCATATAAAATATTTGGTCAATAATAGCCAGCTCTTAGAATTTTATTTGTGGTAGATTTCTAGTATAAATGTCCACCACACACCCCTGCATGTATCTCTGGCATAACTTTTTGTGAATCAATTTCATCTACACATCTCAACAAACCTCCTACAGGGTCTTTCCAATAAAGATGATTGTCCATTATGCAATACTTAACAACCTTCAGTTTAAAAGCCCTTATCTCTGATTTTTCCATTTTTGAAGGAAAATTGGGATTTAATAAAAAGTACACTATATCCTTATACCAGTTGGAATAAAATATTTCAGAATAATCAGGTATACCTTATTTATTTGTCTCTTCAACTACTTCCATGTTTAGGTTTAAAAATTTGTGATTTGAATCTACCATCAATCGGGCTAAGCCCTATCACCTTTATCAACTTAGTAGGTATGATTTCAATGTCAAATTATGGAATCTTTGTTAACCATCTTCCCCTCCTTCCATATGTATCTGGTTGCAACAATACATCCTTGACAACAACAATTGGTACAAAATAAATGACTTTTGAATGCAGGACATAAACTCGAAAATAATTTAAAGCCTTTAATAATTCCTATTCTTGTTTTTCAATCAAGTTTTAGTTTAACTCAACATCCCTTAATGTACAACTGAAAAAAAAAAAAAAAAAAAAAATAGGTTGTTACAAGCCTTCTTTGTATTTTTTTGTACTAAAATTGCTGCAGTAGTCTCCTCAAAATCATATGAAAAAGTAAGAAAATCCTTCTCAAAATAAGGGCTGATTAAAATTGGGGCTTCAGTTAGGGAAGATTTGATAACTATGAAAGAGTATTTTTATTCATCTTGCCATCCGAATTCTGCATATTTCTTTAATAAGAAATTTATATGTTTAATTAGTTGTAATGTTCCTAAATTAGCTTTAGCTAATGGGAACATTAATTTTGCCTTATTTGTTTTGTATTTCATGATTGATGAATAAATTATGAAAGAGGACATGTAAAGCTCCTAAAAACTAAGAATAAATCAATGCCTATGTGAACGGAGACATATCTGGGCTATTTAAATTATATCTTGCAGGTGTGAAATGGTCTAAATCACAAGAGGGGATCCTATTTGACCAAGTCAAACAGCGCAGTCTAGATGCATTGAACCTCTTTGAGGGACAACGAGGTTCTAGAAGGAGGTTGTAATGTGAAAGGGGCTAAGTGATTCAAGGTGGTTTAGGGTTTGGCAAGACTCCTATCTTATAAAAGGAAGAGGAGGTTAGTAAGGAAATGGTTGTTGAAGACATTATTTCTGAAGGTCTGTCTGCTTAGAAATTCCTTGTTGGGCATTCCTATTCAGGAATCCCACCTCTTTCCTTAAGAAACTCTTGGAGGAGAATTGTGCTAAACTTCTCCACTATCAGGCTTGGGCCAAGTTTCATCTTACATTACAACACTACTCATGTTGAGGGTTGAGTTGTCTTGTGAATTACAGCAAGTGGAGATCTAGATCTGTTCAGATCTAGATAATAGCAGTGGATCTTCTCAGTGAGTGTGTCATTTAACCTCCTAGAAGAGTTCATTTGCTGAGTATACTTAAAATCTACATCCTGGCATCAGGTCATATCATCTTCAGAAGTTACAGCGTTGTTTCTGTCCCTAAGACAACGTTATTTGCAGATCTACAGTTGTAGGGTGTTCTACTTGCATTTTGGAGGAGAGATCTCCGGTGATTGGATTCATCCTTCACTGTGGTGATCCATAGATTCATCAAAAAATCTATGTTCTATTTCATATCTGATATTCTACATGTTCATGATTCAGTAATTTTCTGAATCATTCTGCATATATGCCTTCTTAGATCTCAGATCTACTTCCGGTGCTTCATGTTTTGAGAAAAACCCCAAGGGGAATGTATAGAGCATCTCTTCCTATACATGGATCTGTATTGGATCTATATTTTTATGTACTGATATGATATAGATCTAAATAATCAATAAACTACTGCTTCAGCCATAAAAATTGTGCGTCACTATTATGCAGTCTTTTTACATGGTTGTAGCACCTCTTTCTTGAGGATTTCTTTTGTATTATTTCATTATTCTTCTGTAAAGTGTATGAGTTATGTCCCTAATCTTATTTGTCAATATTCAAACCTTATTTCAGTCATACCCTTCAGAAAATCACGCTCATATGCTTCAATAAATTTCTGCATAATTCTAGTCTTGGGAAATCGAGGTTTTCTAGCCTATTTAGGAAAGGAGGAATTGTTTATCTTAGCAAAAAAAAAAAATTCCGAAATTATACATGGGAGTCCCTTATAACCCTAGCTATCATATCCAACCATTTTCCCATCTTATTTGTACGCATATCTATGAATACACATGTTGTAGGGCTTAGATCTTCACTTTTCCCCACCTTTTTCCTTATAAAACACTGTATAACTTTGCTATTGTATATTTTACTGAAGTTTAAGTGTTTCTACACCTGTATGAGGTACATGGCTATAGCTTCAAATTGTTAATAACTCAGGTTATTCCCAATCTGTAGCTAAACATGAAGAATGGATATTACAGTGGTATCAACACAAGATCTTTGGCTCAGCCTGTGGCTTCAAGCCAAAGTGCTGACTCCCTGAAGGAGGAATATTTAAATCTATATAGACAGAGGTTGCAGATGGCCAGGTAGCCTCTAGATCTCATCATTTTTTCAAAGGTGACATATCTAGTAAATTCCCCTGTAGTCAATCTCTGGAATAGAATTTTGATATTCAAGGGAACTTTACAAGTGGTCCAGCAAGGAGCAAGGTTAGAATGATGAAGAATATGGGTCTATTCTCATCATATTTCATATCTAAGAATAACCTCTCCAAGGAGGTTGAACAAGAAGGAGAAAGAAGAAGCAATGAAACTCTTAGAAGGTTTCAAGAGCAGAAAAATATTCTGATCGGATCTATAAGATATATACTGAAGAACATTTTGAATCCTCATCTCATGGATATGTGAACTCAGCCATATCACCAAATCTTCAGCGTTTTCTCTGTGATTTCTTCATGAAGAGGAAGAAAGAAGGTGTTATTTTTTTTTATGTCTTGCCTAGGGAAAGATCTCCATTGAGTGAAGGATCCTCTTCTCAAGAGCAAAGCATGAAGGTTTGTCCTTCAATAGATGACCAAGATCTAAGGTCTCTCATTAATAATGGGACCATTTCAGTTATTGAAGAGGAGGAGGAGGTAGGATATGATAATGCAGTCAAAACAAGGGCACCTCAAGCACCTCATAAAGAAGAAGTTGGAACACTTGCTCCAAGGGAAGAAACTCTTGCATCCCTACAAGGAGTTCCACAAGATCTCACACATAAAGCTCTTGCTACAACACATGAGCAACATGTACCCTCATCATCAAATGATGAGATATTAATGATAGAATAAGGAAGAGAGGAGGAAGGGCATCACAGGAATAACATCATGGATGCTTCTTTGTTTCAAGGCTTTGAAACACAAAGGAGGCAAGAATATTTATGCATTAGAGGTAGGGGGAAATCTATTTTCCTAAGTCCTCATTCTACTCTATGCCTTGATAACTCTTTGCAAGGAGGTACTTTACCAGGAGCACCTCTTGATAGGAGGAAATAAAAAATGTTTTCTCAACTGTAGGCAACATATACATACTTGGCTAAGGAGGGAGCCTTGGGAGAATCTAGCACAGCACAGAGAATCTCTCATGAATTCAGGGGAGAGATGAGCAGTTTCCTAAAAGGGGTATTTCTAACTCCCACTCAGAAATCTGTGCTGAGAGAGGAGAAATCAAAGATCTATGATGGCATGAGCATGAGGACACATGGCAACTCCATATCTTTGGGGCATCCCATGATTTCTTCATTCACAAAGGATATTTCTGAAGATGGCAAGGGGATCCTAATCCTCTTCTTGTCTTGTACAAGAACAGCTGAAAATGGGGTAGCAAAGGGAAGATTATGATGCTACAACATGTGATTTTGATATCAAGGATGTCAAAGATGGGAGCCATGAGAAGACAGGGGCTGCATTTCAGACCTCTACAACATTGTCATTCTTGGAGAGCTTGGATCCTTGTTGGAATTCCCAACTCATGATGGAATACTCCAAGGACCTTTTCACATGGGGGGTTCTTGAAGGGGAAGTAAAGGATGACAGGTTCAAGGTGGTAGATGGAGTTATCTATTTCTATAATATTATTCTTTTGGTTAGTGAATCCAAACTCAAGGAGGGAGTACTTGATGCCATCTATGAAATCCTGCTTTCCAAACCCACTGGTTTTGTAAAAGTATATCATACTCTTTTGGGTGGTTTCATATGGGAAGGTTTCAAGGAAGAGGTGCACTTTCATATGCAGATATGCATGGACTATCTGGTAGAGGAGGACGAACATAACTCTTGGGAAGATCCACCATTCACACCTCCTTATACTTTGAGTGTGAGAGGGAACTCGTCCATGAGTTACCCCACTGATGTAAAACAAGTATATAGAGAGGCTTGTACTTCTGAGCGTTATAATGTATCTCCTATACGCTTATATTTTTCTAACACTCATTTTCAGGATATTGTGCCAAGATGGGGCACTAAGTATGATGGGTTTCATGGGCCACTCAAGGCCATGAACTACGTTGATGCAGGAAATTCCTTAGAGAACCTTGGAAAGCTATTCTATTCTTCATGGTGTGATTCTTTTACACCAACTATGATGCATTTACTCCAAGCATTCCCAAGGCATGAGGCAGCAAACAAGTGTTGGGGAAGGCACTTGTCATATTTTATTCTGTGACAGTTAAGGATAAAACTGCGTTGGTTGCACATGAGGGAACATATTCCTTCTCATTTATCACACATGGCAGCTAGCATTATTCTAATCATGATCCCACAAGCTAAAGGTGTCCTTATATTTTTTGGGGGCATAGTTGGAAGAAAGGCACACTTGTTGAATGTTCCCTTGGGGGAAGGAGTTCCCCATTCCTTTTTCATGTCATGCTCCAATGGGAGCATGATATTTTGTGTGGCCACTATGATAGATCACTTGTCTCTTTGTAAAGTGAGCCATATCTTTGTTGGTAACATGCCTCTCATATGTATTGGGGGGGTGGGGGGGGTTCTTCTATGGATTTCCAAGCTGGGAGGTGATCCACTTCATTTGGATGATAGCATGGAGATGGGAGTCTTTCATGGATCATGAAAATCCCCATGATTTTCATCACTTATATCATGAGGAGGTCATGGATCAGCAAGAATGTTTCCACCACAACCTTCCATTTCTTCATGATGAGAGCCCTTGGGTTTATTCATCAAAGGCAAACTTGCATATTGAGGAATGACCATTGGGAGAAAAAGGTATAGCAGAAAATTCAGAATAATGGAGGAGACTATTTGATGAGGAGGCCACAAGAGAAGAAGGGGAATTTTTGTAGCACCCTTGCCGTTGCTTGAGGACAAGAAACATTCGGGAGGGGGACACTGTAATGTTCCTAAATTAGCTTTAGCTAATGGGAACATTAATTTTGTCTTATTTATTTTGTATTTCATGATTAATGAATAAATTATGAAGGAGGACATGTAAAACTCTTGAAAACTAAGAATAAATCAATGCCTATGTAAATAGAGACATATCTCGGAAATTTAAATTATATCTTGCAGGTGTGAAAGGGTCTAAATCACAAGAGGGGATCCTAATTGACCAAGTCAAACAGTGCAGTCTAGATGCATTGAACCTCTTTGAGGGGCAACGCAGTTCTAGAAGGAGGTTGTAATGTGAAAGGGGCTAAGTGATTCAAGGTGGTTTAAGGTTTGGAAAGACTTCTATATTATAAAAGGAAGAGGAGGGAAACAAGGAAAGGGTTGTTGAAGACATTATTTATGAACGTGTGTTTGCTTAGACATCCCTTGTTGGGCATTCTTGTTCAGGAATCCCACCTCCTTCCTTGAGTAGCTCTTGGAGGAGAATTGTGCTAAACTTATCCACTATCAGGCTTGGGCCAAGTTTCATCTTACATTACAGTGCTGCTCATGTTGAGGGTTGAGCTATATTGTGAGTTGCAGCAAGTGGAGATCTAGATCTATTCAGATCTAGATGATAGCAGTGGCTCTTCTCAGTGAGTGTGTCATTTAACCTCCTGGAAGAGTTCATTTGCTGAGTATACTTTAGATATACATCCTGGAATCAGGCCATATCATCTTTAGAATTTACAACATTTTTTTTGTCCCTAAGACAACGTTATTTGCAGATCTACAGATGTAGGGTGTTCTGCTTGCATTTTGGAGGAGAGATCTCTGGTGATTGGATTCATCCTTCACTATGCTGATCCATAGATTGGCCAACCAATATATGTTATATTTCAGATATGATATTCTACATGTTCATGATTCAGTAATTTTCTGAATCATTCTGCAGATCTTCATTCTTAGATCTTAGATCTACTTCCGGTGCTTCATGTTTTGAGAAAATCCCCAAAGGGAATGTATAGATCAGCTCTTCTTGTACATGGATATGTATTGGATATATATTTTTATGTAATGATCTAATATATATCTGAAGCATCAATAAACTGCTACTTCAGCCCTAAAAATTATGTTGTCACTGTTATGCAGTCATTTTACATGGTTGTAGCACCTCTTTCTTGAGGATTTCTTCTATATTCTTTCATTATTCTTCTGTAAAGTGTATGAGTTATGCCCCTGATATTATTTTTCAATATTAAGACCTTATTTCAGTCATACCCTTCAGAAAATCATGCTCACATGCTTCAGAAAATTTCTGCAGAATTCTAGTCTTGGGAAATCAAGGTTTTCTAGCCTAGTTAGGAAAGGAGGAATTGTTTAACTTAGAAAAAATTATTTTCTTTTTCTTAAATTCGACATGGGATTCCCTAATAACTCTATATATAATATCCAACTTCTTTCCCATCTTATTTTTACGCATATATCTGAATACACACGTTTTAGGGCCTAAATACTCAAGTTCCCCCACCTTTTTCCTTGTAAAACGCTGCAGAACTTTTCTGTTGTATATTTTACTTAATTTTAAGTGTTTTTACACCTGTATGAGGTACATGTCTATAGATCCACATTGGTAATAACTCAAGTTATTCCCAATCTGTAGTTGTTCCTGAAAAAGGGATATTACATTAGTTTTGCAACGTTCGGAACAAAACGCCTCAAAAAATTAATTTTACCCAAGAATGACTATAATTATTTCTTATTTATGGGTAAACCAATTTTTTATATAGCTTTGACTCTCCTTGGGTCAATACAAATACCATTTTCTCTCACTATGTGCCCCAATTATTTTCCCTCTTGAACATCAAAGCATGATTTCATTGGGTTTAAAGACAAACCAAATTTATGCACTTATTAAACACTTGCTACAAAAATTTTAAATGAATTTCATCTTATTTTGAAAATACTATAATGTCGTCCAGGTAAATGACTACAAATCTATCATTTTCCCCTGCAAAAGAAATATCCATTTCATCGCTAAAACGTTGCATCTGCATTCATTAAACCAAAAGGCATCTTATTGTACATGAATGTTCCCCACGGTGTAGTGAAATTTGTTTTCTCCCTGTATTATTTATCAACTAAAATTTTATTGTACCCTAAAAAATCATCTATCATTAGCATCCTCTTTGAGCCTACTACCTACTGCAAAACATGGTCCAACTTGGGTAAAGGATAATTATCCTTTAGCGAACATCGGTTCAAATTAAGAAAATCAACATAAATTATAATCTCACCATTCTTTTTTTGAACCGGGACGATCTTAGTTATGCAATTGTAAAATATTAAAGGCAGAATTATTTTGTCTTCCCACATATTTCTGATTTCCTTTTTAATAATAGGGAGAAACATAGGATTAATATGTCTTATCTTTTGTGCTATAGGTTTTTCTTCTATTTTGAGAGGAATTTTGTGTTCCATTATACTTCTATCATATATCTTCAAATCATTGTAATACCATGCAAAAATTTCTGCATATTTCTTCAGCATATTGACATATTTAGTTCTAGTTTCTTGAGGGAGAAATTCAGAAATGTTAACAAATCTAGGCTGATTTTTATACCAATATTGCAATCAATTGTACTCTCTCCATCTATTTTACTATCAGGCTTTAAAACATCATTATTGATAGTGAACATGTCTAAACGAACTAAGACTTTAGGAATAAAGATTATTTTTAGATCAATAATGTCTTTTCCAGCGGTAGTCTTTTTAAAGGGCTTGTTGTTTTGACTTTCAATTGCCTCTTGCTCATTATCAATCTGATTGTCTGAAAAGTATTCTACACATTACAATAATTTTTGAATTTCTTTATCATCTTCAAATACTTTCGAGTATCTTATATTATCGGGAATGGAATGTCTATTTTTATTTGGACATCATATGTTTCTTTAACATCAAGAGGAACCTTAAAATTACTAGCAGTTATGGCCAATGAATCTACCATTTCATTTTCCTCTATGGAAACATAATTCAAATTGAATGGTGAAAAAATAATGTTCAATTAAATCCCACACTTCATTTATATATTTTTTCAATTGATAATTATCTCTCACCTGTTGTATCACCAACTCCAAATCACCAAAAACAACCAATTGTGCAGCTCCTAAATATTTTGCTGCTTTCATACCCAAAAAAAGAGCTTCATACTCAAAAGCGTTATTAGTAGTGACAAATTGTAATTTGTATGATAGGTTCACTACTTTATGAGTGGGAGAGATAAGAACTACACCATCCCTTGATCCCTCTCGTGATGAGGCTCCATCAAAATATAATTTCCAGATCTTCCCTGTTTCTAAATTCTTCTCTTTTGTGACTTGCAAATTCAGTTTCTTACTGATTTCACACTGAAAATTATTTTCATTAGGAACAAGGTTAAATATGGATGACCCTAAATCCTTCTCCTCTACATATATAGGATTATTTGAGGTATTTTTCTAATCATTTATTGTATAATCCATTTGTGTTTCCCTATACAATCCCCTAAATTCTCCTACAAAGTCTCGGATACTATCGTAGGTCATATTCATTTGAAGAGTGCCTCCCAAATTTTTGGACCAAGATCATGAAAGAAGAATTCCAAATTTATATGGTATTTCTGCATTCCATAATAGTAGAATATTGAAGTTCTTGGGTTGGTTCTTTAGGCTTTTGAGCTGAGAACAATGGATTATCAAAGAAATGAACAGAAGAGGATTTTATTTCATGCTCTCAAGGAGAATCATATTTAGATCTATATTCTTGAAATATTTGGGCAGCTTCAATTTTTTTTTTTGTTAAAAATTTAGATATATTAAAGGTCGACTTTTCAAGAATATTACATTCTCCTTGATGAGAAGAGGACGAACGAATTGATGGGTTTTGGAACAAAGGAAAATACTCATGTTATGGGTTAAGAGAGGACTGATATTCAGGAAGAGTTTGAATAAATCTTAAAATTGTTTTATTATCTCCTTCAGTTAAAATATCCCTATCTAGGAAAGGTGAAATTTCCAAGAGCTGTTCTAATTCCCTTTCTGTAAACATAAAGGCTTATAATTCTTGATTCTCTTTACTGACACTTAAAACCACTGATTTTTCTTGTTTCTCTGGAATGATACTTATCTCTGATGTAATAAATTATGAATGAGAGGTACTTTTAGTTGTACCTAAGCTAACATCATCTACTTTATCTTTTATAGAAGTATTTTAAGTTTGACATATTATAATAGAATCCTTTGAAACTGAAACTTCATTTTCTTTTAAAATAGATGATGGTAACTTTTATTTCGAATTATACTTTGAATACACCTTCTTCACTGAATGTGATGTAGCCTTGGCTATTTTCTGTTTCTCTCTTGCATCTTTTATGATTTTTTCTGGGTCAGAGTTTAGATTCAAGGGAGGTGATCTTTGATTTATTAGTGTAGTAGGTAGTCTTGAAACCCCTCATCCTCATTGTGGAGTATCCAAGTCAACTAATTTACAATCAGAAAGAGTGACTAGCTTAAAAACTAGTACTAGGTATATATGCAAAAAACTCGAGAGAATATCGAGTTCAAGATCTTCGTCTCCCAGCAGACGCACCAAAATATGTCAGCGATGTAATCAAAACTTGGATTGTATCAAGTTCTAGACCAGACACATATTAAGCTCAAGGGATTTTCTTATAATTTAATTGAGTTTTGGAAGGTGGTTGGAATTCTCACAGACTGGAAAAATGATTTCAAACAGATAAATCACTCACACATATGAGGGTAATAGTGTTTGATGTGGTAGAAAAGATAAGTTTGTAGTCTAATGGTTAGAAGAATATGAAAATAACAGTAGGTATATAGGATAGAAATCCTCTATTAAGATGAAAGGAAAATAAGATATTTTAGACCTGTAATGTATTGATGAAATAAATCTTGTTCAAGACTTACAAGAATCTCATCACACATTTAAAATATTTCTGTCATGGGGAATACTTATGAACAAACTCACCATACACATGTCATCTACAAAGGATGTAAAACAAGACTTATAAAAATATATAAGCATGTACCATTATATCATAATACTGGAAAAAACATGAGACAACATATGTAGATCACAATCTGGAAAAGAAACTATAAGATATGGACACACATTAGGAAATAGACAATACACACATCAAATCATTCATAAATCCACAAGAGTGTATATTGATATTATAAGTTCAAAAATTACATAACTCAGGATGCAATGAGATGAACAGCTCACGAGTCATTTCCTCATTGATTTTCATAAAATATATACAAAAATGTCATATGTTAAATATCCTCAAAAGTAGAAATATGTTGTAGGACCTTTATTACAACCTTCTAAATATAGGAAACCATATTTAAATTTTATCCAAAAATAATAGAAAGGAAGTTTGATGTACAATATTTGGTCTACAAATGCAATAATATAAAACTTGATAATATGGAAATTGAAATGGATGAGCTGAGGTGCCTAACTGCTCCTCATTTCATGGAAAATATTACTCCACAAAAAGTGCAACAGTAACCAACTGAAAATGACTCCTTGATATTTATCCTCAAAAAGTGCAAAAACTACTAACCAAAGTTGGCATCTGGAAAAGAACTTCACTGGATAACGCTTGGCGAGGAAGAGGAAAAATATTACCACTGAGGCAAAATTTACTTTATCACCATCTAGTGTCATTCCATGAGACCAAAACAAAGACCTACCTTTTATCTTCTTATGACCAAAACAAAGACCTACCTTTCTAAAAATGTAGCAATTTATGATAATTGTGTAGATAGGCCCAAAATGATGTCGATCTTTAGTTTTGACTTTCTTTAGATATTCAATCATTAAAAATATAGCACATAAGCCAACAAACTAGGAGCTTCTATCTTAGTGACCCTCTTATTTGGTTTTCTCTTTTCTACTTGTTTCCTCTTCTGAGATATATTCTTCCCTCAATATTTTTGTGGACTCTCATCTATATTTATTATCTCGTCTCTGAGAGCAGGATTAGCTATGAGGTTGTTAGCTAGCCTAAGCTTGTTTTTTGGTTTGGTGTGAGGCATTTGATTAAATGTATTAGGAATATATGAAGGCCTTCTTCTTCCCTTGATGACTCTGATTTGCTTCTCATATTCAAACTATGTTTCACTAAACTCTATTTCACTACTCACTTCCCTAAATGTTGAGTATGAGTGGATTGTTAATTTATTATTTCACTTAGATAATGACCTCATAGATAAATAAATCTAAGGTATTTTTGGTTCTTCTGTTGTAGTCTTTGAAACTTTGCTCTTTCCCTTAGTTGATGTTTTTAGAGAGGACTAAATCTAAGCTAGTGATGGTTTCTCTGTTGTTCGAGTCACATTGACTTATTCTATCTCTTGTCTAGTATCTGGAATAGGGCTTGGTGCTAATGGTTCAGGGGTGGCCTTCTCCAAAATACTAGATTCCACCAAATATCCTTTTGATAGAATCAGTATCCTTTTGTGTTTATTTCTTGAGGAGGAAGCCGCTTCTTCTTTGTCTTTAGAAATAGGTTTTTTCTCAACTAAGATGGCCTTTTGTTTAAACTTGCTTCTATTTTCTTGAAGGAAATACTTTATGGTTTATGGTTCCTTAGGCAGCCTTCTAGTATAAACCTCCTTTTCTGATTGCATAAAATGTATAGGAATGGTGGCTTCAACTCTACCTCTTCTGGATGAGCTTCTTGTCTTCCTACTTGATGGTGAAGAATATTGATCAACTTGTAAAGGGGTTAGTATAGGTGCAGGGCTTGACTCTTCATCCTAGGTCTTCTGTTTTGAAGGCCTTCCCACTTCTCTCCTTGAACTAACACTACTAAAACCATCATCTTCTAGGAACTTGTTCCATGTGGTTCTATTCTTCTTCAAATGATACAGCACCAACATTTTTATTAACCCCCGGTGATAAATATTATGGAGTGAATAATGTGGGGTTCATTGTATCTTTTGAGACGTTTTCAACATATATTTGTAAAGGAATAATGTGGGGTTTATAGGTCTAGAGCCAGAAATATGACATAAAACCTCATCTAATATTGATGCGCTATGGAGAACCTACCTTCACAAGTGATATAGCGCAGCACTGTGGTGATAAATCATTTCCATTCAGTCTTAAACTATGAAATATGGACAATAGGGGTCCACTATACATTTTCATGCTCAGGTTTCAGATATGCCTTTAAATCCTCTATAAACAAATCTTTTCTTTTATACCATGACTTACCTGAAGCTGACAGTTGGGTAGCTCGTGCTATGATGGCCATTGATATTTTAAAATTCTGAGACCCCAGCTTGACATGCTCTCCATTAAAATACTCGACAAATGCTTGAGCCACTGCAACATTCTCCCCTGCGAACTTCTTCAAAAACAGATACCATCTAGCTGCTTCAAACTGTGCCTTTGCACATTGATCAACAAAATCATGTATTAGCTAGTTATGAGTGGTTTACCTTACCACTCTTACCCATTCCATTTTACTAACAACTAACACAACCTCTAATGAAAACCTTTAAAACAATGAACAAAAACCAGCAACAAAGCCCTAACTGCTTGTTGTAACACAACCAACTATTGTACCTTTCTCAGGGTAAATGGTTATAGGATACAATGATCTGCATGCCCTTAATCGCGGTGAGGTTAAGTGACATGAAATAAAATTATTTGAATTTAGGTTCCAACTCACTCGACCAAATATTTCACTCCATCGAATAATTAACTAACTATTATCCATACTTCAATTTTGAACTACTTCACCTTTAATGAGTAGCGTTAGATTAACTATCCTTAACAAAAAGAATAGTTAACCCCTTTTAGTGAACCTCCAATTAGAAATATCCATGTACCAAAAGGGTAATGTCTCATGTTTAGAAGACCTTCAATTGTTCCAAAAGAGTAATGTCTTTTCACCTGAGTAATGCATTTTCACCTCCTTATACAAATTGTGAAAAAAATAGCTACTTTTCAGAAAAGGTAGTTATTTCTGTGTTGCTTATGAAACCAATTTTTCTGGGAAAATTGCTACTTTTCAGAAAAGGTAGCAGTTTCTTATTATTTATAAAGTAGCATATGACTCTGAAATTTTATGCTTAGCGTACAATCATTCAATTTAAGGATATATCATTATGGATAAATAATACTCTCAAACTAAACCCACGGCTTTAACTATTCATGGTATTTAAAAGACTTATTTAGAAGAAAATTTACCCTACTTACTCTAAGACACAAAAACAAACTACTGGACTAACTTTTTTTTTTTTTTTTGTTCAGAATAATAAAAAATTTGACACATTTTTTAACCCTGAAGGGCCTTCAAGCATAGGATAAAATGGACAAGAGAGGATCAAAAACATAAATGAAATGGTGACCAGACTTTCAAAAATTGCAGTGCTAACAATATCTATATAATATTTGTGGTTAGTAGGTGTTGGTCATGGATACTAAGCTTGGAAATCATCATTTATGGAACAACACCATTATATTCCTCACATGACCAAAGTTATACCTATAGACACATTCCTTATGAACAAGTAATCTTAGTCACAATAGTTTGTGCATGTTATATGCGTGTGTATGCACACACACAAGGAGACAATCACACTCTAGATTTCATGCAAATTTCTTTCATTTTTTGGGAAATATTGACAAATTTAACATACATGTTTTCCAACTTGGTAGTTTTAGATTTGCTTTCAGAATAAAAAACCTAATGGTTTAGGTTAAAATTATCTAATTGACTCCCAATATCTCTATTTTCATATTATTTTTGTATAGAATACAAAAATCCATCACCAATGAAACTACACACATAAATTCAACTATAGAAATTTTAAATATTTCAACACAGGTATGGTAAGCACACACAAATAGGAATGATGAGCATGGATGCAGTATTATTCACAATGGTACAAATTTATCATACATTGGGGTGACCCTTGGATTCCATATCCCAGGGTCCCTTGGACTCCCTAATTACCTTGAGGTTCCACACTAACCCTAGAAGGATTAGGTGTCCAACATTACCCCCCTTAAAACTAAGGGGTATGTGTGAGTCCAAGAAGAGAGTTGTAATAAAAAATGGTAGAAATATTGTGAATGAGCTCTCTAAAATGTTGGCATAAGTAGGTGGTTTCAGGATGACCACCAACACTAGAACACTTAGTTTAGTTCTCAGAACTCTTACAAATCTAGCAAGAAGCTAAGGTCTTCTACTAGAGAAAGTGCTCCTAATGTTTTTAAGAGGGAGACCTTCAACCTGGAAAAGGGAGGTTTGAAACTTGAGATGGTTCAAGGATGAACATCAACTCTGGAATGCTTGATGCAATTCTTGGAACTCTACCAAAAATGGAAATAATCTGAAGTCTTCTGCTAGAAGAATTATGCTTAATTATTTGAGGAGGAATAATATCAACCTCACATAGATTGTTTAAGGTTGACCACAAACCAAAGGAATTCTCATGGGAATCTGTGTCTCTGGCTACAAATTTGAATTTGGAATGGCAGGTTGTGGCTCAGGCTCGCTTGAACTGTTGTGTCTCTAGCTACAACTTTGAACCTAGAATGGCAGATTGTGGTTCAGGCTCACTTGATGTGGCTATGAAGCTTGTATATGACCATAATCTCCCCCATTTCAGATACAATATGAGATAATGGTGAAAACTCAAGTGCAAGATTATTCAATACTCTTAAACAAGTTTGGACATGTGACTAGACATCTTCTTGGTTGTTGATGACATTTTCAAAGAAGTGATCCATCCAAGATGAATATTTGTTCTTGCAGGAGGATTTTTTATGAACCATCTGTGTGAAGAATGAGTGTGCTGGCCACAGTGCTTTCATGTGTGAATCTCAAAACAATGATCTTTCATATGTCCAACTCGGTCACAGTGTTGGAATTTTACAATTTATTGTCATGTTGTGGAAGAGGGGAAGAATCTAGAACAACTAAAGGTGAGCTATCATGAAGAAATCTGGCACTCTGAAATTTTATGGGCTTAGAGTAGTCCAGAATATGAAAGGACACCTCCTTGCCATATCCAAGATTTGTTATGTGCTTGTTATGTACAATCTCTTCCCAAGGTTTGATGATGGGCTTGGGAAGTTCATGATGGATTTTTGTATCATTATGCAAGTTTCTACTGAAATTGCACTTTATGGGGATCAGCCTCGACTTTACAATGATGACGACTTGCTGGTTTTTGTTACCAAGATTAATCCCTCTTGTAGACAAGAGTGATCTCCCTAGTACTCCAATGAGTAACTAGAAACAAAGATCCATTGAATATCTCTTTCTATAGATTATTTGTATTTTATATTATTACAACCATGAAATAAAGAGGAAATGCTCCTACCTTTCAACCGAGATGTTTCGATGTAGCCTTTTGTATTTTTCTCCAAAGTAGTTTTTTAATGATGAGAAGAACCTACAATCATAGACAAGACAAATAATCATAGCACCTGCATTATATAATAATCATAAATAATAATCCAACATAGTGATCAAGGAATCTAAGCATTGACATCATTTCCATGAATTCAGAAACAAGACAAGGAGAAAAAGAGATCCACATGTATTATCATAAATTAGAAAGAGTAATCTTACAATTAGATGCCTTTATGTTGTACATATTTCTCCTGTGTATCAGAGAAATTGTTTTCCTTCAGTCTGACAAGCCTTGCTCTCTATAATGACCAACATGAAGTCATGGGCACAAAGGTGTAACCTTCAATGTGTCAGCGAAAACTTACTATCTTAGAGACTATGAACTCTATGAAATCTCTCCAGCTTAGAATCTATACAAATCAGTATATATTCACATTGGTACCTACCCTTCAACCTGAAACTTCAGTTAAATCTATAGAGAGATTGAGGTAGTTTAAGATCCATTAATAGACGGATGGGTTCCTCCCATGAAGGGATTTCAGGTCCTTGGACCAAGGGGTGAGCTCTACGAGTAGAGGGATAAAACTCGAACTGGCATGAGTCTAGAGGCTTCTAGTTGGGAGAATATTCAACCAACTTGGCTTCTAGAAGTTAATTTTTATTTTAGCTTTCCTTTCATGGGGGTGTGCAGGTTTTAGTGGAAAACAGAGTGGCAATCGCCATGGCTAATGGAAGAAGGATCAACGCATGCATAGGAAAAGGCTATAAAACTTATGCAAGTAATCTTTTAAGGGGTTTAAAGAGCTTTTTTCCAATTTCGAAGGCATGATTCAGTAACATGAGTGTTTTTTACCTCTAAGGGAACATAATATGACTGGTGATAGAACCATACTAACAGTGAAATGTTATGGTGACAAAATGATATGTAACAATTGTTGATAAGATTTTGTTTGAAAGTGAGCTAGAAGATTATTCTGAACAAGTTCATTATCATGACTACGATGTTGTAGCTCCTTTCTTTGTAGCAGAGACTCAATCTGCAAAAAAAAAATATTTTCTTGTGCATTATGAAAGTAGGTCTGAATGTGAGAGAGAGTTTCTTTGTTGAATTTTATTATCCCATAAAAAATGGAATAGATTATGCCATTCAATAACTTTAATGCATCATCAATTTGATCCATTTTCGAACAATGCTTCAGCTACAAATGAAGCAATATCTCACACAATTCGAAATAGCTGCAAATTTTAAAAAATATAAAAAATCCCTAACGCTTGTGAATAGAAATATTTTTAATCAAGACACCACCTAGAACAGTTTAGATCTTGACTCCTAGAAAAGACTCCTCAACTAGTTTCAGCTCCTCAACGAGTTTCACTAAAAGAAATTTCCCCAAAACCTGAAAGTGATACAAAATCATTTGATTATGTTATGACAAACGAACCTGAAGATACTCCTTCTCCTGAATTGAATGAATTTTCTAAATTGGAGATTGAGAAAAAAGAGGAGGATCCTCTGTCATTTTTTTGCCTCGACCCCAAGAACTAAATTCTCATAGGAACTACAAAATAATATCACCAAATATATTTCTTTGAAAAGTGTTGGAAGAAGGTTCAACAAATAATTGCACAACTCAACGGTATATCATAATCCAAATGTGCTCCAGACTGTATCGTGGAATGTGGACTAGAATTGGCTAAGAAAGTTTGAGGAGCTTAGTTGTCTCAATCCCCGACACCGTTGAGTGTGAGGCGTAGCATTCTAGTACCTTATTTTTGGAGAGTGTATATCAAAATGGTCGTTGTTGTAGCTCAACACTTTTTAGCCTATGATCCTCAGAATAATAACTCTTCTAGCAGTCGTTATTTGGGAACTGCATTGTCATCAAAGAATAGAGGAACCAGTAATGCTACTAGCTCACTAGGTGAAATTGCCTACTATCAGGGCATGTGGTCAGTGTAGGTGGGCCAACAGCATGCTTAGAAAGGTAATATAGTGGAAATTGACAAGAATTGAAAACTAAAAAGAAGTGGAGCAGAGGATTGCTCATCTTGATATTACGAATTACTTAAATAATATTACATTGGAAACATCAGCAATAAATGACTAGAGTTAAACTCAACAAAACTGGACTTATTAGAAATTGAACTGGGACACTTGGAATGACGGTTTCGACACCTAGCAGGTGGTTGGGATTAGATTCTCTAACACTCCCCTTTAATTACAGCCACATAAAAATTTAATTTAGATACCTACTGGTCTATGTCTCAATGAGGCTTACAATTTGAAACACTTGACTTCAACTATATTTGATTTTCTTCTTCTCTTTTTCCAGATTCTGTAGCCTCTAAATTGTTTTATAGTTTTTGCTTTGTTGTATCCTTAAAAGCTCAATTTCTTGATTTTCTGGTGCAGGTATTTTTGTTCTAGGTTGTCTAAGCATGTCCTGGACATCTTCAAGAAATGTGGGTTGCTGGCACATATTGTCATCTGTAATTCACTTATCATCATCAATCTGCTGCAACATAATATTAGAATAATATCTTATTTCTTCAAAACTCCAATGCATGAATATTTCATTGACATGTTCGTCATGCATGTCATCTTCAACATTCACATCTACATCTTCTTTGTAAATCTCATCCAGACATGGTGTTGTAAGCCATGTTTCAATAAAATTTAACTCTCCTTCATAATAAATCTGTGTACCTACACACTCGAAATCAATGTTAGAATTAAAAATATTTTCAAAATGGAATTGGTTCTGGTATTCTTTGCTATACAGTGAGAGTTTTCTCCTGTTGTGTTTCCTTCTCCGCTTCTGACATTATCTCTGTTTCTGCTTTGCCTTTGTAGACTTATTTCTTTTCTCCTGTCTCTTCTTCTTTCTCTGTTTCTTTATTCTACTCTACAATGAGAGCTTTATGCTGTTGCGCTTCCTCCTCTGCCTCTTTATTTGTTTTTGCTTTCGCTTTACAGACTGTCTTTATCTCTATCTCTCTCTCTGTCTTTTCTTCACTAACCTGTGTTGGTGCAATCAGGTTGTCTTCCACTAACTTAAGTGGGGTTATCTCACCAAATAGCATCATGTTAATATCATGTTTTTGTTGCATTATCTGCAACCAGTCATCATTAGCCAAAATTTCTATATCAAAGTTTACATAAACCATCAAATTTTCATCAGCAAGTTGTGTTGCTGGATTCTCCATATCTTCATCAGCAAGTTGTGTTGTTGGAATCAACAAGTCATCATCAACAAACTTTGTTGCTGGAATCATCAAGTCTTCATCAGCAAGCTATGTTGCTGGAATCATCACATATTCGTTAGCAAGCTATGTTGTTGGATTCATCATATCTTCGTCAGTAATACATGTTGCCGGTATCATCAAAATATCATCAGCAAGCTTTGTTGTTGGAATCAACAAATCTTCGTCCACTCCTAGTTGCGTACAGTGGGGTTTACAAGCATATTCGTGCTCTCTCTTTGTTGATTTTTCACTTTCTTCGCAGACATCATCCACCTATGACTAAGTACAGTGGGATTCAACAAAATCTTCATCTCGATGTAGATATGCTACTATAGATCCACTTCATCTCCAAATTCAATTCTCCCACTTGTACCAAACATCTTTCAAGGGTATCCCATGCCTCCTTGGCTGTCTTGGCATCTGAAATTAAGGGAAGTATACTTTCATCGATTGATTCTTTTATGCATTTTAATGCATAGGTGTCTTTTTGCCTCTTTATTTCAAGATTTAAAAAGATCTTGAACATCTTTTGTTTTCTCTTTAGCCTCTTGGATTTTCCCATGAACTCGTTTCTTGGCTTCCACAAACATACGAGTCTACATATGCATCAAATACTTTGCTTCTAAAAAAAATTCTTTTTTCTCAAAAAAAATCTCTTTCTACAGATTCACTTTCTCAAGGTTTTCATACTTTCACTTTCTCACACTTTTAAGTTTTTTTTTAACTTAAAAAAACTTTTTCCTTTAAAATATTGCAATGCCCATAATCTCTTTCCTTTTTAAGCATACCTTGAAGCCTTTGTTTTTTTTTTTTTTTTTAACTTAAAAAAAAAAAACATTGTTATTCACACTTCCTTTTTTTAAAAGAATGGGCTAGCTCCCTTTTAAAAAATTTAAAATAAATCTTTAAAATCCTTTACATAAATACCTTGAGTGCTCTTTTTTGAATGTATATTTAATATGCCTTTCTTTCATTAACTTATGAGCCATTTCCAAAACAATTCGTTTGAATATGAAAATGCTTTCATACCTTCATGCATTTAATTTTTTAAAATCCTTTGAATGCATTGGCCTTCATGCATTGGACCTTCATTGGATATCCTTAAATCACATTAACAAAAAAATACCTTAACGCAGGTGATGGAACTCTTGTTCCGTGTGTAGATTAACACAACCGATTCACTCCGGCCCCGTGTCAGTTTGAAATCGGTGCAAGTGAATGAAAGTAACGCGAGTCATTACTCTTGGTTCATGCGTTAGTAACGCTGAACTCTTCTAAAACATAGTGTTAACACAGAAATGCTAACGCGGTTCTTTAACTTCTAGTGTGCATTAATAACGTCGATACTCTTCTCAAACAGTGCGTTAGTGCACCAAATTTTTTAATTTGGCTTTCCTCTCAAGCAACATTTCTACTTTTCGAACTACCTTTCTGCAATTTGTTTCGCTGGCACCTTCACAGACTCTTTCTAGCTTTTCCTTTCTTTTATGCTTCTTCACAGGAGCTATTTTAACTTTCCTCAAACTTCTGCTGCTCTATCACAGAGTCTTATGCAGGTTCACCTCTCCTCTCTACTTCTCCAACTTGGTTCTGTTGCTGCTCTCTAGGGAGGCTTATGCATACTAGCTTTGATACCATGACAAGAATTGAAAACTAAAAAAAAGTGGAACAGAAAATTGCTCATCTCAATGTTACGAATTATTTAAATAAGATTACATTGGAAACATCAGCGATAAATGAGTAGAGTTAAACTCAACTAAACTGAACTAATTAGAAACTCAACTGAAACACTTGGAATAACGGTTTAGACACCTAACAGGTGGTTGGGATTAGATTCTCTAACAAAAATATAAAAATTCATGCCATATTACAGGACACATACACGAGTTTTTGGGTAGTGAGAATTGGGAATTCAGTTTCCTGTAGGCCCTCCGTAGTCAAATATTCAAAATAGATGGCGCATTTCGTGCACACAAACTCGATAGCAGGGTTCAGTCCATATACCGCCAAAAGAGATTCGAGCTTCGCTCTTTTTGCTCATTTTAACTACCCTTTTTCTAGAGAGGTGAATTTGAAATCCCTTCCTTGATCTATGATGGTGCTTCCTTTCAAATTTGTAACAGTTGTGAAAAAAATATTTATTGGTGTGCAAATGGAAGTTGAAGAGTATGTCAGGCCTGCGCGTGGACTGTGTCAAGGAACTGGAGGGAGCGGAGGCTTGATGCCACATTAGCACTAGCGTGAGGAGAATTCGATGCAGACAATGTAATAAAATGCAGTCGCGGTGTAATTCCCAGTCATAGTGGGAGGCCTACAAGAAGAGAATGGATGCAGGAACCTTACGTTGGAATGTTATGTAGTTTTCTGACAGATGCGCACCTCAGGGAGCTCGGAGCCATGGTTGTCGGAGCCTATTCACTATATCCAGAGAATTGTGTAAGAGTATTGGCCGCCATATTGACAGCGTGGTGCTAGCAGTATTAGGACTGTGCGCAATGGCCAAGGAAACGTTGTAATGGGGAGCTCCGTAGACCGACTATCAACTCGACTATGAACTGTGGTGTTAGATGTGTGGTGAGGTATGAGATAAAGAGGAAGAAGGCCATCATAGAAAAATATTAATAGGATAAGATATCACGTCTGGATGAGAAGAGGGAGATATTCTTAGAAGCGCAGAGAGAAAAGATATAATGAAAGGAGGACAAAGAAACGCAGGTATTTTCAATGTGAGAATTAATTCATGGACTACTAGCATATAAACCGACGTTGCAATGCATGAACCATATAATTCACAATCTTCAAATCTCCTCAAAGATGCCGCAGAACACAGAGAGAATTCAACACAAAGATTGATGCTTTGGAATTTCAGTCAGACGTTGTGAAAGAAAACTAAAAATTAATTTAATGTCAATGAATCAAAGCCCTTCCTTGCGTTAACCTCAACTGAACTGCCATGGAAACTTCCATTGGTTTGCAAGAACAGGTCCGAGTGGGAGTATAAAATTGGCAGAGACGTTACGTGGGCAAAAAATGATAGGTCTCGCAATATTTTTTTCCTTGCAGTGGCAGGGAGAGGTAACAACCTTTGTTCTAACAATCGCTCAGAAAATCAAAGACCTAACAAATAGGGGAGCACAAGTATACAAAATATAAAACAAGAGGCTCAAACGCAGGTCGGTGAATGGTGTAGTCACAATGTGTAATGGACAATCATTAATGTAGAGGAAAATAGTGACAATGGCTCAAATAAGATTGTGTAGGTCAGGAGATTACTTGCAGCTCTCATACCAAGTCAAAATGATGCATGGTAATCACACACGAATAGGAAATATGAGCGTGGATGAAATATTATTCACAATGATACATATGTATCATATATTGGGCCAGAGTCTCTTGGTCTTCCTAAGTAACTTGAGCTTCCACACTAATCCTAGAAGGATTAGGTGTTCAACAAAATATATAGTTAAAAAAATAATATTGTTTACTATTTTTAATATATTTATGTTTTGATGCCCACCATGTGTAGATTGTATGGTCATAGGGTGCATTATTAAGGCACTCCTTATGTTAAGGTGGGATGGAATCCCATGAGCACAAATACAAATATGTTAAGGGTTAATCTCGTCCATGTTGTGTGGAATTTCCAAGTGATTTTGATTACTTAGATACCTTTGGGTCGCAAATTATTAATCATAGACTAGTCCCATAGGCCACAAAATAGCTAGAAAAGTTTTTTTTTTTTTACATATATCAAAATATTAAAACACAATATTTTATTCCTACTATAAAAAAAAATTCATCTTAACCATATGAATCATATTTTGAATGAAGAATAACATATTACTATTAGAAAAACTCAAATTTTCTACATTTCATCTTTTCACACCACATTCATATTGCTTGTAAAAGTACTTCAAACCATCCCTCCAAGTTAAGTGTTGCTCTTCCATGTATGCATTTCCATTAATGCATCATGAGAGGCCATCAATAACTTGCACCCACCCTAGAGAAAAATTGGAATCAATGAAAGTTTTCTTATCATTAAAATTTATTTCAGGTTATCACTTGTGGAATGAGTTACCTTAAGATGAATATTTTTGGTGGTAAACTATTTCTACAACTTACTTGAGAAAAAACACAAACCACATTAATATTACAAAACAACATTTCCCACATTATAATGTTTATATACAAATTCACATTTAAGAACAATGGAACTTACATTAAAGACCTTCCATATCATGCGAACACCAAAGGGAAATGCAATCACATGTAGAGACATGATCTCAATAATATGGATAATTTAAAATCATAAATGCTCAAAATATAGGTTCTTGACACAAAATAAAGGTTTTAGAATAATAGTAGTGAAAAGTCACATACAATTATCATTATCTGAGATAACACAAATGAATAATACATCAATACACTTCTTCAATTTCTAAGATGCCATGGACATATGTTCATATTTGGAAATACATGAAAATTAAGATGATGATATAATGAAAATTAATTTAGAGAAAGATGTCATGTACAAATGTTCATCTTTAGACCTACATTGAAGTTAAGGTGCATTCACTTTAGTGGTGATATAATGGAAAATTATTTAAAACGATATGAAACTTACATGGGGATAAGAAACTTACAAATGTGAAGCACTCACAGTCTTAGCACCCCTCTGAAGAGTTATTTCGTATGTTCGATCACAGAGGTCTTGTAAAAATAGCTCCAAAGATTTTGCTGCAAAAGACAGACAGGTAGATGAAATATATTTAGCATACCACAGAGAAAGCATTCTGACCAATTCAAAATATAATATTAGTCCTGATCAATTCAAAATAAAACAAAAAGAATAGACTCAATAAAGATAACCATTTACAAAACAAAACTCTATAAATATGATAAGAAGCCTTTTTGTGGATGTTATTTAGATGAATCGGGCAACTTTTGATTTCCCTAGCTCTAATATCAAGCCCCTGAATATCAAATATTTATTTTCTACAACATATCACAATATCTTGAATCTCACACACATAACTAACAGTATGTAACTATGGAAAACTGTAAGTGCTGATAGTTAAAACTTAAGACAGATGTAGCATACCTTGCATCATTAGAATATTTGGTAAACTATATCTACCATTTGTTTCTTAAGTTACTAATGCGTGTAAAAATAACTTGGAAATTAATGTCCCCTTGGCCTTGTTCCCAAAATGTCTCCATAGATATGGTAACTTGGATAATCTAGAAATCCTTTTTATTTCTTGTACTCTTTAAATGCTTAGTCTAATATTTGATGAATTGCCTCCAAGTTGCATGTATTTAAAGTTTTAAATCTATTAGTCTTTAGATGATGCAATAATACAATAAACCTTATGCAAACTTGCATACCATACTTTGGCATGTAAAAGAGCATCTAGCAACTGTAGTGTTTCTCTGCTACAGAACAATAACAAAGCACTAACCAAATATGTCTTTAATTAATGTGGAATAAAACTCTCATCAAGGGATCTGCAACTATCGTTTAGTAAGATTTAATTTAAGAAGGCATCACAAAGACAACCACAAGCAAGAAACCTACAAAGCACAAAGCCATTTCTAAAAAATGTTAATACCAGAACGAGTGAGGATGATATCATGGAAACGCAGGGACTTGCACCCCAAGGATAGCTTCCAAAACGACAAAGTTTTGGTACATGAATCACCCATATCTTAAATTTGTTGTCAAAGTGGGATTATTAAGCATCAAATTCTTATTTATTTCTGGATTTATTGTCAAAGTGGGATTATTAAGCATCACAAATTAAATGGAAACAGGTATGGAGCATCAAACTAACAATATCATAATTGCTAAAACTAATAAAGTGTTTCCAAAGATGAATTTTGAAACAGAAATCCCATCACTTCATTATGCATAATACAATACAAGGAAGCAGGTGAGTAATACAGCACAGGATGGGTTGTTGAAAAATCACTAAAGACATTTTGATGGCATACATGATACAACCAATACAGAATGTGTATTACTCAGAGTGTGTATATCTTGTTGGGAGGATTTCTTCATCGCCATCATGAGAGCGTTACTGCAATTGCAGAATGTGGGGGAGCTCGCGAACGTGGCGCAGTTGACTGGACTTGACGCCGTGAAACTAATTTCTTTGATTGTCAAAGCGGCCAGCACTGCACGAATGCATAAAAAGAACTGTCATCAGTTAGCACAGCACTTGAAGCTGATAGGGAACTTGCTAGACCAACTGAAATTAACGGAGTTGAAAAAATATCTTGAAATTAGAGAGCCTCTGGACCAGCTGTAAAATATCCTGAAATTAGATAGCCTCTGGAGCAAAGCTGGAAAATATCCTGAAATTAGAGAGCCTCTGGAGCAACGACGGATTGCGTACTTTGAATATATTCCATGTGGAAAACTATTGAGGAGCTGCATACAAGACTACAGAGTGTAGTCAAGGTCTGAGAAGGAGAACCAGTAGGAAAAATTAAGGATTTTCCCGCTATAAATTGGGCTAAGCTTTTACAAACCCTATTCAAGGCCTTAATACCTAAATCCTGCAGATTGGGTATGGAAGTGGCAACATCCTCCAAAAGAGTACATTTATTGACAAACCCTACAAACCCTAGATTGAAATTTATTCATGTGGTTGGTCAGGGTTTCTTAACTAGGTTTTTAAGGAATTTGGAGGCACCGGAGATCTCGGTCCTACAACTGATCCATACATTTAGAAATATTTAAGTGTTTAACGTGTTTTAAAAGCGAGAAACAAGAGAACAGAGGAGAGCACCGAACCTGAGCTTTGGATTTTTTTGCCTGAGCACTTCATTCCAGAGTTTGCACATCATGGATGCTGAGAGAAAATGAGAGAAAATCAAAAATCCTTCGGTTGCACTAGCTATGTTAAGATGACGAGGGACAACAGTTACTGTGGCTCCTGGCAATCTACACGCTGCTCGACACAAAAGTTACTGTGGCTTATGGCAATCTCCACCCTGCTCTCCAGTTTTTCCCCTTTGGTTATGGGCTCCCACTAGACAATAGTTACTGTGGCTAATAGAAATCTCGTTTGGTTATGGGCTCCCGCCATGGAAATATCCACAATGCTCTCCAGTTTCCCCCTTTGATTATGGCGAAGGGCTCCGCCATGGCAATCTCCACGATTCTCTCTAGTTTCCCCTTTGATTAGGGGCTTTCACCAAACAACAACTTATGGCAATCTCCACGTTGCTCTCTAGTTTTCCCCTTTGGTTATGGGCTCCCGACGGATCAATTGAGCGAGTAGAAACTAGTTTTCGGGCTCCCTCCAGATCAATCGAGCGAGTAGCAACCAGTTTTCGGGCTCCCGCCAGAGCGAGTTGCATTTTTCCAAAGGGATATCAGAAACTTGAATGTATTGCACAAATTATTGAACAAGTCTAAGAAAATACATGTAAACGACTTGAAAATTAGTTCAGAAACTTGAATGTATTGCACAAATTATTGAACAAGTCTAAGAAAATACATGTAAACGACTTGAAAATTAGTTGGAAACAAGACAACTTTATTTCGTGTAAAATATATAAAATTTCTTAGAGTTGTAGTGAATTAGATTTTTTCATATTGCATTTTTTATATTCATTATTATTATGACAAAGATTAATGCATATTTAATATTAAAATTTATGTGTAAGGAGTGGAAATATGGTTAGAGGATGTTTTTATTTTTTATTTTTATCATTAAAGTTTAGGGTGACATCAGATCTATAATCATCAATAAAAGAAATATAAGTAAAATTGAGAAATCATGTTTGGATGAAGAGATTTTTGACAAATGGTGGTGTGCTTATTATTTGGGATCATTTTCATTAATGGTTTTTCTACCGAATTTTTTTTTTTTTTTTCACCTATGGAATGGTAATTTTATATTTTAAGCACAAGATAAACTAGATAAAGTGATGAGTGACATTGATTTTCATCATTTATAGTTCATGCAGTATATCACAAAAAATGTCATTTTCATAGTTCATGTAATATATCACAAAAAATGTCATTTGCATGTTCACCCACTTTTTTAGTGATTTTGCATAGAAAAACATAAAATATTGACAATTGGTTGCCATAATATATATGTAAAGGATATATTATATATGTAAATATGTAGGTGGTTTTTAAAGACCTAATTATATGGAAGAGCCATTTACCTTCAAGACTAAGATATTTATTGAAGAAAATGTCGATATGGATGCCCATGACTATGGACTACTTCATTTTGTACAAGATGTCATATCTACACTATTGCAAAATTGGGTTTTAATTTAGTTTAGTCTATGTTGGGATACATGGTTCATCATATCATAGGAGAAACTCCTAAGAAAATGAGGGTAGAAGGCAGAGATCTCACACCAAGTCCAAGGTTTGTTAATTTCATGGTCTCTCATTTGGATTCCATTTCCATTCCTCAATTGCATACTCATATTAATAAATGAAAACCACTAAACTAACATGATAATGTATTTGGAATTTACTTTCAAAAAAAAAAACTTCTGGTTTTCCCTTTTTTCGTAATGAAAGTAGATTTCTTTCTCTAGACTAGCCTGACTTAACGAAAAAATAAATGTATAATTTCAATGCAAATATGACAATAGCCAACCTCAATTTAATTTTTTCTCTTTATATGGTGTCACTTGTGTAATTTTAATTGATATATTAAATTTATTGGAGTGTTTTTACTAATCCTAATAGGTAGAACTAGTGGATTGCAATTCCAATATGAAAAAATATCATTCCACTATGGAGATTTAAATATTTATAAGAAATTAGTAAATTTTAGTGTTTGATATGTTTCTCAAGAAAGGAACCTATTGGAAAAAATGGAAAAACAAAATGCATTGAGTATAAAACAATTTCCGTGCACACCATAGAACTAAACTACTTCAATAATATTTATCGTCATGTCATTGATAAAATTTCCCCTTATTAACTAATTGATATTGTGATTGTTAAGTTATTTGATAAATTGGAATATATCATCCACTAATTATACATGCTTTTTATTTCAATGTTTTTAATAATAAAGTGTCAAAGGTTTACTTAAGATCGAGAGGAAATAAGGATTAATTCAATCGGTAAATGCTCTTACACAAGAGTTCATAGAGCTCTCAATACAAAATATTATTAATTATTTTAGGGTTACTAGTTGGTATTTTAGTTTCTAGTTACTATTGTGCTCCATTTGAAGACAAAGAAAGGTAAACCTATGGGGATTGAAAATGTACCAGCCTCCCTTATAAATTTTAATACATTCGTTAGTGAGGGAAAATATTCTTTGAAAAATTAAATAAACAATAATTAATTTACTAAGTAATAGACAAATATTAATAATATATAAGATATATATGATAAATATAATGGAGAAATTTGTAACACCCACTCCCCAACCATTTTATGTACCAACGCATCGAGTGATGGCATGTCACCGCCCCAATTTCCTTGTATCAAATGACATCATAATAAATAGATGCAAAGTTTATTTGTACAGCTAACATCACTAGCACTCTGAAATCATGCCTATATGTTCACCAAAGAGATAACATTACCAAAAAATACCTTATGTAATAGTGTCTAAAAAAATCTTGATAAAATATGTAAACAAGGAAAATTAATGTCACTTATAAATTATAGACCCCACTCGATGTAGATCGTCACCAGCTCAATCCACCAAGACACCCCTTCAAATACAATAGATTTTCGAATCATCGCCAGCCAATATCCTTCAGAAAATCTCATCAAGAACACAATCGACAAAGATCTTCAATGACAATGCAAACCATTAATGGATTGTCCCTCATATAATTAATGAACAAATTGGAAAATAAATATCCCCCTAGACCAATTAATGACCCCAAGAGACTCCTTTGTGATGAAATTCAAATATGTTTCCCACTCCACCAACCAAAATGAATGCACTTACATAGCAGTAAAGATCCTCGGAAATCCCCCGATGAACCAATCCCAAACCAATGAGGAGCATGAATATCCACAGAAGCAAAGGTTCGAAATAAATACCACATAAAAAAACCAGCTAGTGCATATCAAATAGACCACAAAGAAGACCAACAAGTAGTAGCTAAGATCCTCGGAAACCCCCCTATCAACCAATCCCAAACCAGAGAAGGAGCAGGAAGATCCACATGAGCAAAGGTTCGGAATAAATACCACATAAACAACCAGCTAGTGTGTTTCAAATAGACCACAGAGTAAACCAATAGCTAGAGTGGAAAACAAATTGTTATTAGTGTACCTTGAAAAAAAAAATAGTAGAGATACTTGAAATCATCCAGAAGCAACATAAAAATTGAATCTAGCTCAGATAATTATGCTTAGACATATTACACCCAACAACACCAGCAACTGCACCAGCGAAGGCTACATTTAATCCATCTACCTCCACACCTCTAGCCAAAATTACTACCCTTGTGAATTTTGTGACTAATGCTTCCATAATCCAATTTATCCTCAGTGTTTTCTTCTCGAAAATTTTGTCTTAGATATTTTGAAGTGGGCCTATTGTCTGCTAATGGATATTCTGTAATTTTCCTCCACCATCCTTGTAGAAATTATGGTGTAGATTTTCAACTACTCGTGAA
This sequence comes from Pinus albicaulis, assembly GCA_034641835.2. Lineage (NCBI taxonomy): Eukaryota > Viridiplantae > Streptophyta > Pinopsida > Pinales > Pinaceae > Pinus > Pinus albicaulis. Next base: position 611,644,889 of record CM076574.1, read on the forward strand.
GTTTTAATCAAAATATCATCAACTACTAATCACTAGTTAAAATAAAATCATCAACATATAAGGCAATAATAAGGTACTTACCATCTACCAAGATGTGATCGAGGTTTGCATCTGCTTCACTTATGGTGAAGCCCAAACCAGTGATATAATTATTGATCTTGGTGTACCAAGCACAAGGTACTTGTTTGAGACTGTACAATGCTTGTTTGAGTCTGCACACATGAGACTCCCGATCAAATGTCTCAAGAAATTTTGTTTGCTCGATGTACACCTCCTCCTCAATAACCCCATTGAGAAATGTTGTTTTTACATCCATCATGTGGATCTTCCACCCCATCTATGTAGCCAGAGCAAGAATTGATCTAATGGATGAGTACCTTGCTATATGAGAAAAGGTCTCCTCATAGTCAATATCCTCAACTCAAGAGTACCCCTTGGCCACAAATATGGCCTTATACTCCTCTATGCTTCTGTCTGCTACTGGCTTCACCTTAAATATCGATCTCGAACCCACTCTTGATTTATATGATGGTATTGGGACCACTTCCCAAACGTTGTTCTTTACAATGGATTGTATTCCTCCACCATTGCATCAACCCATATAGGTTTCTCTATTTCTTCCTCGAAATAGGATGGCTTAGTCTCTATAAGCTCAGCCATAAGAGCCATGTAGCCAGTGTACTTCTCAAGTGACCTCCTTTGCTTGCGCAAATTTTAAGGAGCTCCCACATTCTCCCTAGCATCCTGCACAAGTATATCAGCTTCCCTGGTTCTTTTTCTACCTTCTTTGGATGGTTTTTCTTGAGTGAATGTCTCCGCTCTCTGCTCCTCAATATTTTTGTTTCTCCACAACTTCATGAGGCTTCTCCTTTGGAGCTAAAATCTCCTCTTCTGGTGGGATCTAAAGATCCCTCTCAAGAGAGCACCACATCATGTTCTCCTCATTAAAATTTACATCCCTTCACACAACTATCATTATGAGGGATGGAAAGTACACACGATAGTTGTGGGGAGTTTCTGTGTAACCCATAAACACAACGTATTTTTTTTTTTAGTTCTCCAACCATGGAAGTGTAAGCTCAAATATAGCTCCATGGCTCAAATATAGCTCAAATATAGCTCCATGGCTGCAGAGTTCTGCATCAGCAACAGATGGAATTTTTATAATATATCACAAATAATATGATAGAAGAGAGGCCTTGGATTGAAAATGAGATTTGTATCATACGATTTCCCTTCTAGATCAAACAAATGGGCATGAAAACTCTGTAGTAGATCATATTCAGCTTTATTTGATCCTAAAAAGCTTTACTATGATGGTCCTGCATATTTTATTTGAGCTTGAAGGATCCAATGCCTTCTGAGTGAGGTAACATTATGATTCATATTTGGTTCATGCTCCTTTCCTGAGTGTCATTATTACAATCGGGGGAATATCCTTGGTTGTGGCCCAGAAGATGCAGAAGTAGCAGTTGCAGGGCTTTTGGATGTTGTTTGCTGTCAGAAGATGTAAATTTGACAATTGAAAAATGAAATATTTTTTGACTTTATGCGGTTGATAGATCGGCTAAGACCTCTAATTTTACATAATTTCCCAGTTGAAATCCTAATGGAATACATATACTGAAAGTAATGTGACATTGCACATCACCCTCCAACCTTAACTGGAGAGACTCGTGCTCTAATGGGTGAGACCCATATTCAGATCCTATAAAAAGACATGTTTAAGCATGAGTGAGAATACCAAAAAAATGGCCAATACCCTATGTTTTAGATGTGGAAAATATCTACAAGGTGTTCAGAACGGAAAATATCAAAAAAAAATTGGCAATACCTTGTGTTTTAGATGAAGAAAAGATATATAAGGCCTTCGGAATGAAGCTGTATATTTCTAAACTTCCTAGCAAATCTATCAAAAGGGTATTATGGTTTAAATATTTTTCCTTTGACAGTGATTTGTTCTGCATACCCTTTTTCATAGAAAAAAGCACCTGCATACCCTTTTTCCTTTGACAGTGAGTTGTTCTGCATACCCTTTTTCATAGAAAAAAGCACCTGTACCACTGAATCAAATTTCTCTTGTCCAACCCTAAGTTAGGTTGGCTCTGAATTTGATTTTGTAGTGCTTGTAAGTCAAGAAAATATTGCCTAAGTACTACTGACTAAAATTTCTCTTTTCTTGTCCAGCTACTGAGCTAAGTTAGGTTGGATCTGAATTTGATTCTGTGGTGCTTGGAAGTCAAACTTGCCAGATGTGAGATCGGGCAGTATTATTGGGTCAGAGATTCCCTCTAAGGATTCAGTTATTTATGTTAAAAATACAAAACACATTTATGGATGAAAAATCAACAAGAATATTGTGGAAGGAAATGGCTTCTTTGACCGAGGGAGAGCCCATAAGAAGAGTGTCATCCACATATTATTGGTGGGTTGAAGGGGGGTTAGAGGGGTAGAGATTTAAACCAGGTATGCTTCCATAATAAGGTGTTTTCCTATTATGGATTTAATAAATTACAAGTAGAGCTTGTGCTAGTTGGAAGATCCATTTACGATTACAAGCATACATAACTTAACTAGTTGATTGAGAGGCAACAAATAAACTTCTTGATCAGGCCAATATGTCAAAAAAGTATGGATTTATTATGAAGTGATCATCTTCCATGGTTTAGGTTGTTGTTTTTATGGATGAAATACAAATATGCTAGGGAGTGTGAGGGCCAAGTGTCAGGGAAACACAAGGGAGCACTAGTTTCAAATGCATGGAAATGGAGTATCAGCCAGTTCTAGGTGTGCTAAGAAGGGAGTGACACGGTATTCTAGGAAGTTCCCAAGGCATGTAAGAGTGCTAGGGAAGCATACAAAGATGTTCCAAGTGCCAAGGTCTGCCAATGTGTGCTAAGAAGTGCTAGGGGTTAGGGGTTAGGGGTTAAGGGTTTAGGGGGTTAAATGGTTTATGGGTTTAGCATTTAGGGGGTTAAATGGGTGATGGGTTATAGTCAATTCTTAGGTGAACAAGGCACAATCTAGTTGTAGTAACCGTAACTTGGTGAAGTTGTTATATTCAAGGCAAGACTTGGGTGGGTTCCCAAGTTCCAAAAAAGTAAGGGTAATTGTGAGGGCATGATAACTAAGGAGTGTCAATGCGTGCCAAGGAATGAAAAGGCATGCTAACACATGCCAGAAAAGTTTCAATGGATGTTGAGGACTATTAGGGAGTGCCAGGACATTGCAAGGTAGAACTAGGTCAAAATGCATGGAAATGAACAAATAAGAGTGTGTGCCAAGTAGTGTCAACGAATTCCAAGTGTCTCAAGGATAAAGTGTGTTAGGAGAAGGTCAGAATAAGACTTGTAGGAGGTAAGCCTATGGTTACATAAAGGGCTGGACAAAGTAGTTTCAGACAAAGGGAAACTTTGGGCTGGGCACAACATCGATTTTCCAATGACTTGGTTGGGTTCCCAAGTCACAAAAAAAGCAAGGTTATCTATGACGACATGAAAGCTAAGGAATACCAAGGTGTGTCAGGGAATTCCTAGAAGTACTAAGACATGTTAGGCAGTTCCAAGGCATGATAGGCACGCCAAGATGTGGCAGGTGCTAGGGTGTGGCATGAACACATGCTAGGGAGTGTGAGGGCCAAGTGTCAGTGAAGTGCAAGGGGGCACTAGTTTAAAATGCATGGAAATGAAGTATAAGCCAGTTCCAGGTGTGTAAAGAGGGGAGTGACACGGTATTCTAGGAAGTGCCAAGGCATGTTAGAGTGCTAGGGAAGCATACAAAGTTGTTCCAAGTGCCTAGGTGTGCCAATGTGTGCTAAGGAGTGTTAAGGAGTGCCAGGAAAACATGACAGAGGTGCACTAGGTCAAAATTCATAAATGAATGAATAAGAGTGTGTGATAGGGAGTGTTAGCGAGTTCTAGGTGTCTCGAGGAGGGAGTGACATGGTATGATAGGAAATACTAAGTCATGTTATAGTGTCAGGGCGACATGCATCCAAGATTTTATATATTCACATATGAGATAGTCACAAGATGTCAACAAAATCACATACTTATCGAAATCCTCAACCAGCAATATGCTACATTGCTTCTTAATGTGCTTGCAACTAGGTAGGCATCAAAGACAATCATTGCAATGGGTTAAGGGGATCTAAGAGAGAATTATGTAAGGATTTCCTTCTAGCTGGTAAAGGACATTGGTATTACTATTGTTAAAGGGGGTGGCCTACAAGGATACATTGGTAGTTATTGATGCAAGAGCATAATTTCAACAATTTATTTCAAAATTTGTATTTGTCCTCCATAAGGTCTTAGAGATTTTTGGAAGAGGAAGTTGGTTTCCTTGTTGCACTATAATTTTGTGGAATTTCTAATTTCATATTTGGGATAGGAAATTTTAGTAATTTTAGGCATAAATTAAGATGTTTTTTTTTTATTTTTAAGGCGTCCCAGTCATTAGAAAAGTTGAGTCTTATGATTATGATTACTTGTGGCATCCTATGTATTTTTCAAACTCCAATACACCAAGGAAAATATGTGGAGGACATTTGGGAGAAACGTAGCTGTCCATGAAATGTAGATCGGATTTGGGGAACTTGTAGCTCTTTTCCTTGGACCCTACTAGTTCTTAAAGGTTGTATTTGGAGCGGTTAGCAGGAAAAAACATAATATGCCCAAGAATATTAGTGTTGGAGCAGTTATGGTTAAAACACGAGATTCAAAGTTCAAATCCCCTCGAGTTGCCAACCTAAAAATAATATTTTTTTATCTATTTATTTATTAAATTTTTAGAATGTGGTTTAATGAAAAAAGAAAAATATAATATAAAAGAAATAAATATGGCATGATTAAATTTCATGTGGTTTGAATATCGATTTTCAAAAATAAAAAATATAATTTTATCCACTATCCACTCATGATATTTCAATGCAAATTTCCCAATGCTAATGATTTTGTCTTAATTGCTAACTATCTTAAATGGGTTTTGTCTTAATTGTCATTGTCTTAAGTGGCCATTGTCTTAAATATAAAGTTCTGTCTTAAATATTTTTGTCTGAAAGTGCTTTTGTCTTAAATCTAAAATTTTGTCTCAAAGTGCTTTTGTCTTAAATCTAAAATTTTGTCTTAAAATATTTTTGTCTCAAATTTCTTTTGTCTTAAAATATGTTTGTCTCAAATTGCTTTTGTCTTAAATATAAATTTTTGTCTTAAAATATTTTTGTCTCAAATTCGTTTTGTCATAAATATAAAATTTTGTCTTAAAATACTTTTGTCTTAAATTTTTTGTCTCAAATTGTTTTTGTCTTAAATATTTTTGTCTCAAATTGTTTTTGTTTTAAATAGAAAATTTTCTCTCAAATTATTTTTGTCTCACACTATTTTTGTCATAAATTTTATATTTAAGACAATTCAATTGATATTAAATTTTAATATAAAATAACTAAAATAAAAAAGTGACTTTTTAAGACAAAAGATTTCTTTTGTCTTAAACAAATGTCTTAAAATGCCCTTGGTGTAGTAGGGATTTATCACCTCACCAAATTGAGGTAAATAACAAAATTTAAAAATAAAATGACCAAGTTAATCTCAGACATATTTAGCATATTTAAAATGATTATATTAATATTAGATATATTTACATATTATTGATAAAATTAATCACATCTTGATATTTTTTTCTTCACCGCACACGACTAAAACCACCCTGGATCCATCTTAAGTCTGGATTTATCAAGCACTGATAGCGATCAAATCCCTCGAGGTGCAAACCTTTCCTCAAGTTTTGCACTCAAGAAAGAGGTTTGCACCCCGAGAGATTTGATCCTGCTCGACCCTTCTAGATCTAGATCCAAAGTTAAAATGGATCTAGGCTGGTAGATATTTATTCTTTATTTATTATGAAGATTGTTAGTTCTTACTTTACCATAGAGATTGATATTTTGTAAATAGACTTTGTGACAATATTATAGACGACTACCTTAACTTACTAAGACTCCATATCTAAAAATCATAATTGGTTTTGATATGAAACATGTTTATATGACCCTTTTTCTTTTTAATTAATCAATTTAATTAAAAGGAAAATAAATGCACCCTAGATAAATCTTAATCTTTGATTTTTTATTGTTAATAAAAATATCTTCAAATTAAATTGTTATAATTCAGCTAGTATAATAATTATTAATAATTAAATTAAATTATAGATATGGTTTATAAATATACTTAATATAAAATATATTATTTTAAAAAAAAAAAAAAATTATAAATTTATTTTTTAAATAAATTTTTGTTTGTTTTATAATTTTTATTATATGTGTATTAAATATGACTCAGATTTATTAAATAGGAAAAAGGAAGATGCAATTTTATTATTTACTTATATGTTAATTCTTTTAAATAAATAATTTAAAATATATATTTGAGAAATTTAATCTGAAAAAATTATAGGTAAATTTAAAATAAATCTACTCTTTTATAAAGCAGTACTCAGCAAGCTGTGGAAAAACATTCAGAAGCAGCATTACATGTGCGTCCAAGTTAAGTGGTGAGGAAGGATTTGATCTCCAGAAAACCGATTTCCAAGTTCTGTATGTTGTTGCAGAGTTTGAACAGAGAGCATTAGTTAGCAGCGATTCTGAGGCGTCTCTCGATTAGAAGGCGTGCAGATCCAGGATGCCGTCAGAGAGATACGTTGTGCAAGTTGCATGGGAGTGAGCATCCAGTAGAGAAGGCAATGCAACAACAGCCCTCACCAACAAAATAATGGTCGTTGCCCATTAGTGTGAAATAATATTTTTTTATTAAATTAAATGTACTTTATCAATTAAGACATGCTCATATCTTAAGAATAATTATTAAGTTTCGAAAACTAACAACGACTTAAAACCATCGAAAATATAACAACAGTAGTTAGAGAAATTATGGGAGAAATTATTTGAAGTGCCTCATAAAAATAGGCACTGATATGAATGCTTCATAAAAATACGTTGATAATTTGATTGGATAAGGACAATATAGTTATTTAAAATTAGCACTTCATAAAAATAGGCTGATAAACTGATCTGATAAGGAGAATATAGTTATTTAAAACTAAGGACCAGAGTCCTTAAAATAGAAATAGCTTACTGTCAAAGGAAATTGATGATTAACCAAAGGAAATCTTAATTGGATAAGTATAAATATACACGAGGATAAGTATAAATATACATGAGTCGTTATATACATAATTTTCAAATTTACAAATTTTTTTATTTAGCTTACAAATTATATTTTATATTATAAATTAAAGTTACGTTAACTTTTTATAATAGATAATATATTAAAATTTATTTATTTATGTTTTCATATAATTATAATATTTTAAATTTAATTATATATGTACTTACCAAATAATATAAATAGATTAAGATTATTTATTATATAGTTAATTTAATTATAGTTATTATAATTTTTTATCATAAACAGTATATTAAAATTAAATATATTGTATTAATATATATATATATATATATTATTTTTATATATTGTATACTGATATTTAAATAATTATGTTTTAAGAGTGAAATTTTGAATTTTTCTTTATTTAAATCTTTCTTTAAATTAATTCAATAAAAATATATGTTATTTTTTAATCATAATTATGCAAATTAAATAGTTAATAAATGTTGATAGACTTTAATCCAGAATATATATAAACTAATTTCCCTAGTAATATATGTCATATTGCTATGATTGAAAAATACATAAAAATAAACTAAATTGTAATTTTATTATTATTTTTAAATAAGAATGAGTACTTTCCACTTAGTAAGATGGGCAATTTCATATTTGTAGTATTTTATAAATGCTCTAAAAGCTAGCATGTAAACATGAACCTACACAACTCTGGAACAGAAACTTGTACCATACCAGCTTAAGTTCCTTTGATTATAACAATATAGTAACAATAGGTTATAAGAGTTCATATTATTTATGGATATAATTTTTTTTCAATTAAATTAAAAAGGAAAAAATGCATAACTAGCCCAATCATATAAATTCAATAGATGATTAATACCAATAAACACCCAAACACCAATCTCATAATACATATCCAAATGTGAGGATTTAAATAAATTATAACTTTATTTTAAATAATAATAATAATTATATTATATTTATTTATAAAAAGAATTGATATATGAAATAAATATAAACTTCAAAACAACAAGATTTTTAACCATAAATATTCATCCTCAGTAGACCATAGAAATTCTTAACTTGAATATCAAGGACCAATATCATGGTTTACTCATATTATATACTTAATACCTAATTTTAAAAATATTCTAAAATATTCTCGTCAAATTAAATACCTAATTTTTACTTAATAATAATTAATAATTTAATTAAATTTTTGTAAATCTTATTTCAAAATAGACAAATATATAGTTATAGTAATGGTCTTAATATCACTAAAAAAATTCTGAACCCTCTATCATAACTATTACTAAAAATATTCCTTAATTATTACTTTAAAATATTTCTTAAATATTCTATAAAAAATAAATCTCAATTATCTATTTAATAATTATTAATTATTTAAAATTTAAAAACCCTATTTCAAATCCAACGGAACTATCCATTTAGCAAAATAAATTCACTTTTATCAACAGAGTTACTCAACCAATAACAAATACATTTTGTTACACCCTCAAAGCCGATTTAATTTTAAAATCCGACTTCATAACCTCTACCTTAATATGTGGTAGTGGTATCGATTTAAGGCCACTTCATTTACAGGAGGACCTGTCATACAATTTGAACGATGACTACCAACAATTTGTTGCTGGTTATCACGTTACTTGTAACACTCCTGGGCTGCACTAGGATCAATGGAGATGATGAGAAGGAAGTAATTTCACAAATTCTCATATTTATTTGTATTTTCTGGACAAATTCGATTATGCAGTATCCTAGACTTGTATATCATGTTTATCATTATGCAGGTTTACATTGTTTACATGGGCAACTCCCGCGACGGTGAAAGGGATTCCATAGTCAGTGGCCAGCTGGATCTACTTTCCTCTGTGATTGGAAGGTATGGCGCTGTTTTAATTCTCATGGCCACCTGTGTGAATATTGAACAGTACTGTATTTTTGAAATATTTCAGAGCTAACTTTATTATCCGATGGCATGTAGTGACGAGGATGCACAGTCATCAATTGTTCATAGCTATAGCCATGCTTTCACAGGCTTCTCTGCAGTTATGTCCAAAAAGCAAGCATCTGCTATTTCTGGTATACCATTGAATTAGTTCCTGGTTTTGTATCATTGATAGATTGATTACAAGTTATAAAATAGCTTTAAATGTCATAATTACTTTATGGTTTTGACTGTTTCGATCAGAAAAAGGTGGGGTCGTATCAGTTTTCCCTGATCCACTGCTCCACCTACACACAACGCGTTCCTGGGACTTCCTACAATCTGAACTCGGCGTGGCAGCACCTTCATATAACACTAGTGGGGACTCCATAATTGGCATGCTTGATTCAGGTTGTATATATGCTTTTAGTCTAATCTAAGTTTTTAACTCATTTTTTTGTCAAATTAATAGTCTTCGTTCATGGTCTCATATATTAGCAGTCCTAGTATATACGGCAGTCTATCAAATAGTCAGATTTGGATCCGGTCTTATGGGCATACAATGCGTTCAGGATGAGCTGTTTTCATGGTTTTCTTTCTCCTGTAATTAATGCGTTTTCTTTCTTCGAAGAGGAGAATATCTTCTGCTTTCATGAAAAAAGCTAACATGGGTCAAATACAGGTGTTTGGCCTGAGTCACCCAGCTTCAACGATTCCGGAATTGGTCCAGTTCCTTCTCGGTGGAAAGGAGTATGCGAAGGAGGACCGAATTTCAAGTGCAATAGGTCTGTAATTCATCATCTTGTAGTTACTCAAATCTTATCTCTAACGACTTAACAGATAAGAAAAACAAGATTTTGGGAAATGATCATAGGCATAACTTACTGTCCACCTCATACAAACTCACGAATATCTTCACAATTTCTTTGGCTTTTCCATGTTTTTAGTTCGCCTCAAATGAAGGACAATCCAAAGGGTGGGTTTGGGATTTTCAGTTTCGTAATTTAAATATTCTATCTTGCGGCTTTTTTCGAAGAAGTTTGAATTAAGTAAAGGTCAATTTAATGGTTGGATATTCAGTTGTGGTAGGTTAAATCTTGGTTTTGGTTTATTTTAGTCTTATTTTTTGATATATTTTGTTTAAAGTATAATAGAGATATATTCAAATTACAAATTTGACTAATGAAAATTGTATAATGGGGATGTTTTAAATTTTTTAAAGATGTTGAATTCATTTATCTAAACAAAAATATATGTTAAAATATCAAAAAAAAAATATTTTATTAATTTATCAGATTTCAATGGAAAAAGCTAAATAAAATAATCAAATTACTTTTCCATTTTATATTTTCATTGCTACTTGAATTATTATTATTATTTTAATAAAAAAATTTACAACTAAATTAAACTAATATTTATCTAACACAAATAAATTGGTAATCTTAAATAAACCTAAAAATGCCCCGCCGAGAGGCCACACAATAAACCTCTACCCCAAATTTTCATGTCATCTTCCTAACAAAATAATTTCCAATTAAACTTCACCTGCAAATTCTAATCTTAAAAAAAATTAATTTTCCTTTCTCCACATTGTATCTCATTAAATGTTTTAATCATATAAATTGTTCCCCTTCATCCTAAATTTTAAAGGTTGTTATTAAAAAATTCTATAGATAATCATTAAAAGATTTAATCAGAGCTCAATATTTCAAGGAATTCTTCCTCTTCATCTTAATTTTTATGAGTGGTCATTAAAATTTTATAGATAATGAATAAAATATTTAATCAGAGATCAATACTTCAAGGTGTTGTCAGATTGTTTGTTTGTTTCTCTCATGAAAACACCCTTAGGCACCCACCTGAAGGAGTCTTATGCCCAGTTGTCCACCCCTAACCTTGCCCTGATGGACACGAGGCAGCGCCTCCTAAAAAGGGGCCAATGGCTAGACAGGACTCCAACCAATAATTCAAGGTTTGACTCTCCACGCTAAGTTTTAATGGTATGCTTTAAAAGTTATGATCAAATGAATGTATCTCATTCGAAAAATCTGAGTTCAAGCTTTTTCTTCCTTTCCATTCCTATGGTAGTGACTAAAAGTTGTAATTATGTAAATATAATATTAATGATTAATTTTGAGTATTTCCTTTACCATAATTCTTACCGCTAGTAAAGGTTATGTAAATCTCATTTTGAGGATCAATCATTATCGCTGCCTTTCATGCCCATCTTAGATCTTACGGATAGTCATCCTGAATCTTACGGTCAGTCATTAAAAGTTTTTCAATCATGTTTTTGCTTAGTTAAGAGTGATAGTTACGTAAATCTCGTTGGGCGGATTAATAGTTCAAAATTTTCAGCAACCTAACCATTCATGGGGTCAGTAAAGCTGATGTAATCTAATTTAAAGATGAACCGATGAATTCATCTTATTCGTAATCTCACAGAAGCTGAAGACTGTAATTATTGCATTTAAATTTGTGTTAATATATCGTCTGTAAACAGAAAAATCATTGGCGCGCGCTATTACAACGGAACTAGCGATCTATTTGGGAAGGATACGTCAGCGAGAGACGACGAGGGTCATGGAACACACACAGCCTCAACTGCAGCAGGCAGTGTGGTGGCGGAAGCCGACTACTACGGGCTTGCCAACGGAACTGCAAGAGGGGGATCTCCCACCTCCAGAATCGCAGTTTATAGAGTCTGCTCTTTACAAGGTTGTCAGGGATCCGACACTCTAGCGGGACTGGACGATGCCGTGAAGGATGGGGTAGATGTGATATCCATGTCAATTGGAGGCTTATTCGCCACAGATTTCCTGCGCGACCCAATAGCGTTAGGATCATTTCACGCGACCCAGAAAGGAATACTGGTGGTATGCTCCGCCGGGAACCAGGGTCCCTCGCTATATTCAGTGGTGAACACCGCTCCCTGGATTTTGACGGTCGCTGCGACAACGATGGACAGAGATCTCGAATCAGACGTAATTTTGGGTAACGGGAAGATACTGAAGGTGAGCAATTGCACGCAACGTTTGCAATTAGAATTTCCTGTTTTATGGCAGATGAATCAATTGTGACTTGTATATTACCAGGGAAAAGCCATAAATTTTTCAAACCTTACCCGTTCGGAGATGTATCCTCTTGTCAACTCAGTAGACATCGCTGTAAATAACAGCAAAACTAAAGATGCAAGGTAATCCATTTATCACATTTGCTCCAATGTCTTTCAGATAAATAATCTTACAGTCACAGTCACATTTTATATTCTATATATATGTGTGTGTATATATATAGAGTTTTAAAGTGAGCTAGGAATAATTTTATTCACCGTGGCTGTTCACAGTAATTGTTCTCCTGGAACTCTGGGTCCGGCAAAAGCAGAAGGAAAGATTGTGGTATGTTCAAGCAGCAACGCTTTCATCTCTACAGTTATGAGGAAAGGAGCAGTGCGGGACGCAGGAGGCATAGGAATGGTTCTCGTCAATGATTCGGGAGCGACTGTAGGTTACAATTCTGCCACATTTCCCTCAACTACACTCACCGATGAAGATGCAGCGGAGATTATATCTTATATCAGATCTCAACGGTGTTCTACCCTCGGGATCCTTTGCAATCGATATTCTATCTTTAGTGTTTTGTTTTTTAAATGGATTTGCGTCATATTGAGCTCGTAACGTTTGTCTGGATATGTCTCAGGGATCCTGCAGCAACAATTTTGAGAACTGTGACAGTCTCGAATTACAAGCCCGCCCCAGTCGTTGCCGAATTCTCGTCGAGGGGTCCCGGAATATTCACTAACAGCCTCGTCAAGGTTGGGCTTGTAATATAAACAACTGTCAATTCAGTCGTTTCCTGAAAAATAAGTGTCGCCCATTTAAATGATAGTTGTGGGTTGGTGCAGCCAGACATAAGCGCGCCTGGCGTAACCATACTCGCAGCTTGGATACCTGTTAACGAGTCTGCGGATATTCCGCCTGGAGAAAAGCCTTCGCAGTTCTCATTAGCGACTGGAACATCCATGGCTGCCCCTCATGTCAGCGGGGCAGCAGCACTCTTGAAATCTGTGAATCCCACTTGGAGCGCGGCCGCCATCAGATCAGCCCTTATCACCACTGGTAAGACTCTCGCAAGTCTTTTTTCTATTCGTTTGTCCGGGAAAACCTCACGGCAGCTCTAAAAAAAATTGATAACCCTTATTAACGTTTATTTCGATTAATTTCATAACTTAGACACTCTTTTGACGGGAAATTTCGACGAGCATTGATACAATTTTTATTTACGGAGTTGTTTACCGGAGGAATTGTCTTGCTCGTCAAAAGTAGTAGGGATATGGGTAAAAAATATTTGAAAAAAATCTTGTAGTAACTTATGAATTACGAAATGGATTTAACATTAATAATAACGTATAGGTATTTAAAGGGATCAAAAATATTGAAGTTTGATTTATAATTTTTTTTTTCTTAAAATCTTATCAAATTATATTTTTTAAGACAAAAAAAACAATCTAATTAAACCACTACTTTATTTATATAATTTAATATTCATTTAATCTATATAGATTTTATTATAATTTACAATATTTTATTTTTTATAAAACTTCAAAAATATTATACTTTACTCATTAGTTAGTGAAAAAAATAGCTATCACTTTATTTTATTTTTAAATTTATCACATATTATAAATATAATAAAAAAAATCAAACATTAATTTATATATAACTTCTATTTTTTTATATATATTTTTAGAATCTAACAACTTTGCGAATATTAAGTTAGTGTTAACTATTAATTAACAAATTTTTAATTGATTATGGTATAGTGTATTATTATTATGACACACTATTATAATAGTTAGAGTAGATATATAAATTAAAAGATTATTAGATGTGGAGAAATATCAATTCATAATAGTTAGAGTAGATATATAAATTAAAAGATTATTAGATGTAGAGAAATATCAATTCATACCAATTATTAAAATAACTATTTTATGATATATTTTAGAGTGTTAAAATTAAAATATATATATATAAGACAAGTAACTTATAATTTTTTAAGTATTATTATTATTATTTATATAAATAATTTATATATATAATAATTTTAATTATTGATATTTAATATTATTTTATTATACATTTTTTAATTAAATTTAAAGTAAAGTAAGATGAATATTTATAGTTAAAAATGTTGATATATATAGATGAAAATAAAAATAAAAATCACAATTATATATATATATAAATGTTGATATATATATTTTTATTATATTATGTAGATTATTTATCACAATTATTCGTATCACATCTCTAAAATTTTTAAGATAATTATAATAATTGAATTACATTTAAAAATAAAAATAAAAATCATTATTTTCACCATATAAGCTATAAAAACCATTACTATTAAAAATATATATATTATTCCTTTCACATTTTTATTTTTAGGATAGTTACCATAATTGAAATATGTCTACAAATAAAAATAAAAATAAAAATTAATAGTTTTCTACCATTATTTAGAAATCATTTAAACTGTGAAAGCAATTATTATAAGAATCAGATAGAATCTTAGCGTTTCTCAAAAAAATTATACCATGCTTGTCTAAAAGAATTCTGCTATTCTGCTGCAGATTTAAAGTTCATGTCAATCTTTAAAACAAAACACAAATTTTGTCAACTATCTGTTTTCCAAAAATATAAATATACTTTGTGTTTGATCAAGACTCTCTTATATATTCAGAAGAGAATATTGTTTTTATTTGCTAAAAGTTCTCTGATATATTCCAATATTCTGTAGGAACTCTTCATTTCAAAAACATTTGAAATACTCGTGAATCTATAGTTCTTCAATTGAATATTTGATTTAATAAACATTGTAGTCAATCTGAAGAGGTGGCGGGAATACTGACAAGCTCTGTAATTGAAATGATATTCTATTCTATCTTTTCAGCCACTTACACGAACAATGCCGGCGCCCCAATAACGGACCATTTGAACAAAAAGGCTTCACCTTTAGATATGGGATCGGGCGAACTGAACCCTGCGAAAGCGCTGAATCCGGGCCTCATTTACGACACAACCGTGGAAGACTACCTACTGTTCCTCTGTAACGTGGGATTTAACACATCAGCAATCAGTGGCGTGTTAGGTGGCAACCAGAACTTCAGCTGCCCGTCGGATGCCAAGGACGACAAGGTCAGCGACATGAACTATCCCACAATCGCCATCGCGGCGTTGAAGTCTGCCAGAACGATCAATAGGACGGTGACAAACATAGGATCCGCTTCTGGTTCCGTCTACAATGTAACCGTAGATGCTCCGGAGGGACTAGGTGTTAACGTGTCGCCGAACCAGCTTGTTTTCTCGCGCATTTCTGACAAGGTAACATACAGCGTGGCATTTACGCCCACTAATACGAGCAACAGGAGGAACACGTTTGGAGCGATTACGTGGGCCGATGGAACCCACAGCGTCCGGACGCCATTTCTGGTTCACATAGGTGATCCATACTGGAGTAACTGAACGTCGCTTTCAGTTGCAGCCTTAGCGCCACCGGATCGGTCCTCCCATTATTCTTCACTTTCCCGTGTTCCATTTGTTTATTTTTACTTTGCTCTGCTGGATTATAATAATAATTTCTAGGCTGATTCAGTCTTTGTATAATTCTGTTGATTCAAATTAACAAGTGTTATCATTGATATGATTTTAAACCAAGCAGTGTTTCCATCACCCAGGCTAAAGAAATTGTTTTTAAAAAGAATTGGCCAACAAACTGTCAATTATTTAATGAACGATAGAGGAATTCAGACAATGATAAACTGAGCATATGCTGTATATCGCCGGCTATATGCTTCTAAACTGCCATACCCAACTGCTGCCAAATCTGCACGGACGGTTTGCAGAGGGTTGTCAACAGCGGACACTAAGGATTCCAAACTCCGTTATTTGATTTCAATGTTATTAACAAGTGGAAATAAATGATTTTAAAATTAAATGTGTTATTTTTTTATTTGTAATTGAAAATATATTCAAATATTTTTTATATTCAAAGAATATTTTCTTGAAATTAAATCTTGTTTTTTATTTATTTTTAATAAAAATCAAAATTCCTAAGTCTATTTTTGTAATTATATCTTCACACAATAATATAAATTCATTAAATTAAATTAATAAAAAAAAAATACATCTACAATTTCTATACTAGCCCACATTTAATTTAATTAATTAAATGTTTCATTTGTATTTACCACATAAATTGATAAATATATAATAGTAAAAATAATATTGAAAAAATCAATAATAAATATTTATTTATTAATAATAATTAGTTTTTAATAATAATTATTATTAATTTACCATAAATCTTCTAGAAAATTATATTATAATTTGAAAACTCACCGGTTTCCAACTAATTAGTGTAGTTTATTATCAGGGAATATTGATATGGCTAGATCATTCAATAAAATAGCCACCACCAAGAATTAATAAAAAGAACATTGAGGAAAATGGGAAAAAAAAAAAAATAATAATAATAATTAAATAAAAAAGAAAATTAATATAGCAATAATAAAATAGTAAAAAATTAAATCATAAAAATGTGAAAGTAATATAATTAAGGCTAAATAAACTTAAATTTATATTAAAATAATAATACTAATAGTAAATAATAATAATAATAATAATAACCATACCAATTCTAACAATAGGATTTAATTAAATTACTTTAAAAAAAAAATGACAATAGGAACCCAAAAATGCAACCATAACATCACAATTAAAAAGAAAAGCTCTCAAAATAACAATATTAATAATTACATTTAAATTATCATTGTCTACACCTTTAGGAGCAACCACTAGCCTCATAAGAAATAAACAGAAAAAATAAATGAATAATAAAAATAAATAAATACCGAAAATAAAATAAAACATATATATATATATATATATATATATATATATATATATATATATATATATATATATATGCTGAATGAATTAATTAATTAAATAAAATAAAATAAGAATATCCATATATATAAATATTATCATTATTATTAAATAATTAATTTTAATTTTCAAAGTCAAACTAGCCGTTATTTTAATGGTTTGTTTAGCCATTTCTACATCTATTTAAACTCAAAGTCGAGACCTCTCACCTAGTCCTGATGATGAACCACACTAGTTGGTTCGAAAAGGGTTGACAATGTTCATTTGAATGTAATTATTACCCAAAGAATTCTATATTTTATTGATAATGATGATGATGGTTAACATCCGCTGAGACCAACCTTTGCTCTATCAGACCTATAATTTTGTTAGTTTTTAATTTTCTTATTCTTTCTATTTAATTATTATTTAATTTATCTTTTACCTCGTTTTTTTTTTTCATTTTCCTTAACGTTTCTTTGATTAATTCCTGGTGGTGGTTATTTTATTAACGGTTGCATTTCTCTATTATTTATAATGAATGATCTAGATCAGCCATGATGATGAACTACACTAAGTAGTTCGAAGCCTAGGTTCTCAAATGATAATGTGATTTTCCCAAAGATTTATTATAAATTAGACATGGATCGCAAAAGTTTAAGCTCTCAAATAATAATAATTTTTTATTATTATCAAATATTTATCTATTAATAATAATACATTTTTATTATTTATTAATAAATAAAAAATAATAGTAATTTATTATTAATTATCACTAATTAATTAATTATTCATTATTAACAATTTTTTTTTTTCAAGTTGTCTGTGATCCTCTAGGCTTGACCTGTGACTTGAGAAACCCCGACTGAGGGGCATCTAATCAGTGAAAGTCACCCGGGGATCACACCCAACATGAGCCACACCAACCCTAAGTTGACTACATTTTTTAGAATGTCTCCTCCCCCTAGCATAGGGCACAACCACCCCTCGTGAGGTTTGATCATGGGTCACCTTGCTAACTAGGCCCATCCTCTACTGGTTATGCTAGTGGGACTTGACATTATTAATTATGTTATCATTATTAATTAGTTTATTTATTATTAATTACTATTACTATTAATAATTATTAAATATTATTACTATTATAAATTAAATAACTATTAATAATTATTATTATTTAATAGTTAAAAATAATTAATAATTAATAGTAATAATTAATAATAAATATTAATTAATTTCAAATTTCCACATTGGATCATGGTTGATTTTCGTACGGAGACAATCTTTGTTACAATGCGACATTGGACCATGGTTGACCATGATAGATTTTCATATTGAGAAAAGTCTATTATAAACCCAAGGTATATAAACCCTAAGTTAAATATTATAAATCCTAAAATAAATATAGTTGACCATAGATGATTTTCGTATTGACACAATATTTGTCACAATGGAAGGTTGAAGTAAGGTTGACCATGATTAATTTTCATATTGAGACAATCTTTGGCACACTACGATGGTGTACAATGGTTCACCATGGTTGACCATGTATGACCATGGTTGTCACAATGTGACATTGGAACAAGAGACAATATTTGTCACAATGTGACCATGGTTATTAACCATGATTGACCATGGTTGACCATAATAAACACTAGGGATAAAAATGATAAACCCTAAGATAAATATTATAAACCCTAAAATATACATGGTTGACCATGTTTGAGAGAATCCTTGTTACTATGTGATGTTAGACCATGGTTGACCATGCTACGCAATGATTGATTTTCATATGAACATAATGGGATGTTGGACCATCGTTGATGATGGTTGATTTTAATATTGAGACAATCTTCGGCACAATGTGACATTCAATCATAGTTGACCATTGTTGACCATGGTTGGCTATGATTAGCCATGGTTGACCATGATTAACCATGGTTGAAAAAGATGGATATTATAAACCATAGGGATTGATATTATAAACCCAAGGGACTAATGTTAAAACCCCAAGGGATTATAAACCCAATGGAATAATATTAAATCCTAAGGGCCAAATATTATAAAACCATGGTATAAAAGCCTAAGATAAATATTATAAACATTAAAAAAACATCGTTGACAATGGTTGACCATGGTTGATTTTCCTATTGAGACCATCCTTGTCACAATGTGAAATTCGACCATGGTTGACCATGCTTAACCATCGTTGATTTTCATATCAACAAAATCTTTGTGAAAATGCAATGTTCGACCATGGATGACCATGGATGACCATGTTTAATTTTATAAAACATAGTTGACCAGGGTTGATCAATGTTGACCATGATTGACCATGGTTGACTGTGGTTGGCAATGATTATCATATTGAGACAATATTTTCCAATGCGATGTAAATTATAAACACGAGGTACATAAACCATAAGATAAATATTATAAACCCTAAAATAAACATGGCTGACCATGGTTGCATTTTGTTGATTTACATATTGAGACAATATTTGTCACGATGTAATGTTGGACCATGCCTGACCATGATCGATTTTCATATCGAGAGAATATTTCGCAATGTGATGTTGGACTATGGTTGAAAATGGTTGATTTTCACATTGAGACAATTATTGTCACAATGCGAATTTCGACTATGGTTGACCATCGTTGCCTATGATTGACCAGGGTTTACCATGATTAATATTATAAACCCAAGGTAACATTAAAATTAAGGTATTGATATTATAAACCCAAGCGATTAATACTAAAACTCCAAGGGAATATATTAAAACCAAGAGACTAATATTTTAAACCGAAGGTATATAAACCCTAAGATAAATATTATAAAAAATAAAATAAACATTCTTGACAATGGTTGACCAAGGTTGATTTTCATATTAAGACAATCATTGTCACAATGAGACGTTGGACCATGGTCGACCATGCTTAACCATGGTTGATCTTCGTACCAAGTGACAACGTGACGTTCACAATGTGACATTCACAATGAGAGAATAATTTTCACAATGCCACATCTGACCATGATTGTCATGATTGAATTTATAAAACCTGGTTGACCATGATTGATATTATAAATCCAAGGGATAAAAATTATCAATCCAATGTATATAAACCCTAAAATAAACATGGTTGGTCATGGTTGATGTAATATTCCATTTTTTTATAAGGTCAAAATAGATGGAATTAACCCATGGTATTTACCATGGTATTCACCCATGGTATCAGCCCATGACATCCACCTTCATTTTTTGAAGGAAAAAAATAAAATAAGGTCCATCTAACCTATAAAAAGGGATAAGGATGAGACAAAGGGATCATCCTGAACTTGTCTATCTATTTGTGTTTTGTTGGGGACTTGGCATGGCCAGTGCTAGGTTGAGCCCGAGATGAAAACCCCGTGGTGACATTTGATGGTGGATCCATTCAGGATTCACATTTGTGCTTCAGTATTTTCAATTTCTTGTTTATTGAGAAGCCGTGTATGCTGAGGGAGGGGCTCCATTATATATTTCTATTTTGGGCATGTCTCATTTTCTGAATACTAATTGAAATAAAGTGGTGCAGTTCCAAATCTCATTGTGTTCAGTGTTTTTATCACAATTACTTTTGGTTAGATTTCACTTAGATATGCCAGATCTGTGAAAATTTTTCTAGATTAGGATCTTACAATGGTATCAAAGCTGTGCATCTTGCCAGTTTTATGCAACGAACTTGGTGAGATTTATTTTCACCCTAGCCATCATTTTTCACTTTGGTGATATTTATCACCTTAGTTGGATTTCTATTTTTCAGTTAATTATTTTTGGAACTGAGTTGAATGGTTTTTAGATTATATCTTGGTTTTTTTACATTTTATACCAAAATCTGTTACCCTGGGTAAACAATTCCAGGGTTGTAAAAGCTAAAGTCAATGCAGTGGGAGAAGGCCGAGCCACAATATCTTTGATAAGTGAGGCCAACGCAATTATTGTTGGTACCATGCCCACAATTGCAGATCATTAATGACGAACACATATATATCGCTATCACAGGCTGAGGGTTCGTGTAGACTCTGAAGTACCGTAAGCTAAAAAGTATCATGCTGCTAAAACTGCCAAGATTCGAAAATTTTATGGTGTTACAAGGCTGCATTTTCATCCTAGAAGCACCGCTGGAGTATGAATGATTAGTTGCCAAAGTAACAGGAGTCATAAGGCCACGTGGGATGTACACTTCACTAGCTACAAGACTCTTTTTTTCATGGAGGAAATCGATACTTTCTCGCTGTAACCGTACATAAGCATTGAGATCTTGGAAGCTATAAAATTTCAACGATAAATACAGCATCAACAGAGGCGGGTTCAACACAGCATACAAGGAATTTCTTCCGTTGGGAAATTCTGGCAGTGAAATATCTATCCGACCACCAATGGCATAATCGCAGTTCAGAGGAGCTTCATCGAAACCCTGGTGGGGAGTCGACATCAGAACATTGTAAGGATCTATTTTTAAGGCTGTGAGGGTCATTTGGAGTGTCGAATGGTGAAATTAGTGAACCACCTAGGTGCGTGAAGGACTGCTATCTGCTGGAAACGATTATATCCTTGAGGATTAGATTTCAAAGTGACAAAAATTGATCTTCTTAGAAATTGAAGAGAGCGAATATGAAATCTCGTGTAGAATGATTTGGTTCTTCGTTATTCGAAGGTGTTCAGTTCTTTTATTGAAGCTAAATATTTATCATTTGTTTTCTACTCAAAGGAGGTAAATCAACTTTATTGAAGAAAGCCAAGTTCGAGAATCTTAGTGTGTAGAATCGATGGGGTATGATTTAGCAGGGTGACTGACAACAATTCAAGGAGGGAATACATTTTAGTTGCCTCCCCATTGGATGGAATCGTATGGAGGGAGCTTTGCTCATATACTAACATTGGATATATAAGGATATAATTGTGGGTGTTACAAGGGGTTTGAAAGTAAGTTATTTATTTTATGCTCGGGTTTAATATTGGGAGACATAAGTGAAGGGGAAATCATTTATAAGTCTATGGGTTAAATATTTTAAGGCATGATTGATAGAATCTTCCTATGACAAATGAATATATTCTTGCTTTGGTATGGGAGAAGATGGACCATCTTAAAGAAATTTTGGAAAACAACCAAAAAATTGTTGATGAACTAGTGAGGATATTTGGTTCTTCAAGCAACCATTCATCCATAAACCAAAATAATAGTCAAAGCAGGAGACCATTCTCAAAAAGGTTCCATGTCATTTTGCAGCAAAAACAACCATGGGAGGTGAAGGAAGGACAAAGAAAATGAGCTAAGCTCTTTACACTTGGCTCTAAATTGAAATAAACAAAATCCTTCATAGACCTTCATAAGTTGGTGGAATTATACATATGTATGTCCAATCTAGGACAACCAGAATGGAAGAAAATCAATTGGGCTCTCAAGTCATCCATGTTTGCATTAATACAACCTAGACTTCAAGAACATCCTGACGAAGAGGTCAGGCTCACAATTTATTCTTGTCTCAGTAGGTTCGTAGCTCTAACATCACCATTACTTCCATACAATAATAATCTCATGACAGATATACTGCAGCTGATAGTAGGGGCCCTTCACGGGTTGAACAACATCATGCTTCCTACTTATCAGAAGCGGTGTAGAATTTTGAAACTCATGGCAGAGTTTAGTTTTAGTACATTCATGTTGAATATGGAATGTGGTAGGTTGATCTTTTAGTTGCTTATACCATTATTACATCATCTCACTCAGACCATGTCAAAGCACGCATGCAAAATATTTTGTCTCTGTTCTCAAAAGGAGATGTTGACATATGCAAGATACTAAGATCAAAATTGCTGACCATTTTGAGGAAGGAACCAACGGTATCACCAGCTGCCTATGATCTAGTCAAGAAATTGGTTAGGAAAAACATAAAATGACTCAGAAAGGTGTTGACTAGGAAGGAATTGATAAGGATTGATGTAGAGAGCAAGAAAAAAATATGCAGCAAGAATGAACTAAGGAGGAGGGGACTATGATTTATCTGCAAGGGACCTTGGGCCCTTAACTATTCCTGTCCAAGTGATAAGAAGAAGGCAACAGAGACAGAACAAGAGGAGATTACTTCAGTTCATGGGGAGTCTTTTGTAGCTTGGTCTATTGATCTTCAAGACGGTGAGCAACAACGTGACATTATTGAAGGAGGCTTACAGGATGACAAGCATTTGAAAGTGCATGAGGAAATTATACCTAATGGTATTGATGAGGTAGACTCCTATAAAACTAAGTCCGTAAATCCCCAGGGGAATATCCATAAAGAATATGAAAAATCAAGTATATATAATAGTCCACCAGTGCATCTATGTTCGAAAGTTGAAAGGGATGAACATATTTTCTCCATAGATGGAGGAGACCAGGGAGATTTGAGTGAGGAGCCAGCCATAGTGAACCAGAATGATGAGTATGATCATGAGGAGTAACGTGATAAACATAATGTGGAAAATGAACCATTCCTAGAGAGTTTTTCAAACACTCAAGTTGAAGTTGTGGTCATTGGGCATCTGGTGCAGACATATACAAAGACATTCAGCACAAAATTAGAATTATAAGTTGAAGAATTTTGGGAAAGGATCATGCATTTCAAGACAGATCTTATGTTGTTGAAGGAGAGAGCCTAGACAGTCTGAGACACTGTCTTACAGGAGAGCTAAAAAATTTAAGGACTCATAGGGGTATGTGCCAAATCAACGACCAAGTTATCTAGTGTTGAGGAACAACTCAAGTCCCTCACAAGGCAACAAGAGGAGTAAAATTGGGTGTTCTGGAGCATCCCCCTAAAGGAATACATAGATAAGGCTTGTAACACCAACAACCCTAGTCATTTCTGAATTCTCCTCGAGGGGTCCCAAAATATTCAATAAAAGCCTCATCAAGGTTGGGCTTGTACCATAAAAAACAGTAAATTCAGTCCTTTCCTGGAAAATAAGTGTCGCCCATTTAAATGATAATTGTGAGTTGGTGTAGCCGGACATAAGCGCATTAGGCATGACCATACATGTATCTTGGATACCTGTTAATGAGTCTCTGGATATTTCGCCTGGAAAAAAGCCTTCGCAGTTCTCCTTAATCACTGGAACATCCATGGATGCTCCTCATGTGAGTGGAGCAGCAACACTCTTGAAATCTGTGAATCCCACTTGTAGATTGGCTACCATTAGATCAACCCTTATCACCACTAGTAAGACTCTCATAAGTATTTTTTCTATTCGTTTGTTTGGGAAAACCAAATGATTCTAAAATTTGGATAACGTTTATTTCAATTAATTTCATCAAATTAAGAACTTTTTCCGAGGAAAATGTTTATGAGTATTAACATAATATTTATTCACATAATTTTATTCATTTTATCTTTATAGGTGCTAATATAATTGAAAATGTTCATTTTATCTCTATAGGTGCTAATATAATTTAAAATAAAAGTTATTATAATTTACTCGTTAGTTAATGAGTAAAGAAAAGCATTGAATAAATTTAAACACTAAAAGTATTTAATAAATTTATATTTAAAGCTAGTTAATATTAATTTAGTATTAAAATATTATTCAAAATTAGCCAGTTCAAATTGGTAACTGATCAAAATAGTCGGTTCAATGGCCAACCGGGTCAAACCGACAAAAAAACCTAGTTAAGGGTGGCCTTTGACCCAAAAAACCGGTCCGAACGATGCTAACTAGTTGGTTTAAGATGGAGCGGACCAATTTATTAATAAAATAGTTGATTATTTTCCATAGCCGCAGAGAGACCCATCGATGGGGTTTGGACCGTAATGGGTGGTTTTGGAGGGAAAAGGAGGTTTTTTTCCCTCCAAAAACACCCTCCCAAATCCTTTAAAAGCTTTGATTGAGAGCTTGGAGAGTGTTGAATTTTTCCTGGAGTAGTGGAACAACAAATAGTTTGAGTTAAGTAGTAGCCATCATGTCTTCAAAAGCCAATGACACTGCATGGGCTCATTGTGATATGATTGATGGAAAAATGATCTGCAAATATTGCCAAAAATCTATTGCCGAAGGGGGTATTTCTAGGTTCAAGCAATACTTGGTTGGGATAGGAGGCCATGAAAGCCATGTGGAGCGCCGAATGAAGTAATAGGGAATATTAGGGCATAATACCTTCGGAAATTTGAGACTCAAGTCACTGAACCAATAGAGAAGTCTGTGACTCGAGTAGTTACAAAGTTTGGGAGTCGAGACTCAAAAAGCTAAATTTTGATCACGATGAGAAGTTTAATGTGATAATGTTGATCACTAATATCATATATGTAGATTTGTAGTAGGCGAGTGGCCCCATAGTTTGTAGGTTTTTTTTGGGAATTTATAGACCATTTGGAGCCTCATTGCTTAGGTATTTTTTTAATGCATTCGGTGCCATTTTGATAGATTAACCTTTACACTATATATAGATGAGCAAATTTTGCATATTTTGTCTCTATTGGTTTGGAATCATTGTTGCAAATCTTACAAATAGTTTTTTTCTATTAAAAATTGATTATTTAATGTATTTTTTTAAAAACCGGTTCATTGAGATCTGACTAGTCCCGGTGACCGGTTCTAACTCAAAACCCAGTTCATTGATTCCACGAGTCCACTCACTGAGTATTAAATTTCAACTATTTTTATTTAAATAATTAATTATCAACATATATTATAGGATTTTTTTTTTATTAATTATGAATTGGTGCATTATTATGATACAACTTGTAATAGATTTTAATAATTAAAGTAAACATTAGAAGAGATATATAAATCAAAATATCAATAAATGTGGATAAATATCAATTCATTCTAAGCATTAAAATAAATACATGATATATTTTACATTGTTAAAATTTAAAAATATCATAAAAATAAATTAAATTATATGTTTTTTTTAAATTACTATTATTATTATTAATTATATAAAGAATTAATTTATAAGTTCGATATATATACACTTATAAAAATAGGTAATAATCTTAATCATAGATATTTACTGCTATTTTATTATAAACACTTATATATATATATATAATGTATATTTACGTCTCTGTACATTTACTAACCATTTAATTTATATGGTTCTATTTTGTTAAAAAGTTTTAATAAAAAGTTTTTTAATTATATTATATGGATTTAAAAATTATTACTGATTAAAATAAATGGCTAAAACATCTTTGTCATAAAAAATATTCTCATTACATTTACTAAATTTTCATGATAATTATAATAATTGAATTTGGTCTTAAAAAAAAAGTCATTGTTTCCACTATTAAATCCAACCCATTTAAAATATACAACTATTATTATAAAAAATCAAAATTATTCTTATTACATTTGGTGAATTTTTAGGATAATTATAATAATTGAATTATGTCTAAAAAAATAAAAATAAAAATAAAATCATGGCTTTCCACCATTAATTCCAAGTCATTTAAATTATAAAAACCATTATTATAAAAATGAGATAGTATCGTAATGTTTCTCCAAAAATTATATCATACTTGTCCAAATGAATTTTGATCATTCTGTTGCAGATTTAAAGTTGCATATTTAAATTTAGTGTCCACATTTTCCACATTAATCAATCTTTAAAATACAAATTTTGTTAAAATAACCATTCAAATTTTGTTTTATGAAAATATACTTTGTATTTGGTAAATATTCTCCTATATATTCCAAAAATATAGTTTTAATTTGATAAAAGTTCTCTTATATATTCCAATATTTTGTAGGAACTCTTCATTTCAAAAACACGATTTACATCCCCAATCAAGGTGTGAGATGGAGAGCATAAGACTTGCTCCTACGCATCTATCACTATGAAAATCCCAATACGATCTTCCACCACCCTCCACATGCACGAAGCACATGGAGAGGTGGCTTTGCACATGGTGTTAATTAATGCCATTCTTGAAGTTGGAAAAGGCATTATCATGGCGCCTGTTTTTGGATTTTTCACTGCTAAATTTTTCAAGTTTCTTGTTTGTGAGTTTCATTCGAATTGGATCTAGTCCGAGCAGCATGACGACTTTGGGAAGGCATCCTTCGTGAGTCTTCACCAAGCGTTGATTCAATTACAGTTCGTTCAAGCCTTATTTTACGCATATGCTTTTAGTCTCCAACATTATATCCATGCTCTTGTGGCTCGCTATATATGTTTGCTGGTATTCGGGATGAAGGGCTATATTTTAAATTTGTTGGTTTGGAAGGAGACATACTTGGACTCCCCTATATAAGTTAAAGAATTGTGTGAGGGTTCTCTTTTTTCTTTTATTCCTGTGTCTGTGTTCTATAGAAATTATACAAACAATGTGTATACCAGTGGATTCAATTAGATCATGTGATATGATAAAGCAAGATACTGAATCCTTCTACAAATTAATTGCGGAAAATACACACGATCACCAATCATAAAAAAAAGTAAAGAAATAAGCAAATCAATCCACAACACAGATATTTTCCCTCGGAAAGCTTACTGATCAAATGGCTGACCAAACAAACTAACCTGAGTCAGGCTGCCATGTACTCTGCCTTCGTTGAACTAAGTGCCACAAATCTCTGCTTCCTACTGTACCAAGAAATTGTTATCGATCCGATGTTGAAGATCCCTCTTGATGTGATTTTTCTGTCTGATCGACTGCCTACCCAATCAACATCAGTGAAGCCTTGAAGCCTCACTACCTCTATCCATCTATACCATATTCCATACTATGTAGTTCCCCTGAGATATCTCAAGACATGCTTCCTCACCTTCCAAAAGAGCTTGGTTGGCTTAACCATAGTTTGACCGAGTTAGTTAACTGCATAGAAATTTTTTGGTTTGGTGTTCACCAAGTACATTAGTGAACCCACAAGTTGCCTGTAAACAGTAACGTCCACTACCTCACCTGAAGTAGCATCCTCCTTCCTCCAGTTTCCTACAAGAGGACTCTCCATGGGTTTACATCTCTCTATGTGAAACTTTCTCTGGATCTCTTTGGCATACTTTCCTTGAGAAACAAATAGCTCCCCATCCTGCTGCCATATTTCCAAACCAAGGAAATAGTGAAGGAGTCCCATGTCCTTCATCTCAAACTATCTTGCAAGATCATCTTTGCGAGAATTTATGAGCTACTCATTACCTGTCAAAATAAGATCATCAACTAAAGTACGATAAGAAAAAGCCTACCATCATCAACAATCTGGTACAGGTTCGCATCCACTTCACTTTTCGTGAAGCCCAACCTGGTGAAATAGTTTTCAATCCTGGTGTACCGAGCACAAGGTGCTTGCTTCAGCCCATACAATGCTCTCTTGAGTCTGCACATATGCGAATCACTGTCAAAGGTATCAAAAACTTCTGGATACTCTATGTACACTTCTTCCTCAACAACTCCATTGTGAAACACAATATTCACATCCATCTAATGTATCTGCCACCTCATCTGTGTTGAGAGTGCTAGGATAGATCTAATCGATGAGTACCTCGAAACCAATGCAAAATTATCCTCATAGTCAATCCCCTTAACTTGTGAGAATCCCTGGGCTACAAATCTAGCCTTTGACTTCTCCTCACTCCCATCTGCTTATTTCTTCACCATATAGATCCATCTAGATCCAAACATTGATTTTCTAACTAGCCTTGGGACATGAGGGCGTCACTCACAAACCAATATTATATCACGTGCCTTCATATTGGGGTAAAAAAAATCAAAAAATAAAAAAAACATTATATTTCCTATATAAATAGGGGTGAGTGGGTTTTTATTTATGATATAAAATATAAATATTTTGGGGCATTTTTTTATTATTTTTTTGGCCAAGCGGGTAAGTGAGGCCGTGTGAAGGCAAAGAGCATAGAGGAGGTGGGAGGAGAGGGTTAGGTAAAATCGATTTTCTGTTCGAATGTTATGGTTCCACTCTTCTGGTTCCTACCAGTGGGGGTGAAAGCTCCATTTAGGCTGGATGTCAGAATTGAACAGGTAGAAGCAGTTTCCGGAATTTATAAATTAGAAAAAGTGCAAGCCATCACTATTTACAGAACCAAACCTGTGAAAATACAGAATGAAAACACAAATTAATACAAAGTCCACACATTTTCCTAAACCTAGCTTTGCACATAATTCACAATCACAGAATTGCAGAATTTTTCTTCAAAATCCATCATGGAAGTAGCAGATGTTGAAGACACAATAGCCTACCTTCGAAAGCTTCGCAGTTGTTAACAAAATTGGGAGGTGGGAGAAGAGAGTTAGGGAGGTAATATCGCGCTTCGACTATCTTCGACTGGATTTGACTGGATGAGAGGGGTTAGGGAGGTATTCACTGGCTTCAACTGGAGGTATCTCAACTTTGAATGGCTTTTATTAGAGTTTAATATAGTTGGTTTTGACTGGAGGTTCAAGACATAATTGTAGTAGGCAATTCATAGATAGTGTGAGTGGTCCTGGTAGAGAAGGCAGGGTTTATTGTTGTGGTATGGTGTTGATTTGGGGAAGATCATGGGGATTCAATGTTCAAAAAAAAGTGAGGGGTAGTGCACCCTCAGATTATCTATGGATAGAGGTGGGGTTTACTCATTGTATGGGATCCGGGTACCTTCAGATTAAGACTAAAGTCGAACTACATCAATCATGGTGTTTCTTTACATCGTCAGTGTTATGCCAAGATTTGGGCCCATATGCAAGTTGTGAGGGAGTGGTATCCTTGAAACTTGGAGATCGACTCAGCAAGAGGAAGACCATTGTCTGTGTTTCTACATGAACACTACAATGTTGCCAACATGGAGGGAAAGTGACAAAGAGGAACTATTATTCAACCAACACATTTCTGATGCCACATCTTTCTACTCACCCAAATTATCAGTTGAAATTTCACCCTCGAATTCCTTTTGACAGTGACCTAGAACATTTTGTAGTTTAGCATCCTCCATCAACCCTGAAAAAACAATATCTAAGGTCTAGAAAGAAGAGAAAATTTACTTTCAGATTGAGCAACAACAAAATGATTGACAGAGATGTTAGATGTGAAGATGGTATTTAAAGACATGGGAACTATTCCAAGGCTTGTATTCGATCGTTTATTATTAACACAGGCATTGTGATTTCAGCATGCAACCTTTGAATGGAATGGAACAATTAAACTATGGCCCTTTTCATCACTTTGTAATGCAATTAGAAAAGAACATCGTGGGCACTTACAATGTAGGAAAATGTAACATCGGGGTCATAGTTAGATTCATGGTCCTGGTCGAAGGGGATTTCTCCTTTTTCAAGCTGGTTGTCCTTCATTTCTCTACTATTATTAACAACAGTCATAACAATATCCCGAATTTTTGCAACATGATCAGAAAATATATTTTTGGATGTTGAAGCATCATTTACAGAGAAGACAATGCCTCTTGAGCTTGCAACTACCAATTATGTCTACTGTAAATGATTATCAAAATTTATTTTTGTAGACTTCATGTCGAAAGCTTAAGAGGTAAAGGTTAAAAATTTCGGGTTACGATGTGTGGGAAAAAGGTAAGTGAATCCGGTGGGTAAGAAATTAAACACATAGTGTGGCTCGAGTACTATGTTTCTTGACATTGCGTGAAAATGCCTGCAGATTTGGATCTTGTGCCTTGTCCTTCCTGTAACAAAAATTAAATGTAAGTGTAGGTTGCTGCCAGTTTTATTCATGATGTTGGTTGAGAGTATTTCCAATAGTACCCCTTAATCACAACTCCCACCATCAACCATTCCCAAAAAATTTCTGAGGTAAAATTCAGATTTTTTTTTGTTGTTGTCCCAATGGCTTTATGAGGATATCTGCAAATTGTTCCTCTAACCTGCAATGATACAACACAATTTCACCATTGTTAAATATTTCCCTTATGAAATGGTATTTGGCATCAATATGTCTTGTTCTCTTATGGAAAACAAAATTATTTGACAATGCAATTGTTGAAATATTATCACAGAAAATTGTGTTTCCTTTGTCTTGTTCATGACATAAATCCCTCAGCATCCTTCTCATCTAAACTGCTTGCACTACAAGGAAAAGCCCCTCTAGAGGAGCTTATAAAAGAGGTTTTTAGTGTTATAAAATTGGTCAAATTTGTCAAAAAAACATTTTATACAACATCTGTTTATGGTTACGGAGGTTTTGGCGAAGCTTTTAATGAAAATTCAACACAACTGAAAAAAATGGGCGGTCGAAGGTTATTATAGATGTTTTTTTCATCGATGCGATACTCGGGCTTGAATGCACCGGTGTGTACATCTAGAAGGTGGCTCCGACTGGTCAAAGGAGAATGCACCAGGCCATCAAGGTAT
Organism: Pinus albicaulis; assembly: GCA_034641835.2. Classification (NCBI taxonomy): domain Eukaryota; kingdom Viridiplantae; phylum Streptophyta; class Pinopsida; order Pinales; family Pinaceae; genus Pinus; species Pinus albicaulis. The sequence goes on from CM076574.1 coordinate 611,676,278, forward strand.
AAAACCGCACCAAGCACAATGTTGGTGATACAATGCATAGGGCCGTTCTAATTGGTCTTGGGATTTGTGCGGTGCCCATAGGTTATCTCAATGCATCGGTGTGTAGACTTATAGAAATGCACTGATGCGTAGTAACAAAAAAATGCACTAAGATTTATAATTGGTATCGATATTTGTGCGGTGCCCATAGGTCGTACAAATGCACTGGTACATAGAGACAATAAACGCATCGGTGTGCAGTACACACAAACGCACCGAGATTTATAATTGGTATCGGTATTTGTGTGGTGCCCATAGGTCATACAAATGCACCAGTGTGTAATTCCACATAAATGCACCAATGCGTAGTACCGCACAAACACACTGAAATTGTTAATTGGTTTTGGTATTTGTGCGGTGCCCATAGGTCGTAGAAATGCACTGGTGCGCTTCAGAATACAAACGCACCAATATATAGTAATTGGAACACACTGGTTTTCATTTTGTATTTTTTAGAAACATCGACCTGTGACAATGCAATTATTGTGATTTTTTGAAATTCATTATTCATAAAAAGTCGACACATCTTATAACAGTATTCATATTAATTAAATTTTTATTAATGAATTTGAATGTGATGTTTGGATTAATTTGTTATATCATATCATAATTATTGTGATTTTTAAAAATTCATTATTCATCAAAAGTCGACACACATATATCTTATAATAGCATTCATATGAATTAAATTTTTATTAGTGCATTTGAATGCGATGTTTGGATTAATTTGTTATATCATATCATCAAATTTCACATCTTTTCATTATACTATTTAATCATCCATAAATTTAATCAGTGGTGTTACATTTCACAACAACAATGGAGAACGCAATAAAATAAATTAAAACATATTTTATTATATATATATATGAATAAGACAATATTTTTCATACAAAATGGGACAGTTATTAGTATCCCTTTGTCTTTCAATTGGGACATTATGTCCATTACATTAAACAAAATGTATGATTTCACACAATAATATTTCAAAAAATGCAATGCCCTTCTTTGATATCCAAACATAGTGATCATCATTATTCGCTTGAACTATTGTCACTACTAGAGCTACATCCATGACTTGGGTTATTTTCAGGAATGTTTTCTTCATGGTGTTGATTGTTTTATTCTTATTCACCTTCCATCTACAAACATAAAAATAAATTGTAATGAGTGTATATACATTGGTGAGAATAAGGAAAATTGAAATATTAAATAATATACAACAATGTAAATTGAAAATAAATGACGTACCATTGCAAAAATTGACTCATAAACTATACACATTCTTTAAAAACCATGTAACATGCCATCTTTCAAGATTTAATCTGTTGGCACAGTTCCACACTTTGTTTCCTGCAAGTTTTATACCCCATAACAAATCGTATATTTAATATAAAAAAAATTTTGGTTCTATTAATTATAGATGGAGCTAAGTAAAACAAGATCGATAGATGCTTACAAATTCTACAAGTAATTTCTGATATGCCAACACATATTCACAACCCATATTTAACCCAATTTCAATCAATTCCTCTTATGGTTCCTCTTTTGATGTTAGCACCTGTTTGAAGACCTTCAATGATGATTTTTGTAAAACAACTTAAAAAATACAAAAATGAAATCTAGTTAAGTTGTTATAAGGAAGTAACAATTACTCACAAACTTAGATATCAACCCTTTTCTTCCTTGTCGTCATGTTTTATGTCTTGAATGGGTTCCATTTTATTTTCTTTTCTGCAAGAAAATACTTGAAAATTAATATTTAATGCTAAATTGTGTTGGCAATATGTTTCCTATGACCTAATATATTGTAATGTTGTCCTTGATGGAAACTCTCTGACACATGATGTAGTATATGAATTTCTAGAGAACCTTAACAGTCTATCAAAAGAATTGAGCAGAATATTGGATGATTTTGATATTGCAGGAATTATACACAGGTTTGGAAAGGCCAAGTCGCGTATGCACGCGGATAAACACGTTCCAAGTCGTGTATGCCTTGTGCGATCCAAAAGTTTGAAACCAAGGGACATTACCTTGGTATTATCCCACAGTATTGAGCGCTAAATACCATAGGCTATTGTGTGGTTTTTACTCATTGTATTGGTAAAAGTTATATCTATATAAGGAAAATAAGATCATAGTGCAAGGTGTGCAGGAGTAAGGGTTGTTAATGAATAATTTTCTCTAAGGTATATCTACATAGGATGAACTCTATTTTAATTGATAGATCTGAATCTATGATGCACCCATGGATACGATGATGGTTCAGGATCTCTAGATCTGAAATGGCTATGCTCTTGTGTGGTCCATTGAAGAAATGATTAGATCTATGACTTGGCGCAAGCTTGCTAAAGACAAATGAAGAAATCTGGGTAAGTTCTATGGATCTGGTTCATTCTGCAAAGTTTACATTTACAGATCTATATGCTAGTTTGTCTCAGTAAAAGCGCGTATATACGCAGGTTCACTTCAGAAAAGGCGCGTATGGAAGTTAGGGTTTTCTAAAGCTTATTGCAGAGGTCTTTCTGTTATTCCTGCTATTTGTCTGCTATATATCAATGAAGTCTTCTTGTAGATCTGGGTTGTTTGAACATAGTATATGCTGCTAAATTGATTATGCACAAATATGATCAATGATAAACATGGTTGATGGTGACTAACTGATGAAGGGTTCTGCATTTCTAAAGATATCTGACTGGAAGCCTCAGATATGGATCTGAGACTGATTAAATTATGAAAAAAAGTATTCACAGAGCCATACACAGGTTGGTGTGAAGGAAAGCGCGTATACATGCGGGTTTAGTGAATCGAAGTAGCGTATGCATTTTGAGTTGATGAATGTTCAGGGTTGAGTCTATATCTGCATATTTATCCTGAAGTCTGGGTTTTTTCTGAGTTCTAGTTAGAGTGGTCCCCCTGTTCTGATTGAAGTATTGGGTAAAGTCTATGATTGTTGATGTTTATGAAGAGTTGTGTTGATGCTGTTGTTGGGTATGTGTTATATTCTTTCCACAACTAAGCACGCGCGGGGGGGTAAGAGGGGGGGCGATAGCTCTTTGCGAGGCGCAACGTGGGGGCTACAGTGAGCTCGTCGTGGGGGCCCGGGGCTGCTTGCTGTGCTTCGTGTTGCAGCATGTAGTTTGCACATGGTTTTGGGGTTCGATGGTTTTCGGCCCTTGGTATTTTGTAGATCCGGTCAAGGGAACTATGGTTATGTTCTAATCCAGGGTTAATGGATTGGGGTTTATGTATGCTTCGGCATGTATATATATGTGTTGTAACACTTAAAGGAATATAATGAAAAATCAAGCTGGTCGTCCCGATTTGGGATCCAGGGGAAAATCTCTGTGTTTATCTGTTTTATGTTTTATGCTCTCGCAATTGTTTATTTTCTGTTATAAGATTTTTGTGTAGATAATTTCTGTTCAGGGTTAAAACCTACAGCTGTTTGATCCAGTATGAAAATTGATGAAACGTGGTCTGTAGTGGTTCTGAGAGGTGAAGCCTTCAGCATGGAAGTAGAAGCTTCCTTCCAGTAGAAGCTGGTGTCCTGTTCAGGGGGTTGAAGCTCCCTTCCAGGAGTGGATAGTAAACGAGAAGAAAGGGGGTTGTAGCTCTCTTCCAATAGTAGATGGAAAACGAGAGAAGGTAGTAGCCTTATGTAGGTAGATGCCTGCGTACTGATATGAGTCTGCATCAGTACAATATTGTAAACAGTTTTCCATATAATAAATATTGAAGACAGAGACGACAACAACGGTGGTTTTCTCCAAAATTGGGTTTCCACCTTAAATATTGGTGTTCATGTGTGTTTCATTTGTGTGATGATTTATACTACTGTTACTACACATATTTATTGATTATCTAACAAATGCATGACTGAAACTGATTTAAAGACTGTTCCTGAAATTTTTTTCTAATCTGTAACATTATATCAGCATACGCTAGTTTCTTTCAGTATTTATGCGTATATACATGAGTTGGTTTCATAAAGGCCGCGTACGCAATTCTGTAAAAGAAAAAGTTAAAATATGTTCAGCAAGCTCTAATACTAATTCACCACCCCCTCTCATTATTTTTCCAACAAATTGTTTATTTATTATACCTAATGATCGAAAATTTCAATGATACATAATACATTTGAAGCACGTTGTTGTTGATATGGCTCCTCTTGCAATGCAATTTTGTCCATTTCTTTGACCATATCCTTGTACACCTTTTTGGACATTCCTAGTGGCATATTTCTTATATCAGCTCATTCATCTTTTGATATTTTCATAATCTTCCTGAAAATGTAACATGACAATAAACTATTTATTTTTTATATTGATATATGAAAAGTAAATATAACAAAAGTGATATTTATAAATAATTCTAGACAAAGATTTAAAGGAATATTACTTTTTCATTCCTTTTTTTTGTTGTTGTACATTTTTGCTATTAAAAGTCTGACATGTTTCATTGACCAATTCTCTGGAAACACTTCCTATAGTTTAGATAAAATTTGGTTCTTGGAATCATTGCATTGGTTTTTGTAATGCAAGTGGAAAGAAAGTTTATACATTCATTCCACTAGAACCCTAAAACTTTTGTAAAGGTTTTTCCCCCTTCGTTAACCTCCAGCACCATTCCAGATGAGCTAAGGAGAAATTCATTTTCATTTGCATGTTCTATTTTTTTTCTTTTCTTAGAAAAAAATTCCTTTTCTGAGTTTTTGGTCCCTGTAAAACATAAACATATGTGAATTATTATATTTTTTAGCACATGTTATCTAATAATTTTAAGTATATTATTAATGAAAATTTAAAAAAGAAATTCATATTGGATCGATAGTATTTTTTCATTCACCTGATTCATCCTTTTACAATTTTTCCATTAAGCTTTTACACTCTTCTGGTCCTAGATCAAAAATAATCTTATCGAGCTTCGTCATTTCGTGGCTTTGCATGATACATAGTAAAAAATACATATTATTTAAACTTACATATAGTTCAAAAATAATATATTTTGTAAATAATTTACAAAGAAATTACTTATTTTTCTTTTCTTGATGTGTTATCAGTATTTTTGTTACTTGATCTCTTGTCAGTCATTTATTTATCAATCTAAAACATGTACCATATTATTCATTAATATATTTATAAATAAATTTCCAACTTTTCAGGTAAAAAAAATCTCAAGAAACTGGTGTGCCATTCATTCTGTATACATCGATGTCAGTGCGTGGACTTACTATAAACGCACCGCACAAATAGTATAATAGACCGTAAGGTGCCCTATGTCAATAAGGAGCACTCCTGCGTTACATGTTAACCACTGCACCGATTAACATAGAGAAAATAACAAAAGTGTTAGTTTTTGTAGCATAAACCGGTCCCGTATTTTACATATGGCGCGCTGATAAAAAAATAATTGTTTTTTAATTTTTTTATCACAGTACTTTTGCGGTGCGCTTGGACAATAAAATGCACCAGTGCACTAGGTTATGCTGGGCACACCGCTAAAAAAAAAAAATGTTCTTTTTTCAAAATTCATGCAAGGGCTGACATGAATTGGAATGCGACTATGCAAGTCGTCCCATGGGTCAGATGTCTTAGGCCTATATTTATCAATACAAACCTTATAAATATAAAATGAAGAGCCCTGCTTCTAAAATCATAGAAAGAGGGAGAAGAAAGGGCAAAAACAAAAAGAATGTAGGGCTTTTTTCTAAAATGGATTTTTTTTGTGCGAAACAGCACGTTCGCAATGCGCCATAATGAAATAGCACATTGGTGGCATATTTTACATATGGCGCACTAAGAAAAAAATATTTTGTTTTTTAATTTTTTATCATAGTTCTTTCATGGTGCGCTGGGATAATATAGCGCACTGGTGTGCTAGGTTATGTTGGGCGCACCGATGAAAAAAAAACTGTTTTTTTTAGATTCACAAAAGGGCTGACATGGATTGGGGTCTGAATATGCAAGTCGTCCCATGGGTTGGGTGTCTTAGGCCTATATTTAGCAATACAAACCCTATAAATCTAAATTGAAAAACCCTAATTCTGAAATCACAGAAAGAGGGAGAAGAAAGGGCAGAAAAAAATAATGTAGGGTTTTCTTCTAAAATAGATTTTTTTTTTGTGCGAAACAACACGTTCGTGGTGCATCATAATGAAATAGCGCACGAGTGCCATATTTTACATATGGCGCACTAATAAAAAAATGTTTTTTTTATTTTTAAATTTTTTATCACGGTAGTTTCCTAGTGCACTGGGATAATACAGCGCACCAGTGCGCTATGTTATGCCGAGCATGGCGATGAAAAAAATATGTTTTTTTAAAAATTCACGCAAGAGCCGATATGGATTGGGATCCGACTATGTAATTCATCCCATGGGTTGGATGTCTTAGGCCTATATTTAGCAATACAAACCCTATAACTCTAAATTGAAAAGACTTAATTCTAAAAACATAGAAAGAGGGAGAAGAAAGGGTAGGAACAAAAAGAATGTAGGCACTAGGAAATTTGGCCCAATTTTCGACGGCCACCTCATTGCTATTCCGACACATAGTCGTTGCAAGAGCGAAAATTCGAGGCCGGACAAAACATGGTTAGCCATTACGTCGCAATTCCGACGCTTTGCCAAAGTGTCGCAATACCAATACGTTTTCTGACGTTTCCAAACAACCATCGCTCTTCCGACGTTTTCCAAAGCGTCGCTCTTCTGACATTTGTAAACTGTCGCAATTCCGATGATATGTGGTTCGACGTTTTGAACGTCACTCTTCCGACGTTTATAAATTGTCGTTCTTCCGACGTTTGTAATCTGTAGCAATTCCGACTATATGTGGTCCGTCATTTTCAACGTCGCTCTTCCAAAGCTTATTAAAATGTCACAATACTGACACTTTCCCAAAGTGTTGCAATACCTACACTCTGCAGAAGCGTCACAATATCGACGCCAGGAAGATCTGTCGCAATATTGAAGGGCATTTCAAAATTTAAAAAAAATAGAACGTCGTAAGACTGACAAATAGGGTAAACGTTTAAGGCGTCGGAAGAGTGACGCTTACAAAGCTTTGGTATACCGACGACAGGTTCAATTTAAAAAAAAAAAAAAATTAAACTTTAAAACAGGACAGTAAATTGAATAGTCACATAAATTGAGGATCTATACTGTATTGGAATACATAATACAAAAACTATTGGAATACTGTAATATGTCTTAGCATGGACTTTAGTAATAATTTTGACTCTTGAGATTGTTTTGATATCAATTAGGTATTTTTTGGATAGCACTTTCATGTAACTACATAATATTGGAAGACAAATTACTTGATTAACAAAAAAGTAGACAGTCTCATCTATTTGTAAAGTGACTTGAGTGCCTTAAGAGAGTGCTCTTTATTCTCTACTGAAATAAAGAAAGAATTTTTTTTGCTTGGAAGGAAATATTGTAGACACACAAAGGTATATAAAAATTTTAAAATGTATAGATTTTTTTATATTCTTTTGCACAGAATGTGCTTTTCCTGGGGAAACACACCTGCACTTTCCTTCATTCCATGGATGGTAGCCATAGTAAACCAGATTCTTTAAAACTCAACGTCAGGTTAGCATCTCGATAACAATTGGCTCACTAAGTAAGCATATCACATTGTGGGATTTGAACCCAACTTAAGCAAGGGAGGAAACAACATTCCCTCTCAGTCACTTAAACTACACCTAATTGGCAACAAAAATTGTCACTTAATTTCGGTTAAGCCGTGAATGAGCACAAAGGATAACCAACTTTGGGTGAATACAGAATACCAAACAAATTCGTTTTATTTTCATATTTTAAGAAACCAAAATTGTTGGATCCACTTATGAATCATGATGCTTGGGATTCGTTTCATGGATGAGGGATCTGTCTCGATCTACACAGTAGACAAGTACGAAATATATCTAGGGAAAATCCTAGTAGATCAGGATCCAATCTGGGGATCCATCCCTCAGGACCAAAAGATCCATTAACACAGCTTTAAGTGTTATTCTGTTGTTGAGGAAAATATACAATGACTATGAATGCCATCATAACTGTAATATTTTCATGCAGTTCAACCATGTAGGAGGCAATGGGAAGGAACTAGGTATGATTATACAATCAAATTAGACAAGGTTGATCCAAGTAATAATTAGATACTCAACATTAGGAAGCCAACCTTCTCAAATGACGCCAGAGAGAATTGGAATCGAAATCAATAGCACCATTGGAGAAAGATGTGTTGAGATTCTTGTTTATGAGCTCTCAACCCAATAGTAATTTTCCTATGCTTCATGAATCAAACACTAATGCCATAGCCCATGGTCCATCAGTCATAGTTCTTGACATTTGATGAGATTTACCAATTTGTTGAGTTGACTATCCATTTTCACTTTGCCTCAACCTGTTTCACATTTTTGGCCTCTCTTACTCATATACTCCATGGGATTTGAACATGGATCTCATCCATGAAAACCCAAGATCTCTACCATTAATCCTAACCCATGTTGAGGGCACTGACATTTCAGCTCACCTACTCGAAAGATTTAAAATTCCACACAAGCTAATTATTCTTTGTTCAAACTTAATCTTTGGTAAATTTTAATTTCAATAAATGCAAAGCAACTTATCTTAATTTAAGTTTGCAGTTTCTTGAGTTGTAGCTGGGCTTAATGTAAGTTGTTCAATATAACTTTAAACATCAATGTAAACTAATTCAAAACGTATACCTTTTTTTAGAAAAAGAGATTCATTCAGAAAATACATCCTAAGCATAGCATTTTTATATTTACTGTACCAGATTCCTTCAATGGCTCTACCAAGAAATGAGGAAGTCAATTTTAATGCAAGTCCCTAGCTTAGATCATAAAAATTCAACAAAACCTTGTATCCTTCCTGAGACTCACTGAAATCAGAGTTTTCCATCAAGCTCTCTGCCCGAATTAGGGGCATGGAGAAAAAAATTATTTGAAGGAAGAAAAAGGTATGAAAATCGGTCCTTAGGGGCAGAGAAAGTAATGTTTATCTATGAACTTGAGAGAGGACCAATGTTTGATGAAGAAGAGGTGGATGAGAGACAAGATAAGAGTCTCATGGAAAACTTAAGAATTTCAATCCAACATAGAGGAGAAATGTCAATCCTAGAGGCAGTAACAGGGGTAAATGAGCATCAAGTTTTTCAGTCTAACTGTTTATATGAGTGTTTGTTTACAGGACTTGAAGAATATGGAGATGAACGAGTACAAGAAGCTGTCATAAAGGAGAAAGACAAAAAATTGTCTCTTGAAAACAAATGCAATACAAATAAAAAGTCATGGACCTCAAATAAACAGGGTAGAGGACCAACCGAAGGAAAGCTTCAAGATTTCACAAGATGGAATAGATGGCAATCAAAATTATAAAAAAATTCAGTTATGGCAATGTCAAATGTATAGATATCCATCGCAGTACAAGTCTTTTATGAACTATGGATGCATGTACAGAGAGAAATTGAAGAAGCATCTATGATTTGTAATAATGATCTCAGGTTTCAATATGAAGATGAGATAAAGAAAATGAATGACAAGTCTGATATGAAAATGTGTATAACATACTTTGAAAAGAAACATACAAGAAAATATCAATATGGAAAAAAAACCTACTTAAGAACAATAATATACAAGGATGTAAAAGAAATGAAGGCCAAAACAAGGGACATGGAGCCGAATTCCAGAGATTTTTTTGAATTTTCAGAAGTTGTAGGTCAAGAACAGGTTAAAAGACTCATTGATAAGCTTCAAGAAGGATCCAGGAACTATAAGACAAAGCAAGGGAAAAGGAATTTTCTTGAGGATGTTCTTAGAGACAAGATCATGGATTCAAATCAAATTAACGGACTTAGAATAGCTGCCCTCTATCTAGATGTGTCAAGGAAGGAGAGGGGATTACACAAGGATTTCATTTCAAAACAAAAAGCCATTGCTACTGTACAGTACCACAATCAACACTTTGCAGCAATAAACCATGTGCTAATCTATAATTCTAAACTCGAACACATATGCATGAAAGACTTAGAAAAGTGCAATCATTTTGTCCATCCTTATAGTAAGGCTTTACGTCAACCAAATGGTAAGCCAGCCAAAAATTCCACTGGCATGAGAGAAAGAAACTTTTCTTCCTAGTGGAGGGAACTATCATGGTGGTGCAAATCAATTAATGTTTGTAGTTCGGGCAGTTTTTTCATAGGCCTAAGTGTCTAGGCATGCATAAGTTGCCCACAATTAAATAATTTTTTAGCATAATCTCAATTACCTCACTCAAGCCCTGTGCAGCTCTTGATCGCTCAACATTGCTATTATCTAATTTCAGAGTCTCTAGTAACCAAGGAACTAGATCCGGGAAGTTCTCTTCACCCATTCCCCTTATGAGTGACCCAAGAGCTCTAGTTGCAACATAATGTACTTCTGGTATAGGTTCTGCAAGAACCTGTGCAAAATTTAAATTAATTAGAAATGTTTGAACAAAATATCTCAATAATACAGACACAGGGAAAAATATTCTACCAATACCTTCTTCACTTCAGGAAGCATCAAGCTTATATATGGTAGCATATCCTTTGGCTCTGTTACCAAAGAACACATGTTTCCAGCAATCTGGGCTCCTTTCTTTGCACGTATCTGCACTTCTTTCCTTAAGACCGTGGTGGACTATAGGCACCAACAATGCTAATGATGGAGCATCAATAGTATTGACAAACGTTGTCTGCAATGATGGTAAGAGATAAAGGAATACAAGATGTTGGTAATAAATAAACAACACAAATATCGCAAAAAATGGTATAGAAGGCCTGACACAAAACTTTAAAAAATAACGGTAGAAGAATGTCAAGGGAATGTTTTGTGTATTCATTGGGATCTGAGATACTCAAGAGTAATGATGAATCTAGTGCAGATATTTTAGGGTTCTTGATTACACTGCACGTGCACACAAATAATATTATTCGCCTAGACAATCAAATGTGCCATATAGTAGGGTTCAAACAAGGGGGGGAAGGTGATGAAGCCAAGTGAAGCTTAGCCAGTGTAATGCCTGCAACGAGTGATAGCAGAGCAGCTTTTGTGGTAAGGTCTGATGAGGATTATAAGCTCCCATAGAGGCCACTGTGCATTTGTTTCATCATATCGGGTTGGTAATGGGTTGCAGTCCCAATCGAAAAAATTACAAGCAGACCCATGAGACAAGATCCTAAAAAAAAAGCTAAAACACCAACCAAAATTCTTGTTGTATTGAAGAATAAGATACCTATTTTTGGAGTTGTGGAGTTGAGAGCAATGCAGAGATCCTCACACTGTCCATGGTGCCAAATCTATGAGCACGGTTCGGGGCACAAATATCCCACATCCTTCCTCCAAACCTGCAGTAGTATGGCTACATCCTTCCTCAAAACTGGCGACAGTATGGCCGCATCTTCCCTCCTTCCCTGGACAAACCATGCAACCAGAGGGAAATGAAAGAGGGAAATTAAAACTTTTGATATTTGAAAATTTTTGACATTTTGAAATGAAACATGTGTGTTTTTTTTCATGCCACTCAAATTAATTTAAAAATATATATATTTCTAATAATTATAATAATTTTAAATAATTAAATAATTTCTAAATAATTAAATGTTTGTTTATTTTGATTGTTTAAAAATATTTACAATAAAAAAGATAAAACATATTTTTTTGTGAAGCAATTAAAATTATATGAATAAATAATGGACTAATTTTTGCATATAGTAATCCTTGTACCCTATTAAATCATCATGCTTTATTAAAAGGAGTTTTAAACTTTACACTATTAAATTATGTTGTATTTTAAATATTTGGAGTTCTAATCTCTTTTTTATATATATATATTTTTTCTTTATAATTTATGTATTATTTTTTTCTTGGATCTTTACCTATAATTCAATGCAAATAGTAATTCAGATTTGGTAGCTTCCATTGTAATTATTAATACTATTTTAATTTTTTATCATGCTTCAAGACTCCAGATTAGGTTAGGAAATTGCGATGGCAGATAGGGATCACTTAATAGGGCCATTATATGGATTCTATGCACAGTCCTTAGTAATGCCAATTCCTTTGATTTTTTTCTATGAGGAGCCTAGTTACGCTCCTTAAAATTCAAGGACAAAATTCAAATTGATTCTTCTCCATAAACTCCAAAAGAGGGGCATCCCTATTGGTAACAGAGCTACAAGCCTATTTGGTTGTTACACTAAAATTATTGGGATTCAAAGACTGATATGATTCTGAAATTGGCTCGTTTTACAGTTCACGTAATGGAAATTATGGAAACTTGTATGTCACGGGCTATGTACCCCATGAATAATGGCATTAACCCTTGCTACAGTTCAGGCTTATACCTGAGCTTTAGAATCTAGAAATCAAAATGTGGTTTAAAATTTGAATTATCCTCCTATAGGTGACTGACTAAAATACATGTCTAATAGGGAAGCTTTTGTAATCATTCAATCTTTAAAAGACTTGGCATGAGTCAATTTGTGGAATTGAAGCTAGTATGAACCCCCTTCTTCTCAAACCAGAGAAAAAATCATGGAGGATCAAGGGCGATGGTAAGACAAGAAAGCTGGACGAGGAAGCTAATGGCGTCAATCTGCAACTCTCGAAGGACAATCTGCACTCGCTGTTAGAGCCACTGAGAAAAGACAGCCCGACCCGAACGCACTCGGTCGAGCGACCTCACACGGCGCGACACGACGCGCCTGAACAAATAATGCCACAAGGGAGAAAATAGCAAACGGGCCACCTGAACGTGCACAAGGCACCCGGGTAGTCACAACTTAGCGAAACTGATACGGGCGCCCTCGAACAAAATGACCAGACCCGAACATGCCCAGTTTGGAGACCTCACATGGCGCAACATGGCACGCCCGACCGAACGATGCCACAAGGGACCAAACAGCAAACGGGTCACTCGAATGTGCACAAGGCACCCGAGGGGTCACAACTTAGCAAAACTGATACGGGCGCCCTTGAATGAAACGACCCAACCCGAATGCGCCCGGTCGGGCGACCTCACACAGCGCGCCCGACTGAACGATTCCACAATGGAGAAAATGGAAAACAGGCTGCCCGAATGTGCATAAGGCACCTGGGCGGTCACAACTTAGCAAAACTGATACGGGCGCCCTCGAACAAAATGACTCGACCCGAACGCGCCCGGTCGTTCGACCTCACACGACGCAACACGACACGCCTGAATGAGCGATGCCACAAGGGAGAAAATAGCAAACAGGCCACCCAAACATTCACAAGGCACTCAGGCAGCCACAACTTAGAAAAATTGATACGAGTGCCCTCAAACGAAACGAACCAACCTAAACGCGTCCGGTTGGGCGACCTCACATGGCGCGACACGGCGCACCCGACCGAATGATGACACAAGGGAGAAAACAGAAAACGGGCCGCCCAAACGTGCACAAGGCACCCAGGCAGTCCCAACTTAGCAAAACTGATACGGGCGCCCTCGAATGAAATGGCCCGACCCGAATGCGCCCCGTCGAGGGACATCATACGGCGTGACACGACGCACCTGAACGAATGATGCCATAAGGGATCAAACAGAAAGTGGGCCACCCGAACGTGCACAAGGCACCCAGGTGGTCACAACTTAGCAAAACTAATACGGACGGCCTCAAACAAATTCACCCGACCCGAACACGCTTGGTCGAGCGCCCTCATACGGCGCACCCGACCGAACTATGCCACAGGGAGAAAATAGAAAACAGGCCTCCCAAACATGCACAAACTACCACCCGGGCAGTCACAACTTAGAAAAACTGATACGGGTGCCCTCGAACGAAACGGCCCAACCCGAACGTGCTCAGTCGAGCGACATCACACGGCATGACACGGCGCAAGCGACCGAACGATGCCTCACGGGAGCAAATGGAAAATGGGCCGCTCGAACGTGCATAAGGCACCCGGCCAAATGAGAAGCAGAGTAGGGGAGGACAACATTGAGAACAAAATCCCTTTTTCTTCCATCATTATTAAGTATATGAAAGACTGAGCTAGTATAGATTCGAACAAACTGAAATAATAAAAGACAGTATTTGTAATTCATGATTAATCGATGCTTATGTGGTGGATTTGACGTGAAATGGATTCTTTAGGATTTCCTTCAGCATCTTTATTTCTTGCATTTGCTGAGCTGGTACTTGGTGCATTATTTTTTTCCAGAATATATTTCAGAATATCAATGGACTCTTTGACGTGATTGCATCTATTTGAGAGGTCATTGAACTATCCCTGGAGCGAAGACACTCTGTGAAGGAAGAGATTGAAGTCGGCCTCATGTTTCTCCTTGGTGATTTGAGCATGAGTGTCAATTTTGGCATCCAAGATCTTCTGCTGTGCGTGAATTTGCTCCAACTCTGCTTGGAGATCAGCGTAGTGGAAGCAGTCTTCGCTTCTTGCCATGTTTGAGAGAAAATTGATGAGCCAAAGAATGAAAAGGCCCTGCAAATTTGCAGATCCAATGGGCAGGGATCTGGTTGGAAAGGAAGCAGGGGGCTTTGAAAATCACAAATACAAATGATCGGAATGAAGGGAGATGGGGGGAATGCGAACGCATAGAAGGGGAATGTGAGTGCAGAAGAGGGGAGAAGGAGGAGTGATTCAGATCGAGAGTGGCCATGATTAAATGCAAAGGCTTAAACATAGAATCGAGGTGGAATGGAGATGTTGTCATTTGAGATTTGAGGGATAGATCACGGGGATGGCATGAAGACAGTAGGAGCACTTGCGAGAAAGGAAGAAGGCTGATTAAATGGATTTAATTCAGAGATATTATGTCAATAATATCCTCCGCAAAGGATTTGGATGAGATTTGAGGTGATGCGAGAGCTAAATCGGTCATGAGAATAATACGAATTTCAGTGGGGAGGAATCCGATGGTCTTGGAAACCTCTGCAGATAATCTGTGAGTTTATTTATTTCTGATTATGGAAGGAAGCATTGAGATTTGGTGGTGCTACATCGAAGAAAGCCTATAGGATGTAAGCAAGCTCTATTTGCACGTGTATATGCCTCCTTGTTGAGAGAACAGAGTATGTGGTAGAATCAGATTTATTTCATCTGCTGAGCAAGTGCTTGGCATCAACTGATTATTTGCTGTAGGATCACATTGGATGCATTCATGTTGTATACCATCAGACTAATGACAATATCTGAGTCTCCAATGATCGTTGTTGTGCGTATGCCAAGTTCTTGAAGCTGGATGAGACCTTGATAAAGAGCGAGAGCTTCGGCCCTGTTATTGGATAGATTTCCTAATCCCCATTCATAGGAATTTACGATGTCTCCATTGGCATTACAGATGATTCCTCCAGCCCCAGCCATTCCTGGATTATATTTAGAGGCACCATCAAAAAAGAGATAATGGGTGTTGCAGTTTCTGAGCCAAAGAGAAAAATCTTCATCCTTCATTCTAATTTTCCAACTGTAGCTAGAGTTGTTGCTGTTGTTAATGTCACTCCTGTTATGGGAATTGTTGTTTTTGTCTAGTCAATACCCTATGAAGTTCCTTTCTTCAACATAGAGTTCAGTTGTGTCAAGTTTCCCTTGAATTTTAGCAGACATTGCTTCCAATGTGAGACTCTGTGCCTTATTGTATAACTTCCTGATGCTGGTTTCTTTGTCCTTGAATACCATGCGATTTCGAGCTAGCCATATATTCCATAAGATAGAGCATGGTAAAGCATTCCATACTCTATGAGAAATTTTGTTTTTCTTATGTTGCCAAGGATAGTTTCTTTTCCAAAGATGCAAGACTTCAGTAATGGAGTTGTTGGGACCCCAAGGAAGGTTGATGTTCCGAAAAGCTTCTCTCCAATAGGCAATGCCAAAGGGGAAATCGATGAATACATGCTGAATGGTTTCCTTAGCTACTTGACAATTTGGACAGTGAGATGGGCCAATTACCCCATGCTTTTTTAGATTCTCAGACGTGAGGAATTTCCCTTTTAGGAGGACCCAAATAAAGAATTTTATTTTTGGGAGAGTCTTCGTTTTCCAAGCTATTTTCCACTGTGCCCAGATGGGCATGGAGTATTCATTGATGTATATCTGCTGGTAAGCTACTTTGACTGTGTAGCTGGAGCCTGAGGGATCCCAGCGAAAGCCATCATCACTGTTGCGTTTGGTGGGGGCAATGCCATGAAGATGGGTTTGAAGATTAGTGAGGCTTGCTTCCAATTAAATGGGTATATTTTGGAAGATCCATCCTTTCCAAATCTGTGACTGAGCATCCCACTGAGATATCTGATCCAAAGTATGAATCCCCATGATGTTAAGAAAGGATAGGATCTACTGAGTTCCAGGTCTGCTGCTAATGGGTTGCTGGCCCATTATCTTGTCTGCTCCAATTATAATATGGCTACCACTCTTTATTGGTTATTCAGAAGGAGTATGAATACACCACCGTTAATATCAAGGTAAACGACCCCTAGCAAATCAAGGGGTTAAGGGGTTTAGGGGTTAGATGTTTGGGGTTTAGGGGGTTAAATGGGTTAGGGTTTTAGAGGTTTAGGGGTTAGTGGATTTAGCAATTAAGGATTATAGGGGTTAGGGGTCGTTACAGGTTAATGGGGCTAGGGTTTAGGGGGTTAAATGGGTTAGGGTTTTAGAGGATTAGGGGATTAGTGGATTTAGCAGTTAAGGATTTTAGGGGTTAGGGGTCATTATGGGTTAATGGGGCTAGGGTTTATGGGGTTAAATGGGTTAGGTTTTTAGGGGTTTAGGGGGTTAAATATTGGGTTAGGGTTTTAGGGGTTTAGGGGTTTAAATGGGTTGGGGGTTGGGAATTAGTGTTTAAGGGGTTAGGGGTTAAGGGTTAAATCTGGTTTAGGGTTTCAGGGTTAAATGGGTTAGGCACACATTTAGAGGTTTAGGGGCTTGGGGGATTTCGCAGTTAAGGATTTTAGCTAGGGATTAGGAGTTAAGGGGTTAAGGGGTTAGAGGTTTAGGGTTTAGGGGTTTAAATGGGTTATAGGGGTTTAGAGGTTTAGGGGGTTAGGGGATCTAGTATTTAAGGATTTTTGGGGTTAAGGGTTAGGGTAGGGGGTTAAATGGGTTATGGTTTTAGGCGTTTAGGGGGTTGAATGGGTTACGGGTTAAGGGTTTAAGGGTTAGTGGTTAAGGGTTTAGAGGTTTAGGGGTTAGGGGTTAAATGAGTTAGGGGTTTAGAGGTTTATGATTTAAGGGTTAAATGGGTTAGGGGTTGGGAATTAGGGTTTAATGGGTTAGGGATTAAGGGGTTATAGGTTTATGGTTTAGGCATTAAATTGGTTAGGGGTTTAGGGGGTTAGGGGATTTAGAAGTTAAGGATTTTAGGGGTTAGAAGTTAGGGGCTAATGGGGTTAGGTTTTAGGGGGTTAGATGGGTTAGGGGTCGGGAATACGGGTGCCCTCGAACAAAACGGCCCGAACCAAACGCGCCCGGTCGAGCGACCTTGCACGATGCGACACAGCGTGCTCGACTGAATGATGCCACAAGGGAGAAAATAGAAAACGGGCCGCCCGAATGTGCACACAACACTCGGGCAGTCACAAATTAGAAAAACTGATATGGGCGGCCTTGAACGAAACAGCCTGACCTGAGCCGAACGTGTCCAGTCGGGCGACCTCACACGGTGCAACGCAGCATGCCTGAAAGAATGATGCCACAAGGGAGAAAATGAAAAATAGGCCACCCAAACGTGCACAAGGCACCCAGGCGGTCACAACTTAGCAAAACTAATACAGGCGCCCTCGAACGAAATGGCCCAACCCGAACGTGCCTGGTAGGGTGACCTCACATGGCGCGCCCGACCAAACGATGCCACAAGGGAGAAAACAGCAAATGGGCCACCCGAACGTGCACAAGGCACCCGAGCAGTAACAACTTAGCAAAAATGATACGGGCACCCTTGAACGAAATGACTCGACCCGAACGTGCCCGATCGAGCGACCTCACACGGCGCGACATGACATGCCTAAACAAACGATGCCACAAGGGAGAAAATGGAAAATGGGCCACCTGAACGTGCACAAGCTAGCACCCGGGCAGTCACAACTTAGCAAAACTGATACAAGCGCCCTCGAACGAAACGACCTGACCCGAACGTGCCCGGTCGGGTGACCTTTCACGGCGCGCCCAACCAAACGATGTCACAGAGGAGAAAATGGAAAATGGGCTACCAGAAGGTGCACAAGACACTTGGGCAGTCACAACTTAGGAAAACTGATATGGGCACCCTCGAACGAAATGGCCCAACCAAAACATGCCTGGTTGGGCGACCTCAAACGGCGCGCCCGGCTGAACGATTCCACAAGGGAGAAAAAAACAAATGGGCCACCTGATGCACAAGGCACTTGGGTGGTCACAACTTAGCAAAACTAATATGGGCACCCTCGAACGAAACGGCCCGACCCGAGCGTGCCCGGTCGAGCGACCTCACACGGCGCGCCTGACCAAACGATGCCACAAGGGAGAAAACGAAAAATGGGTCACCCGAACATGCAGAAGGCACTATGGTGGTCACAACTTAGCAGAACTGATACAGTCACCCTCGAATGAAATGAACCAACCTGAAAGCGCCCGGTCGGGCGACCTCACACGGTGCGACACGACGCGCCCGACCGAACGATGCCATAAGGGAGAAAACGGAAAATGAGCCGCCTGAACGTGCACAAGGCACCTGGGTGGTCAGAACTTAGAAAAACTGATACGAGCACCCTCAAACGAAACGACCAGACCCAACCCGAACGCAGCCAGTCGGGCGACCTCACACAGCACGACACGACGTGCCCGAACGAACGATTCCACAAGGGAGCAAATGAAAAATGGGCCACCCTAACGTGCAAAAGGCACCCAAGTGGCCACAACTTAGCAAAATTGATACAAGTGCCCTCGAACGAAATGGCCCAACCTGAATGTGCCTGGTCGGGCGACCTCACACGGTGCGACACGACGCGCCCCAATGAATGATTCCACAAGGGAGAAAACGAAAAACGGGCCACCCAAACGTGCACAAGGCACCCAGGTGGTCACAACTTATCAAAATTGATACGGGCGCCCTCCAACAAAACAACCCAACTTGAACATGCCCGGTCGGGCGACTTGACACGGCGCGACACGACGTGCCCGACCGAATGATGCCACAAGGGAGAAAACAGAAAGCGGGCCACTCAAATGTGCACAAGGCACCCAAGCGGTTACAACTTAGAAAAACTAATATGGGCGCCCTTGAACGAAATGACCCAACCCAACCCGAACACGCCCAGTCGGGTGATCTCACACGACGTGACATGGCGTGCCTGACCGAATGATGCCACAAAGGAGAAAATAGAAAACGGGCCACCCAAACGTGCACAAGGGACCTGGGTGGTCAAAACTTAGCAAAACTGATACGGGCATCCTCGAATGAAATGGCCCGATCCGAACACTTCCCTATAACAAGTATTTAGTGTGGAACCTTGTCTCGAAAACTCCAACAACCACATTAAATCTTATTGTGGAACCCAAAGCATCTAATTGCTGGGCTTGGGAAAGAGCCCTAGATTACACCTTTCACAAAACTTTGAAAACCAATAATGCATAGTAATCCAAAATTATCCATAAAAGGATCATCAATGCTTCGGCATTGTGCCACTAACAATTCATGTGCAATCATTAAAATATAAACTATAGGTTTTAAGCAATCCACTATCAATGAAGCTCGACTATAATGAACCTGCTCATTGTCAACCTCATAATCAAGATTTTTCCAATCGATAAAAATAGGATAACATGCAAATTGATTCAATGAACTATCCATAATCTAGAACAATCTATTGTTTCATATGCAAGATGAAAGGTTTTTATTTGAAATCATTATATGTTGGTGCCTGTCCCTAATGAGTACCAACAAAGTTATCTTCTTCCCCTTTAATTTTCATCTATAGAGATTCAAGAGGAAACCTATACAAAATATGGATGCATACGTTTGTTTTTAGCTTGCAAGAGAAAACCTATACAAACTATGGATGCATACCTTTGTTTTTAGCTTGGACGCATGTTCTGTCCACACAACATTCAACTTCACCATGCCAATTGTCAATACAAAAACACTTAGAATATTGCACCACTTTTACACTTACTTAATCATTAACACTCACTACTTTCATACAAACGTCGCAAGAGCGACACTTTTACCCAAATTATCGCAAAAGCAACGCTTTCCACAAACTTTGCAATAGTGACACTTAGCTCTACACCATCGCAATTTCGACACTTTTTCTCGAACTATCGCAATCCTGACACTTTTACCTAAACTGTCGCAATAGCGACGCTTTCCTCAAACGTCGCAATAGCGACACTTAGCTCTACGTCGTCGCAATTCTGACACTTTTGCTAAAACTATCATAGTTCTGATGCTTTGCTACAAACGTCGGAAGACCGACACTAACTTCTAAGTGTCACAATACCGACACTTGTCTCCAAATGTCGGTATAGCGATATTTGTGGGCGAGATTTGAAAAATTGATAAAATTTGGGGAAATTTCTGACATTTGGTCAAAAGTGTCGAAATTTCCGCCAAATGTACTAGTGAGGGTTTGTTTCTAAAATAGATTTTTCTTTTTTTGTGCAAAACAGCACGTTTGTAGTGCGCCATAATGAAATAGCGCACCGATACATATTTTGCATATGGCGCAATGATAAAAAAATATTTTGTTATTTCAATTTGTTATCACAGTACTTCCGCGGTGCGCTGGGATAATATAACGCACTGGTGCGCTAGATTACACCAGGTGCACCGATGAAAAAAAAATTGTTTTTTTTTTTTAAATTCACGCAAGGGACGACATGGATTGGGATCAGACTATGCAAGACGTCCCATCGGTTAGATGTCTTATGCCTATATTTAGCAATACAAACCCTATAAATCTAATTTGAAAAGCCCTCATTCTGAAATCATAGAAAGAGGGAGAAGAAAGGGAAGAAACAAAAAGAATCTAGGGTTTGTTTCTAAAAATGGATTTTTTCTTAATTTTGTTTCTGAAAACTGTAGAAAAAGTAAAAAAAACAATAAACATTGATTTTTTATTTTACTGTGTAAAAAGACTGCAGAAAAAGTAAAAAAACAATAAACTTTAATCACGAGATCATTTGAAATTCTATGCTACACGGTTTGAATCTCCAGAAGTTTGGAATTTTGATTGTTTGAATACTTATGTTCGAAAGTATTTCCCTGCTCCATAGTTCTCTCGTGCTCTGTTTGCTCCAGGTATGTCTCTTGCAAATATCTGGCTAAATTTTTTTGCAAAAATAGTGAAATAAGGAAAAGTGTTCAGTATTTAAAGAAATGTTTTATGAAAGTACACTTTTGAAAATATTTTTCCGCCCATTTTCAATTTACCACTTTTTTTTTTACTAAAAGAAATAGAGTTGCACTTTTTTTATTTGCGGTTATTCGTTACCAGTGCATCTGTTTATAAAATGGCACCAGTGCGTAGTAACAAAAAAGCACCAGTGCAGTGACCTATACATTAGCATCGATAACAAGAAGTCCATTTTTAAGGCACCAAAATTACTTTTAGGTTTGTGCACCAAAATTTATTGTTGATTTTTCTCAAATGTAGGGAGAAAATATCATAATTATATCAAACGCACAATTCTTCCAAATCTAGCTCCTTCCATAATATTTCTCAAATTCCATCGCGGAGTTCTCCCTATCCATCTCGAGAAGTAATATTTACTTCATATTTTATTTATATTTTCATTATCTAATTGAATTTATGTCTTTTATCCATGTCAACCATGCACAACTTAACTAAATTTATAATGTATAAAAATTTGCAGGTTCATGCAGATTCAACATTGAGTTTAGATGCACAAATTATTCAAACAGCTCCAAAACATCGGAAGTTCTTATCAGGAGCTGCATACCGCAAGGCACATTTGGTAGATAAAAATGGACAACCGCTTCATCTTGCCAATTGTAATAATATTGCATCTTCTAGCCACAATAATAGGACAATGATGGTAATAATTATAATTGTTTGGTATATTGATTAATGTAATTGTTTCAACATCAAACCAATTTATAATCATGCAAAATTGTCAATGTGGTTACTAATTGATATTATATATTTTGTACTAATCATGTTTAAATATATTTTTTAAATTATTAGGATTATAGGGATGATGAGCGACATACCTACTAGCTTCCGTTGCACCCCACGATAATGTAAAATCAAGAGAAGAATGAATTAAGAGAAAAAAACAAAGAGGAACGATACCAAGAATGGTTTAATCAACCAGCGATTCAATTCCTGCTATGTCCATATTCACCAATTAGGAATGACTACAGCAACATTATTTATTCACAAGCTGGCAATGGAGGCAATCAAATAGAGGTTGGTCTGGATGATTACTTAGGGGATACGAATCCCATGCAGAGAATGTTGTTATATGCATTCCAAAATGATGATCAACTAGGGGATGATGCTCCTATCACTGACACCTTTTTCAAAAGCCTTAAATTTGCTTCCACCACTCCTCTCTTTGGACCTGGCGGTCAGTCAAAGTATACACAGTTGGGAAAAACGATGTTACTGTACAACTTGAAAGAATATTTTGGCTTGTCAAATACATGTTTCTCGAAACTTTTGAGGTAACTTACCATAGAGTACTCCCTTATATAAATTTTAAATATAATTAGTACACTGCAATGAACATTACAAATGGTAAATTTTATGAATTTTAATAATTATATCGGAATTAATGTACATTTATTAATATATTTTTCCATGATCACCAACTACAGGTTATTCAAAGATAAGGTTCTTCTGAGTGATAATGTCTTGCCCGGTAGCTACAAAGAGGAAAACAAATTGTTGAAAATGTTAGGTCCTGAGTACATATCATATCATGCATGTCCAAATGAATGTATTTTATATTCTATATAAAGGAGAATATGTAGATAAAGAGATGTGTCCAAAATGTAGGCATGACAGGTATGATAAATAAAAAAAAGGGTAAATCACGTATTGGTCCTCCTTTTAATATATTGAGGCGCATTCCTATAATCCCAAGGATTCAGAGGCTATTTTGTTGCAAACAATTAGCTATGTTGAATGGATGGCTTGCCTCACACAGAAGTGAGGTGGGAGTTATGTGAATCCAAACTAATTCAATAGCCATGAAGCATATAGAGGATACATGTCTCGAAAAATTCAAGGATGAAGTACGAAGTCTACGACTCAGCATAGCCATTGATGGTGTCAACCCATATTCCCTCCAAAATACCAAATATTCTATTTGGCCTGTAGTAGTGATCAATAACAATATCCTCCCATGGTTTTCCGTGAAGAATGAACATCTTATGTTGGCTCTCATAGTCCCTGGTAGAATATAAGTGAAGAATATGGATGTCTACTTACAACCACTGGTAGATTAATTGAAGGAATTATGGGATGGGATAAAGGTATACGATGTATCAAGACCCATCGTAACAGAGAGGAGTTTTGCATTGTATGGCATATGTGCTTACATGACACATTATTATCCAGGCTTACAAGTTTGCTATGGTAAATTACATGTTTAATTTATTGACTTGTTTATATACGTAACAATATTCTTTCACATATTAGTTATTCAATTCATTGTAATATTTGTTCTGATCTTCATGATATTCTTTAATGTGTCATGCATATTAATTGTATACAATAATATCCTAGGTCTTGTAAAAAAAGGGTATTTTGGATGTAAATGTTGTGGACCTTCTCTGAAAGCTAGATGGTCCAAGGACCTACGAAATCCAGTGTATGATTTCTCCAGGGTATTCCTCCCAGAAGAACACCCTTATAGAAGAGTAGCATCCGATTTCAATGGTAAACGAGAGAGAACCCAAAGGCCTCTAATAAAGACACCAGTTGAATGTCTTAGAGCATATGAGAGAAAGAAGGAGAAGGAGTTCATAGAAATGTTCAATTCAAATGGGGAGCCTGTTTTCGATGATACAGAATTTTTCAACACCTATGTTGAGAAATTTACCATTGGGATGAAAAGGAAATCTATCTTTTATAACCTCCCATATTGGGAGCATCTTAAGATTACCCACTTATTAGATATCATGAATATATTTAAAAATGTTTCATCTTCTTTATGGAGGCACATATCATTGAAACAAAGTAACACATTGGCTTTTTGGAAAGATATTATTACTTCAAAAACTAAAACGAAACATTGGCCAAAACGATTAGAAAGTACGGGATCAGAGACAGACGCTGGTCCCTCTAATTCATGGTTTTTCAAAGAAGGTGATGTCCCATTCATTTTTAAAAAAATGATATTTCTTTAGCAAAGAAATTTATAATGGGTGTGAGGGTGCCAAATTCATATGGGTCTTCACTACAGAACTGCTTCACCATGGATGACCATTTGTCCGGGCTGAAATTGCATGACCATTTGAATCTTCTAAGAGTACGTATAATGTCAAAAGCATGATTTTTTTTATTTTTTATATCAATAAATTTTATCCCATGCAGAGATCATAAAACATAAATAATTTTGTATTATTGCACGTGTTTATAACTTTTCAGTGTCATTATCCTTTGTTCATGCATGGGTGTGTGAAACATGAATTCCCTCAAGACCTAGGACGTGCCATATCTAAATAATCTGTATTTGTACGTTGGATCACGTCAAAGGAGATTCATGTGGCTAGCATTCCACGGTGGCATCAAGAGATATTTGAGATTGTTTGTATGTTTGAGAAGGAACTACCAATGAGCTTCATGGACTTACAGGTTCACCTTCTAATCCACCTACTAGATGAGGTTGAATTAGTTGGGGTGGTTTCTTGTCATTGGATGTTCTTCTTAGAGAGGTACATGAAGAAATTAAAAGGTTTTGTTTGACAAAGGGAAAAACCTGAGGGGTCTATGGAAGAGGGGTACATAGCATATGAGTCTTTCTATTATTCCAGTGAGTACATAAATCAAATCGACAACAGACCAGGTGTGGTGATTTGGGATGATGAAAGGGATGAAGACAAAAGAGAAGGGGAGTTTCTCCAAACAAGTAGAAAAAAGTTCTTGATAAAGAGTAAGCGACTTATAATTTTTTTAAAATTTACACAAAGTTAATATTCATTTTGAACTTCGATATAATGTATATTTTTATCTCTAAACACTATATAATGTCGGTATGATTTCATCAACGAATGTAGAAATTGAAGAAATCAATAAATTCGCTCTTTACAATTCTGAAGCGACACAACCATGGGTTGCATTGTATGAACAAAAGAGGATGAAATGGGATAGTGATAGGAAATAATTTAGCCAATTGAATGGTATAAGTGTGCCTTATCCCGATCATTTAAAAGAAAATATGCCAAAAATATGCCCCAACAATTGGGTTGTTGACTAAGCCAGAGAGAAATACGGTGCAACCGGTCATTACCTGTGTGCTGAAGAGGATGCACTAAACGTAGGGATTGGGTGCAGCAACTTGGTAATAATATTTTAAATTTATATGTAAATTTGAAACCTATAAGACATCTTTATTTCATATTTTAACTATTGGGTTATTACAAGACACATGACACTATGATTTTTTAAATTTTTTTATAATAGGTGCATTTTTTCCCATCTATGTGGGCATATGGACACCATTTTTGCACATAAAATGCTGATGCTAGAAAAATCACACAAGACTGTGGAGTGGAAGTTGAATTCGATCAATCTAGTTGATCTAGCCACCATGATAAAAACCTAGTACGAGGGACGTTAGGTTACGTCAAAAATATACAAGAGATCATTGAAGTGGATTTCTCTTCTTTCCAATGTGTTATTTTTAGGTGCAAGTGGCGGGACACCTTTGATCGGAATAATGTAAAGGAATATCGCGATAGTAGGCTGATATATATCAACTCTAGAGATGTGGGATGAAGCTAAGGAGCCCTATGTTTTCCCCAAACACTGCAACCAAGTTTTTTTTTACATAGACGTGTTGGATAGGGATTGGTGGTTCGTATTGACACATGACCCTAGATCAAAACATATTTTTTAGAACAATAGTGTTATCATGCCATGTGAGCTAGAAGAGAATGATGGTGATCATGAGAACTGAGAGTGATATGGTACATGTGTTATTTCATCAATATTTATACTTTTTAAGATGGGTTTTTCAAAACGTTATAATATGTATTTTGAATTAATTGGTAATTTGCATTGTGTTAATGTTAAAATCAAGTCTGTGGGGTCTTGGTTAAATGGTGATGAGATGGGTTGTTATGGCACTCATGACAGGTTCAATTCCCTTCCCTGATCAGGATGATGTATCTATACATGTTGATGAAAATGTAAAAATATGTAGTCCTACCAAACTTACAAAAAAAATTGTTAAAATCAATATTTCACTTGATAATTTGAAATTATGTTGATCTCAAAAACAATGGTGTACTGTATAAATTAGTTCCTTTTTCTTGTACCTAAGGTAATAATAAAATAATGATAATTCTAAAGCACATGAATTTATTTTCATTATTTCCTAAACTTTATTATGTTACAATAATTCATATTATTCTAGATTTATTATTTTACAATTATTTAAAATTTTAAAAATTTACAAATTAAAAATTTTAATAAAATCATTTCACATTAATACAATTAAAATTTTCACATTAATAAAATTAAAATTTTACAAATATTTTACATACAATTACAATTACAATTACACTTACAATTTTACAATTTCACATACAATTACAATTAAGATTACAATTAGAATTTTAGAATTTTACATACTATTACAATTACAATTTTACAATTTTACAATTACAATCAATTCACAGTAATACAATTAAATTTTTACAAATATTTTACATAGAATTAGAATTAGAATTAGAGTTAGAATTACAATTTTTCAAATTCATGTACAATGAAAATTTTAGAATTTTACATACAATTAGAATTACAAATATTACAATTTTACAATATCATGATCATTTAATATTAAATTACTTAATAAACATCAGGTTCATGATAACCATCCTACAAACATCATATTTGACTAAAAAACATATTCAAAATCACTAACATCATCATGATCATGATCATGTAATAAAGCACAATTAACATTATATATTAACATCATCACAACACACACATCAAATATACATCTCATGTCAAATAACTCATGCTATCACATACACATCTATCTGCAAGTTGCACATTAAATGAACATATCTAACATTACCTAAAAATATACACATCATGATGATCACCAACATGTAAATTAAGTACAACTGTAACATGAACATAAAATACATGGACTATATATATATATATATATATATATATATATATAGCTAAATAATGTCAAAAATATACAAATGTAATATAATTTCCATGGATCAGCTGGTAGTACAAAATTAATAGCAATACTAGTCGAGGCCTTCTCAGTCAATGGTGCAACCTCGACAGTCGATGGTCCAGCCTGCTCATGATCATGAGTATTGTTGGATGTTGTAGGTTGCTGATTGGATGTGGCCAATGGTCCAACCTGATCTCCATGATGACATATGCTAGATGCTAGTGGAGGCTGATCATCTGGCGCATCGCGAGGTGAATGATCAAGAGATGATGAGTCACTGCTCGCAGACTGTCAATCACATGCTGCATCTCGACCACACCTATAACGTGCAACAATCCTCTTCAACTGCATAATTAAGGTTGTAGCTCATACGACATGTCGTATCACGTTGTACATGTCACACGTCATGCCTCTCCACATCTGTAACAACCTACTATCGGCCTGTATGTCTCTCATATGAGTGGGCCTAATGCTTGCCTCAACAATCAATGACGTGATTTAGTCACCCAACTCCATGCTATATCTGCTATCAAGCCGACCGCGCATAGCAAAAGGTAGTACCAGTGCACCAAAAGGAGCAGGTCTCTCTGCATTGTCCTCTTGATGATCCTCGACATCTAGCATGCCCTGATTGTCATTAGGATCCACACATGGATCATGTGGTGGTGCCAGCATGTCCTCACCATCAAAAGACCCAATGTCTACAAAATATATACAAGTACAAAACAATAATTAGACAATTTCTTTACAAAATTTAATAAAAACAAGTTAAATTACATGTTAGAATAAATTTAAATAAAACATTAATATTACCTATATCATCCAATGGCTCATCATCTGTGAAGAGGATGTTGGCACACCCTCGCCAATCCAAACCCCCATAAGGATAGGGGACCATAATGAAGGGATGCTCGTCAACATTTTCTATCAACTCCAGTGCATCATTCGATATCCTCACTGGAAACATAGTCTCACCCCTCCTGGGCATCATATTCCCCCACATGTTCATTCGTGCCTCAAAAAACGACCTACAAGGCTACCAAAAAAAAGTAGGACTCGTCTCTAGAAACCGTTCAAAAAATAAACAAAAAATCTCTAAAGCAAAAGGGAAGTTGAACCTCCCTTGTGCATGAGCACGACATCTATCTAAGGCTGTTCAGAACTGCTGCAAAAAAATGGAAGACCACCTGACAAGTCATGGCTCCTATACTAAAGAATCAACATAATATATAAGTGAGAAACTAATGTGTTTCCCGCTATTGGTGTTTTTTGAAATGGTCGAAATGAGAAGTGAGAGGAACCTCACCTCCTCACTACCAAATGCACCAATACATAACTGACCTCCAATGACCTCAAAATCTGAAGGAGACAGTACTGATTCTCCAATGTATCTCTGGAAGTACACTAACTGAATCCCTGCTACATAGCTAGCTGGAACCTCTAGGAACGAGGGAAAATCCACCCCTCTCCTCGATAACCCTATAATGAAATATATATCCTCCTCAGTGGGCGTGTACCACTGGTTATGATCAACCCGAAAATCCTGTAGGTGGGCATTCCACCTATGGATAAGATTTCTCAAAAACAAACCATGGCCCTTTATGGCAGTAGCCTCCTCATAGAAATTGAGGAGGCCTACTTGCCTTAGGATCCCTTGGGCAGCTGTTGTAATGGGGCGAGGGTACGCATCTCTCTCCCTCTCTCGTGCCTCCCACTAGCGAACCATGTTCTACTGGTCTGCTTGTTGTTCCTACTGTTCCCCCTCTTCTCTCCTTTCATGTATATTAAATACAATTTTTTTATTAAATGAGACATGAATTTAGAAACATACATATAATTTCTTTTGGAAAAAAAAAACGTCGGTGTGCAAAAAAAAACAGTCATGCACCAGTACCAATGTGTCTTTTTATGGAGGGAAATGACAATAGTGCACTAGATAATATTCAATGCACCGGAAATGGTGCTCCTGAAAATTTGTAGCACACCATTGACTATGTACAGTGTCAGGAGTGCAATGCGCTGACTAAACTATACGCCCTGGGGCATATAATTAAGTCAGCGGACCGACCTCCTACCATCAATACATAGTCAACAGTGCGGTATTTTACCAGGCCGCACCATTGAACCTTTCGAAATACGGAAAGCAGTGCGCTAAAAAAAATACCCGTCCCTGGGCGGATATTTTAATCAACGCACTGTGTTGCTTCTATTCCACTAGGTCAATGGTGCGGTTGGGTGACCGGCCGCATCGCACTTTTCTAAAATTTTTAAAATAAGACGGTTCACCTTCGGTACCGCCCCGGATCCAGTGCAGATACTGTTAGCACTAGTTTACCAGGCCACACCATTGACCCTATCAAAATGCGGAATGCAGTGCACTGACAACATTACCTACCCCAGGGAATATATTTCAATCAACACACCACGTTGCCGCTATTCCACATGGTCAACAGTGCGGCCAGGTAAATGATCGTACCACACTTTTAAAAAAAAATTAAAATAACATGGTGCACCTATCGGTACCTCCCTGGAACCGGTGCGGATCCCGTTAGCAATGGTTGCGGTGCGGCCTATAAATTTATAGGCAGCACTATGAACCGATGTGATCCGAATGGCTCGAGCACACCACGCGACAATTTTTTTTGTTTTTCTTTTAGATGGTTAATTTTAAGATTATTTGAAATTATAATCCACTAAAAGGTTTAATTATGGAAAAACAAGAAAAATACATGTAGATTTGGCCGTCAAGGAGGCATATTGGCTGTAGAATTTGTGAAATAAAATTTTCCCACCATTTTGAAAAATTCAAGCTAGAGATTAGTGGGCAATGTAGAACAACAATGCGTGCAATGGGTTCAATGGGAGCACCGATTTCAGGGCCGCTTAGACAAGGATGAATTGCACCAGTGCTTGAGAGCTCCAAAGCACTGAGAAAAGTGAAAAATGTGGTTTTTGGGCCATAATTGTTTTTTATTTAACCTTGTTCTGGTGCGCATGGTTTTTATGGGCGCACCGGTGCAGTTTCTTAATACCGCACCGAGCAGTTTCTGTTTTGGCGTGTTTTTTTATGAGGCACCAGTGCAGAAGAGTTGTAAAGCACTGGTGCACTACATTAATACGACGCACCGAGCGGGTGTGTACAGAGTGCACGGTGTCCGGTGTGCCAATGTTTTGTGCGCACTGGTGCTTTCTCTTGTTGAATGCACCGGTGTGGTTTACGATGATAAGCGAACCGAACAAAAAACATCCACAAAAACCTCCGCCCGCCAACCTCCTCTAGTAACCTCTGCTAGAAATGGATGTCTGGGGTATTTTTATAAGGCATTCCTCAATACAATCCTCTAGAGGGCCTTTTCGTTGTAGTGTTGACATGTTGTTGTTGTTGTTGCTACATATTCAACTTCTGTTGTTGATAATGAAACTATTGGTTGCTTCTTGGAAGCCCATGAAATGGCTCCCGGTCCCAAATGAAAAACATACACTGATGTGCTCTTTATGTCATCACTACTTCCAGCCCAATCACTTTCAGTGTAACTGATTAGCTTAGAATCATTAGTTGAGGAGTATAGAACACCATACTCCTTCGTTCCATTTACATACATCAATATTCTCTTGGCTGCTTGCCAATGTGTCTCCTTAGGTGTCTTCATGAATCTGGATATCAAACTTAGTTCATACATTATATCAGGCCTAGTTGCAGTCAAATACATTAGACTGCCAACCATGCTTTTTTACAATGTCGGATTGACATTCTTGCTGCAATATTCCTTGCTCAACTTCAACCCCATGACAGTCGGAGTTGATGATGGCTTGTTGTTCTACATATTGAACCTTTTTTAAATCTTTGCAACATAATTTGCTTGGGAGATAAAAAATCCCTTTTCTGTTTACCTTACTTCTATGCCCAAAAAATATCTTAACAAACTCAAGTCAGTCATTTCAAACTCACTTTTCATGACTCCTGTTAGTGCTCAAATCTGCCTCAGGCCGAGGAAGGCAAAACTCGAGGCAACATCAAACCAAGCTCAGCCTCGTAGCTAGCCCTACGAGGACAGGAGAGGGCTCTCTCCGGGTCAAACTCAGTGAAAGATGTCCAATAGGATTTGAGATGACCTAAATGAAACACTGATATTGATTTTAGGCTAGTAAATAGATATGGATGAGGTTTTTTAATAAATGATGGGGTTTTCTGGGCTGCATGGGGCAAAGACAGCAAGAGCGGAGATTAAATGAAAAATGCAGATTATCTCTTGAGGCAAGATAAGCATGAAGTTTAACAATCAAATTGGAATTATATGGAATGAAAGACCGCTGAGAGGTTGACAAGGGCAATAGTTGAATCCTTATCAAACTGAAGAAAACATAGAAAATGAATACCTCCCAAGGCAGAGCAGTAAACTGGATTCTACCTTTCTCACTTAAAAGTATTCAACAGAAAATGATTATGAAATGAAATGGAAAACATTACAAGCTACATATGAAACATAAGAAAAAACATATGTCAAATGTCATACCACAGGAATCTCAGGAACCAGAGCTGTATCTTTTCATTAAAATCTCTGTCAAGACTGTACAATAAAAGCTCTATTTTTCTCCTACACCAGCTTTCAGAACTCTCCTCCCCCTCCCGTTTTCAAATGATTTTTCAATACATTATATAAGCCTAGAGGTGGGATAACAAATTGACCCAAATAAGGAATGGTTTAATTATCATTTAACAAACAAAACTGCAGAGCCAATCATCTGTTATGAAGGCAGAACAACGCTTCCCCTAAACTTCTCTGATGACCAATTTAAAAAAGAAAACAAATCTGGAGTGTAGACCCTTTGAATTGCAACTGAATGTCAAAATAGGCAATTTGTTCCTATTTTTCTGTTGTGGTCGATGTCATCGTTCTAATTTTGGCCTTTGACTTTGACTGCCCCTTTTTCTCTTTGAATGAAGAACAACCTTTAATAAAAATGGCTTCCGTCATTGGATAATGTTTCGACCTGTTCAACAACTTTTCTAATTTTAACACATTACCATACTCTCGGATTCTCTCAGCAGCTTTCCCTACAACTAGAAACTTTCCTACCTTGAGCCTGACTTGCCCTGTTTCTTCCATGGAACTGTTTAAAGTAATAGAGTTTCAAAAGGGAAATAAGGTCTTGGTTGCAAGAAGCCAAGGAAAGAATCAAAGCAGATAGCATGTATGACCTTACAGCCAAGTGAAAACATTTGCAGAAAGTCAGCAGTACATGTATATTTTCCAGCGCAATGTCTTTGAATGCCACTCGCTGTTCTACAAAATGATGCAAAATTCCATCCAACCTTCCTCTACATGTCTAAAGGGAGCCATCTGGTACCCTTCAGTTTCAACAGGCTTATTCATGTTACTTAAAATATCGAGCATATATCTGGTAATCGCCACACGGAGTTGTAAGTGAGAATTTGACTGGTTCACAATTCCATCCATATGCTTGAGGCATAGGGGGTGATTCATGGACTTTGAGCCTGAAAGAAACGCTATATGCTGTTGCTCGCTTTGTCTAGAACTTCTTGGTTCTACCGTCGATCCAATTGAGATGACAAAGGGCGAAATACAACTCTTTTTTGGAATTGATTTCCAAAGGCGAATCGAGCCGTGCAAGAAGATAGGGATATTGATTTGGAAGCATTTTTTCCCACACGGAGTCCGAATTTCCGGCCGACCTGAATGTCTGATTGACAGCGCTGAGCCTACAAGCATCATGGCACAGAAGAGTGAAGCGAAACTATCGCCAAAAGCGCCAAAATTATCACCATATGGATTGCCAAGCCGGTGATGCGAAGGATGGTCAACAAATACCTAATCAACGCCTGCCCTGTACTCATGAAAAATGCGACTTGATGTTCCCCACCAAAGCTCGTGATTTTGATGCGACACTGAACATCAAAAGCCCCACTGTTCTTCTTATCTGTCACACCATTCATATATCTCGGAGATATTACCATCATACGATGGCCTAGAGCAGTAAGGGCAATAGGTAAAGAACCACAGACATCTCCAAGACCTCCTGTTTTTGAGTATGGAGCAACTTCAACTGCTACAAAAATAATATTGTGTGAAAGTTTGGTGCGTCGATTTCCTCCTTTAAAAACACCACAATCCTGTTAAAAAATCACTGAGCAACCATAAAAACCTGTTTGCAAGTTGCTGGAGTCGATCCAACACGAAACTGGGCGCAAGAAAATGTTTTTTTAACTCTGTCTCTGTGTGGGTAGCGCGCCTGCCCAATGGGTAGCGCGCACCAAGTGGGTAGCGCCCGTCTTATTTTGCACTGGCTGTGGCGTTCAAGTGGGTAGCGCGCACCAAGTGGGTAGCGCGCACCTCAAGTGGGTAGCGCACACCTCCAAACGCTGTCCACAGTTATGAAAACTTGGTTTCGGCCTTCAAGAACTCGACTTTGACCTCTGCCTTGCGGATCTCTTGCAAATGAGATTGTTTGCCATGTTTATATATGAAGTAAATATCTCATCAAATCAGATTGTTTTTCAAATTTGTTTGATAACCCACTTTATAATGTTTTTGGCATTTTGACATTTGGGCTATTAATACAATGCTTTGCTTTGGATTTTCTGAATTTTGGACTGAAAATGCTTGTTGTCTTTTGCAGGGATGCGACACTGTGGCTTTGCGAAGGATAACCAAGGTTGCTTCTGAAATATTTCAAGGCAGGAGACTCTAAAATATATATTTATTACAAACATTAAAATTTGAAAATTTCCTTTTCAAAACAAAGTTTTGAAAAAGAAATATCCTCGAACATGATGAAAATCCTAAAATGAAGCTTATTGGAAATCTTCCTCTGGCCTGTAGGTATTATGAAGCACCTTGAGAACAATAACTTGCACCTAGCCCTAAATACCAAATTAACTCCTTGCTGACCTAGACATCAAACAGGAATGTACATAACGAAAAATGAACTTTGATAATTTGACTCTGACAGCAGACTGGCAAGACAGAGTCTAACAACTCCTTTGAAATCAACAATGAGAAAAACATCATTTCCTGTAAAAATCCAATCATCTACATACAAAACAATGATAAGGATTTTATCGTCATTTTCTTTGATGTAGATTATGGGTTCACCATCACACTTGTCAAACCGTTTTCCATTAGGTAAGCATCGATCCTGTTGTACCATGCATGTGGTGCTTGCTTCAACCCATAAAGAGCTTTTCGCAACTTACACACCTTGTGTTTTTAGCCTTCTATTTCATAGCTAGGAGGTTGTTCAACATACACCTCCTCTTTCAGCACACCATTCAAGAATTCTTACTTCACATCCATCTGATAAACATTCCATTTTTGTTGTGCTTCTATAGATAACACTATCTTCATTGTCTCCATCCTTGCAACTGGTGCAAAGGTTTCCTCATAGTCTCTTCCTTGCTACTGCTTGTAGCCTTTGACAACTAGCCTTACTTTGTGCCTTTCTATCCAGCCTTCAATGTTGCTCTTGGTCTTATATACCCATTTCACTCCAATAACTTCTTTTCCTTGTGGGAGGTCCACTAACTCCCATGTGTCATTTCTTTCTATTGCTCCTATTTCTTCATTCATTGCCTCAACCCATTTCTCTTCTTTGAATTCTTCTTCAAAATGGATTGGGTCATCAACATGACAAAATAATGCAAAGAAATAATTCAGACCAACACTATTATCAACTTCTTCTTGCTCATAAATTTCACTTAAATTTCTGAATTTTGGTCATCTTATATTTGTTGAATATGTTCTTGGAGTTGCACTTGAACTCGAGGGAGTTTTTGACCCCTGTGGTGTGCATTGAGAAGCACTTCCTTGATTTCTAAATGTTGTTCTATTGCTTTCTTGCGGTGTTATCTATTGAGATTGTGTGGGTGGAGGTGGAGTTATTATTGAGGAACTACTTGTTGTAATCCACTCCTCTTTCTCTTCATGAGACATACACGTCTTCACATTTATTGTCTTCTCTAAACTTCCATCCCATGTGTCTTCTTCTATGAATTGAACATCTCTGTTGATTATTACTTTCTTGGTTGATGGATTGTAGAGCTTGTAAGCCTTGGATTCATCATTGTACCAAAGAAATATACATTTCTCCCCCTTGTTGTCCAACTTCTTCCTTAACAGATCCAAGACATGTGCATATGCCACATATCCAAACACTCTCATGTGAGTGACAAATTGCTTTGTTCCATTCCATGCTTCTTTGGAATTCTATTCATAACACTTTTTGTTGGACATATATTAATGATATATGTTGCATAAGAGACAACTTTTGCCTG
Source organism: Pinus albicaulis (assembly GCA_034641835.2). Classification (NCBI taxonomy): domain Eukaryota; kingdom Viridiplantae; phylum Streptophyta; class Pinopsida; order Pinales; family Pinaceae; genus Pinus; species Pinus albicaulis. Next base: position 611,712,015 of record CM076574.1, read on the forward strand.
ATAATATTTTGGCAGATTCTTTGCCTTCAACATAATTCTTGCCATGTACATGATGGTCCTATTCTTTCATTCTGCAACACCGTTTTTCTGAGGTGTATACCTTGTGGTAAATTGTTTGTGTATTCCTTGCTCCTTGTAGAAACGTAGGAAGTATTTAGAGATATATTCTCCACCTCTATCAGTTCTCAACACTTTTATGTAGTGTCCACTTTTCTTCTCAACAAGAGCTTTGCAGTGCTAGAACTGTTCAAACACTTCAATTTTATGCTTTAGAAAAAAGACCCATGTCTTCCTTATGTAATCATATATAAATGTCAAGATATAGTGACTGGAACCTAATGATGGATTTTGCATTGGTCCACATAAATATGAGTGGACAATCTCCATTGGTTGATATCCCCTTGTACTCTTTCCTGCTGGAAATGATTCTCTGTGTTGTTTTCCCAAGATATAGCCTTCACATAGGCTGTCTGGTTTCTCTATGATTGGTAATATCTTTACCATGCCTTTTCTATGCAACAAATTCAAACCTCCAAAATTGAGATGACCAAGTATCAAATGCCATAACCAATTCTCATCTTTCACTTCTTCTTGAAATATTTCTTGTGTGATAGCTACTACAACACCTCCTTCCTTCAAGTCTAATATCATCTTGAGAGGAAAAATTCTATTGCTTGTCATATGCACTTTTGCAATGAGTTTTATACTTGAAGGTTTATCCATAATTGTACACACATCATCTTTAAAAAACACATTGCAGCCCTTTTTCCCGAGTTTTCCAACGCTTAGAAGGTTACATTTCAAACCAGGGACATAATAGACATCTGGAAAATTCTTCTCTCCATTCTTTGTCAGAACATTTACTCTCCCTTTTCCCATGATAGAGACTTTGCTATCAGTCCCTAATGTCACTTCATATTTTACACTTTCATCTAGATTGGAAAACATTTCTATATTTCTAGTCATATGGGTACTATGCCCTAAATCTAAGAACCAGATATCTTCTTGTTTTTCTTGTGCTACATTACAAGCTAAAAAAAAATCTTCATGGTTCTTCTTTTCTTTTGTAAAATTTACACTTGTTTTACTACCCATGTCATTTCGATTCTTTCTACATTCATTCTCATAATGACCATACTTTTTGCAATAATGACATTGGACATGAGATTTATCATACCTCTGTCCTTGTGCTTGATTCTGGCTTGATCCTTGGCTTGGATTCTGATTGCTGCCCCTTCCACTTGTGCTTGCAGGGCCACTTCTTCCACCTCTATGTGGGATTCTTTCTCTTCCTCAGTAATTTAATATTCCTTGACCTCTACCTTGACCAAAAGAAATTTGTGTCTTAAATGCATGCTCCAATGAGGAGTTTTTTTCTCTGTTCAATCTGTGCGCATGAGACATTAGTGATGCATGAATCTCATCCACTAAAAACTGTGAGAGATCCCTTGTATCTTCTATGGCCACAAATATGGCATCAAACCTTGATGGTATACTTCTTAAGACTTTCTCAGTTATTCTCCTTTCTTAAAGTGTCTCTCCATGAGACCTGATTTGGGTAACCAACCTAATCACATGTGTAAAGAATGAGTCTATATTATTAGACTCTTTCATACAAAGATTTTCAAAATTTCTTCTCAACATTTGAAGTTTTGTTGTCTTCACCTTTTCCATGCCTTAGTAGGTTTTCTGGAGGGTATCCCATGCTTCCATGGCCTTCGTTGTTGCTACAAACCTTGGTAAAATACTCTCATATACTGCTTGGAAAATATAGAAGAGAGCTTTGGAGTCCTTCTTCTTATTGTATCAACAAATCTCTTTCTGCTTGTGTCAAAGAATTATATGTTGCTGCATTTGCTGCTTCTTGGAAACCATTTTCCACCAACTCCCAAATATCTTGTGAAGCAAACATGGCCTTCATTTTAATGGCCCAGTAATCATAATTCTTATAATTGAACTATGGTAGTTATGGATTAGTCAAGCTTTCATCTACTGCTGCCATCTTGACTATGTAAACAAAACCTTTTGATTGTGTAAAAATATTTCTCGCTACTCAAAATAACCTTTCACATTCTTGAGTAAAGAGCTCATTCTTTCACTGAGAGCCTAGACCTGCTCTGATACCATGCTGAAAAATGGAAATAAAAAAAAGAGGGATGCATTTCCCCCTTACAACACAAAGAATGCAATATTGCTGAAATATAAATTTCACACAGACAGAGAACGAGAACACAGGAGAGGAAAACTTCAGTTTTTTCATTCATCTCACTAAACATCTGAAAAATTACATTCTTTTAATACAAAATGGTGAAGCCTGTAAACTTAATGCTACTCAATGATGGATCAAACAGTTAACAACGAAACTTCCTTCAGCTTTGTTTTGTTGTTTTCTACATGAAAAAAAAGTGCAAAACATAAACTTTTGAAATTGAAATTTTATGGGTTTCAGATTTGAAACCACATCACGTCGGTGCCTTTCATTGCAAATCACATTTCGGAAATTTCAAAATTTAACTGGTGAATACGGGAAACTTAAGTTTTTGTGATTGTGATGTGCGATGGCACTATCGCATCGCAACATAAAGCATTTAACTTGCAGGTGCTATCCATTTGAGCTTGCAGTATGTGATATGTGATCTCATTGCACTGCAACTTAAATAAGTTGCGAAGTACTATGTGTGCTATCCTTCTGATCTTGCGACATGTGATTGTGATCGCATCACAACCTAAACAAGATAAATTACGGGTGCTTAAAGGTAAGTCAAAAGACATGCAATGTGCAAAATGCAGGTGGAAAAAGCGATAAATCATAAAAAGTGTGAAATGAAAACTACGGGCGCCAAAAAGGTAAATGGTAAATCATGCGAAGTCCGATATTTACGATTTGTGATGTACAATGAAGATGTCGCATTGCAACATCGAAAATTTTGGTGCGGGGCTTAAAGAGTAAATGTTAAGATGTACGAAGTGCGGTATGCGAGTGGTAAACAGTGTGAAGTATGAAATTCAAAAAGGTAAGGAGTAAGGCGATAATAAAGGTTTGTGGGAGTATTTGGTAATGTGGCAAGGTATGATGGGTCCCACCAAATCGCATTGGCGGAAACTTAAGTTTCAGCGAAAGCTTAATAAGTAAAGGTTAAAACTTGCAGGTTTTGATGTACGAGAAAAAGGTAAGTGAATGCGGTGGGTAAGAAATTCAATACATAGTGTGTTTCAGGTAATTTGTTTCTTGACATTGTGTTAAAACTCCTACAAATTTGGATCATGTGCCTTGTCCCTCTTGCAACAAAAATTCAATGTAAGTGTGGGCTACTGCTAGTTTTATTCATGGCAGTGGTTGGGAGTATTTCCAACATGAGGCCCGTATGCGGCTTCTATATTCCACAAAAGTATTGGTGCAAAAGCCATTTGTGCCCAATACTTCGCTTCTTTGTGCCATATATGTAATGATGCAGTCATCAAAATATTCTGGTGCTAATCATTTTCTCTCAAATTGCAAACTACAAAATATGCAACGACATTACCTGGGATCTATTTTCCTCCCAAGTAGTCTCCTTGGGAGCTAATCATATCGAAAAAATATGATTTCTTTCAAGTGTGGCACTTAGGATTCCATCGTGGCATCACTACAGGACTGGTATTAGGACATAGGCTATGATATGCCAGGCTTTGATAGATAACCAACTCATACATTTCCAACTAATCTTTGGAAACCAGGGGAAAAAATATGTCGAGTAAACGATCCATTACCTCCTACCTGATGTGCTGTGTAAATTTTGGTAAACGAAGAGACAATCCTTGCAAACCAAGGGATAAAAATGATCCATTACCTCCTACCCAATGTGTTGTATAAATCTTGGCAGTAACCACCGTCATCACCGTGAATACGAACACCGATGGAAAATCGATGAGAATGACACCATCTCGTGCCACGTAATGGTTCTAATTAAGAAAAATATATATTTTCAACTCACGAATGATGAGCGTGGGTGAAATATCATCCATTCCTTGAGACCCATACGAAGCATACTCTTCAGATTCATTAGTAGCTGTCCATATATTAAGAATATAAACTCAACGTCAGTACATCTATCTTTCTCAATACTAGCACAATCACATTAATTAATTAATGTGGTTGATCCACTGGAGAGTTTCATTTGTATTACTATTCACAAATATATAAAAATAAAAATAATATTATTATCATTATAATAAAAATAATTATTATTTTTTATTTATTGTTAAATGTTATATACTATTATTTAATTTTAAATTATGTAATATCAATTAATTATTTAATAATATTATTAATTAATTAAAATTAATTAAGAATATTAAAATTAATTAATAATATTAACTAATTATTAAAATTAATTAATTAATTAACTAAAACATGGAACCTTAAAATTATTAAGATTACAAAAATTATTCACTATAACAATAATTCCTCTTATATTTTATTTAATATTTTTTTTATCATAATTTAAAAAAATACATCAAATAATTAATAATTATTATTAAATAATAATTATTAAATAATAATTATTAAATTTTAAATTAATTTTATTTTTGATTAATTAATAAATGTGGTTGATATACACTGATAGACATATAACAATCACATGCACAACCACATAATTAGATATTGTTGATTTACGCTCATAAGCATCAATACATAAGGATTTAATATTAATATTAATATTGATACTAATATATATATATATATATATATATATATATATATATATATATAATTATTATTATTTTATAAAAAATCATTATTACTATATTAAAAAAAGATAATAATTATAACAATCATAATCACAATTTATAATAATTATTATTGTATTGCTAACCAAAGAGATTATTAAAATTAGAAAACCAAGGAAAAATATATTAACCACAAAGGATTAATATTAAAAACCCAACGGATTATTATTATAAACTGAACAAATTAATAAACCCAAGGGATTAATACTATAAACTAAAAGTACATAAACCCTAAAATAGTTGACCATGACTCACCGTTGTTGATTTTTATTTGGACATAATCTTTGTCACATTGCAACATTAGACCATGGTTGACCATGACTAATTGTCATATCGAGACAATATTTTTCACAATGCGATGTTGGACCATGGTTGATTTTCAAATTAAGAAAATGTTTGTCACAATGCGACGTTGGACCATGGTTGACCATGATTATAAACCCAATGGATTTATATTAAACCCAAGGATTAGTATTATAGACCTTATGAACAATATTATACTCTAGGAACATAACCCAAGGGATTGATATTATAAACCCAAGGGATTAATACTAAAAACCCAAGGTATTATAAACCCAAGGGAATAATATTAAACCCAAAATATTAATATTATAAATTGAAGGTATATAAACCCTATGATAAATAGTATAAACCATGAAATAAACATGATTGACGACGATTTATTTTCATATTGAGACAGTCTTTCTCACAATGCAATGTGGGACCATGGTTGGCCATGGTTGACTATGGTTGATTTTCACATTGAGTCAATATTTGTCACAATGTGACATTGGTTCATGGTTGAACATGATTGACCATGGTTGATGATGGTTGAATGGTTGACCATGGTTGATTTTCATATTGAGACAATCTTTGTCACAATGTGACATTGGACCATGGTTGTCCATGGTTGACCATGATTATAAACCCAAAGGATTTGTATTAAACCCTAGGATTAATATTATAAACCATATGAGTAATATTATACCTTAGGAATATGAACCCTTAGATTAATAAACCCGAGGGATTGATATTATAAACCCAAAGTATTAATACTAAAACTCGAAGGGATTTAAAACCCAAAGAAATAATATTAAATCGAAGGGATTAATATTATAAACCCAAGGTATATAAACTCTAACATAATTATTATAAACCCCAAAATAAACAAGTTTGACCATGTTTGATTTTCATATATAGACAATTTATGTCATAATGCGACATTGGACCATGGTTGACCATGGCTTAAAACACCAAGAGATTATAAACACAAGGTATATAAACCCTAAAATAAACATGGTTGACCATGATTGACCATGGTTGATTTTTCATATTGAGGCAATCTTTGTCACAATCCGACGCCTAACCATGGATGAAAAACCCAAGGGAATAATATTAAACCAAATGGATTAATATTATAAACCCAAACTATATAAACACTAAGATAAATATTATAAAACCTAAAATAATCATGTTTGACCATGTTTTACCATGGTTGATTTTCATATTGAGAAAATATTTTTCACAATGTCATGTTGGACCATGGTTGACCACAAATGGTAGAAACTTCCAAATAGTCGGATCCACGGTAAAAGAAAAAATCATCATGGAAAGAAAGGAAATATTCTATATTATATTGCAACATTAAACCGTTGCATCCATAAACATATATTCATTGAAAAACTTGCATACATTACATTTAGCATAACTTTATAATTTCTCACCAATGTCATATAAACCATAGAAACCATATGAACCATAGTAATTGTTGGAAAATTTGATTTTTATATCGACATAATCGTTGTCACATTGTGACATTGGACCATGGTTGACCATGAATGATTGTCATATCGTGACAATCTTTGTCAAAATGCAGCGTTGGACCATGGTTGATTTTCATATTAGGAAAATATTTGTCGCAATGTGACGTTGGGCCATGGTTGATTTTCATATTAGGAAAACATTTTTCACAATGTGAAATTAGGCCATGGTTGAGTATGATTATAAACACAAGGGATTTATATTAAACCCAAGTATCAATATTATAAACCTTATAAAAAATATTACACCCTAGGAATATGAACCTTTATATTAAAAAACCCAATGGATTGATATTATAAACCCAAGGGATTAATATTATAAATTGAAGGTATATAAACCCTAAGATAAATAGTATACAACTTGGAATAAACATGATTGATGATGGTTTATGTTCATATTAAGACAATATTTTTCACAATATGACATTGGACCATGGTTGACCATGGATGAAAATCCCAATGGATTGTAAACCTAAGGGAATAATATTAAACCCAAGGGCTTAATATTATAATTCCAAACTATATAAGCCCTAAGATAAATATTATAAACCCTAAATAAACATGTTTGACCATGGTTGATTTTCATATTGAGACAATATTTGTCACAATGTGATGTTAGACCATGGTTTGCCACAAATAATAGAAACTTCTAAATAATCAAATACAAAATAAAAGAAAAAATCATTACTAAAAATAAAGGAAATATTATATATTATATTGCAACGATAACGTTAAACCATTGCATCCATAAACATATATTCATTTAAATACTCACATATATTACACAAATTATAAATCTATAATCCCTCACCCCTGCTATATAAACCATAGAAAACATGGGAACTATAGTAATGGTTGGAAAATTTGATTTTAGGACATTAAAGAAAAATATATGTATAAGAGAACAGTGAAGCAACAACTAAAATTATATAGCAAGTTAAAACAATATAAACTATTTGTTTCATTTTCGTACAAAGCAACAATACATAAATAAATACATACATAATATGTGCTTTTATGCCTCAACCATAAATATAGAGCAACAAACATTAACAATTTAGCAATTTATTATATAATAACACTTCATTCTATGGTCACTATAAAAATTTTAATAACAACATTGGTAACAACTTTAACACCAACTATAAAAACACTTTACAATTAACCTATAGAAATTTGCTGAATAATGAAGATTTATCCACCGAGATTATCCTGATCATACACTAATTCGAATTCATGTATAACACATAATCTCTTCTACAATCAATCATCAATATGCGGAAATAGAAACAGTCGCATGCACACATAAACACAATAATCAAACACACATCTGACACAGTATGTAATGGGGAAAGCTTATAGCTGAAAACCCCCAGCTATTTTGTATATTATAATAGAAGAGAACATGTAACAATCTCAGTACAATACTCCTCACAAGTACTCAGTACTGTCTCCAAAAGTTACACACAAACTAGCTCGGTTTTGAACAAGTCACAGGTTCAAAACTCATCCACTAATTGCCTGCCTCTATTGCGCAATCCAAGTTGGTTCAATGAGAGATCCAAGTTCGAATCTCCATGGCTTCAACTGCGCGATCATCATTGGCAATCTCCTCCAATGCTTGTGCAAATCTCATGCACAACTGTTGTCGCAACTAATAGCAAACTCACCCTTTCATCTACCTCTTCCACTGGTCTCCACTGAACTATCCATGCACTGTAGTGAACTGATGTGTTCTTGAGTTGAATAATGAGTTAATAATTAGTGAATTAAATAATATTTAATTCACTCCACTCATCACTAGTTGATTAGCTAGTTAAACTAATCACAACTAGTTCAACTAAGTTAAACCGAACACAACTCCACCAAACTCTGCCACTGAAGTCCTAACTGAAGTCAACCATGCATGAGCTCACCAAACCTCTAGGAATAGCGTAATTCCTTCTTTTAGCTGCATGGGCCACATTTGTAGCTCCAACTGAAGTGTTGTAAGAGAATAAACTGAAGTTTATAATCCAAATATTATTAAAGGCTAATAATATTTGACTGACCTATTTTTAGACTGGCAGTCTAAAAATAGACTTCGACCTATATGTCTAAAAATAGAGGTCCATCTATTTTTACCAACTCGACCAATCATCCAAGAATAGCATACTGCAACTCCTAGACCATGCTCCATATGTCTAAAAAAAGACATAGTCTAAAAATAGACTTTGCGCCAAAAATAGCCTGCGGGCCCACTTAGTGAAGGCGACTTCATTTCACTAAGCTCCATCATCTTGTTGCATTTTCAACACCCCCTCTCAACAAGATATGGATTATCTGCAACCCCTATCCTGCCTCTGTGGAATTCGAACTTGCTCCTGGTGAGCGCCTTCGTCAAGATGTCAGCATCCTAATCCTCCGTGGGAACATATGAAAGTAACATGATTCTCCGTTGAACACAATCTCTGATATGATGGTACCTGATGTCGATGTGTTTGGATCTATCATGAAATACTGGATTAGCCGAGAGTTTAATGCAACCTTGGTTATGACAATAAATCACAGTAGGCTCCAAGTGCGACCCGAACAATCTGACGAGGATCTTCCTCATCCAAATAGCCTCGCATGCAGCCAAGCTTGCTGCCATGTACTCAGCCTCTGCTGAACTGAGTGCCACATATCTCTGCTTCCTACTGTACCAGGAAACTGCTGTCGACCTGATACTGAAGACTCCTCCAGAAGTGCTCTTTCTGTCTATTGGGCTCCCTACCCAATCTGCATAAGTGAAGTTGGAAAGCTTTGCTCCATCCTCCTGTCTGTACCATAGACCATATCCCAATGTGCCACTAAGATAATGCAATACATGCTTGCCTGCCTTCCAGAAGAGCTTGGTAGGCTTAACCATAGCTTGCGAAAGCTGGTTAACAGCATAGCATATATCGGGTCGTGTATTGACCAGATACATAAGCGACCCCACCAACTTTCGATAAACAGTGGCATCCACTACCTCCACTGAAGTAGCATCCTCCTTCCTCCAACCTCCAGGAAGAGGAGTATCAACAGGCTTGCAGCCATGCATGTTGAACCTTATCTCCCGTGCATACTTACCCCAGAACAAACATTTTCTCCCACCATCATGTTTTCACAAATCTCCAATCCCAGGAAATAATGAAGGAGGCCCAAGTCCTTCATTCGAACTCTCTAGCAAGGTCCTCCCCGGTATATATCACACCATCATCCGCCAAATCGTGGGATCACCACATATGTGTGACAATGATCGCAGCTCCCTCCACCACAATTTAAAAGTGATCCTGCTCACTTCGGAGAATCCAAGTCCGGGTGAAATACCTGTTTATTCGTGTGTACCAAGCACGAGGTGCTTGCTTCACTTGCATAAGGGAACTCTTTGAGTCAAGACATGGGTGACACTCACCGTCGAAGATCTCGAAACCCTTCAGCTGCTCTATGTACACCTCCTCCTCAATGACTCCGTTGTGGAACGTAGTCTTCACATCCATTTGATGGATGTGCCATCCCATCTGCGCTGAGAGAGCTAGGATCGTCCGTATGGAAGAGTACCTTGCGACAAGTGCAAAGGTCTCCTCATAATCAATCCCCTCGATCTGTGAGAAGCCATGGGCAACAAATCTTGCCTTGTACTTCTCCACACTCCCGTCAGCCGCTTGCTTCACTTTGTAGATCCATCGTGAACCCACCACTGATTTCCCCTCCGGTCGCAGGACAATCTCCCATGCATTGTTTCTGACAATAGAATCATACTCTTCCACCATGGCATCTACCCATGCGAGTTCCTCCACAGCTTCCTCGAAAGAGGATGATTCTGTCACGACACATTTGCTCATAAGAGCCATGTATCCAGTGTACCGGTCCGGTGACTGCCTCTGTCTGCGCTGTGTTGTAGGTGGTCCTACAACCTTCTCTGCATCTTGAGCTAGTCGCTCAGCTTCTGTAGTGCGCTTGCGCCCTCTGATGGTTGGTATTTGCCTTGAGTGGTTTCTTCCACTTCATGAACTTCCTCTTGTGGCTGATCCACATCCGGAAGCTCCTCCTTAGGAAGTAATAGCTCCTCATCTGCATGCAAGTGTGGCCCCTCTCAAGCGAACCTTGCATGGCTTTCTCCTCTGAGGTGATGTCCAGTCGCGTGGTCTTGCGGCCCATCTGGAAAAATACACACGATAGTTGTGGGGTGTATCATTGTACCCCACAAATATTCCAACCTCTGCGGTCGGATCTAGCTTCTTTCTGGCGTCCTTCGTCACATGCATGTAGACAGGTGAGCCAAAAATCCTCAGATGAGAAATGTCAGGCCTCTTGCCAGAAAATGCCTCCTTCGGTGTACTCATGCCAAGTATCTTGTGAGGACAACAGTTCTGCACATACACTGCAGTATTGCATGCCTCGGCCCACAAGTGAAGGGGTAGGCCCTGATCATGCAACATCGCCCGTGCAGCACCCACGATCGTTCTGTTCTTTCGCTCAGCAACCTCGTTCTGCTATGGGTTATGGGGTGTGATGAGCTCTCTCCGAATCCCTTCTGCGCTGCAAAAGTCCTTGAATTCAGCAGAGATGAATTCACCACCATTGTCGCTCCTAAGAGCCTTCACATGCTTCCCTAATTCCTTCTCAACCAGCGCCTTGAATTCACAGAACTTTGAATATGTCTCGCTCTTCTTAAGCATGAAGAAGATCAGCACTCAGGAGAATCGTCAACAAGATCACATAGTACTTGTGCTTTGCTATCGACTATGAGAAAGGACCACACACGTACGTGTGAACTCTCTCAAGGATCTTCGTGGCACGACTATCCTTCGTGAAATAGAAAGCTTTCACACATGCTTTTCCCAAGGTACACCCCTTGCAGTACGGGCGTGCAAGAGAGTGCCACTGGAAGCCCGGTATAGAAATCTGCTGAGGATCTTCAAAGCTCCATGGTGAAGGTGGCCCCGTCTCCGCAATCTCTTGTGCCACGGTTCGCCCTCATCATCCATACTCTACCACTTCTCCCGCCTTGCATGCCATTCATGCGCAGCCTGCGCGGCCATCTACTTGCAAGCTGATAAAGGTTCTTGACTCGAACCCTATCTTCCGGTTTCTCAATAGTCTTACTGCGCAGGAAAGATTTTCCTTTGCTGAAGACCACATCATACCCCTTGTCTTCCAGCATCGCCACAGAGATCAGATTCTTCATCAATCCTGGAACATGCAAAACTTCCTTCAATACGAAGGGTTTACCAGACTCCCTCTCAAAGGAAATGGTACTGATACCAGTTGCATTGTATCTACCATCATCGCCCATCTCGATGTGCACTCCAAGATCTTTTTCCTCCAGATCTAAAAACAGATCTTGATCTCTTGTCATGTGAAATGGCGCACCACTGTCCAAGAACCATACTGATCCCATCACACTTGAGACCAAGCATGCGATCAGTGAAAAATCCAGTTCAAACTAGGAGGCCAATGCCTCTCCCGCTGCAGATCCAGCAGCCTTCTTATTTTTCTTCTTCTGCGGACAATTTGTGGCATAGTGTCCGTGCTGGTGACAGTGAAAACACTTCACCTTGGACATGTCTTTCTTCTTGCCTTTCGCACCAGACTGAGAAGCTTTCTTGCTCTTCCCCTTCTTTGCTTTGGTAGCCAAAGCGCAATTATTTTCATCAGATGCCTTTGATGAAGATCTGTCTCTGGTAGTCCGCCTTATCTCCTCTTGCATGGGATCCGACCAAAGTCGCTCCCATCCCGACAACTTCTCCCAACCATTGACAGAGTCCTGATAGGAATGCCAACTCTTTGGAAGACCAAGGAGAGCCAGGTCCACCAAGTCCTCATCATCGACAGTCACCCCCACACTTCCCAGCTCATCTCTGCATTGAGTGAACTTCGTGAGGTACTTGGCGATACTGTCACCTTTCTCCATCTTAATGTTTCTGAGTTTATCCTTGAGCGCCAGCTTCCTTTGGTCGCTCTTGCTCTGGAATAGATCTGTCAACGCTTTCCACATCAAATATGGAGAAGCTTTTCCATGCAGGCTGGATACAATGTGATCCTTCACGCCCTCCAACAGAATCCTTCAACATTTCGCCATCTTCTTTTTCCAAGCCTCAACTTCAGCAGGATCAGTAGGCATTTGGACATTCATATCTATGAACTCCTTCAGCCCATTATCTTCTAATACCGCCTCCATCCGATCTTTCCATGCAACATAATTCGAACTGCCTTCAAGGGCATATTCGAGTCGCAAACCGTTGAAAGACATTTTCAACTCTGGCACCAAGAAAACAATCTGCTGCAAAATTCGAATTCCAAGCTCAAAACTCAACTGCTTTTGGATCTGTGAGAACAAATTATTTCTAGCACAGAGATTGAATGTATGGGCATTTACTGGATATATCACCTTTCAGAGAAAGGATGGATCTAGAGGCTACCTGGCCCGATACAGACTCTATCTACCGAAATAATATTGTAATCACTACAATAGATCCCGATGATCAATTTTCTCTGATACCATGTAGAAATTTGCTGAATAATGAAGATTTATCCACCGAGATTATCCTGATCATACACTAATTCGAATTCATGTATAACACATAATCTCTTCTACAATCGATCATCAATATGCAGAAATAGAAACAGTCGCATGCGCACATAAACACAATAATCAAACACACATATGACACAGTATGTAATGGGGAAAGCTTATAGCTGAAAACCCCCAGTTATTTTGTATATTATAATAGAAGAGAACATGTAACAATCTCAGTACAATACTCCTCACAAGTACTTAGTACTGTCTCGAAAAGTTACACACAAACTAGCTCAGTTTTGAACAAGTCACAGGTTCAAAACTCATCCACTAATTGCCTGCCTCTATTGCGCAATCCAAGTTGGTCTAATGAGAAATCCAAGTTCGAATCTCCTTGACTCCAACTGCGCAATCATCATTGGCAATCTCCTCCAATGCTTGTGCAAATCTCATGCACAACTCATGTCGCAACTAATAGCAAACTCACCCTTTCATCTACCTCTTCCACTGGTCTTCACTGAACTGTCCATGCACTGTAGTGAACTGATGTGTTCTTGAGTTGAATAATGAGTTAATAATTAGTTAATTAAATAATATTTAATTCACTCCACTCATTACTAGTTGATTAGCTAGTTAAACTAATCTCAACTAGTTCAACTAAGTTAAACCGAACACAACTCCACCAACTGCCTCATCAACTCCACCAAACTTCTGCCACTGAAGTCCTAACTAAAGTCAACCATGCATGAGCTCACCAAACCCTTAGGAATAGCGTAATTCCTCTGTCAGATGCATGAGCCACTTATGTAGCTCGAACTGAAGTGCTCCAAGAGAGTAAACTGAAGTTTAGAGTCCAAATATTATTAAGGGTAAATAATATCAATCGACTCATTTTTAGACAAAGTAAAGCCTAAAAATAGACTTCGACCTATATGTCTAAACATGCAGGTCCATCTATTTTTACCAACTCGACCAATCATCCAAGAATAGCATACTGCAACTCTTAGACCATGCTCCATATGTCTAAAAATAGACATAGTCTAAAAATAGACTTTGCGCCAAAAATAGCCTGCGGGCCCACTTAGTGAAGACAACTTCATTTCACTAAGCTCCATCATCTTGTTGCATTTTCAACATAAATGACCCAAAATAAATTCAAAACGAAAATAATAATAATAATAATATAATAATACTTTATAAATGGAATATTTTATATATATTTAAATTAAATCTTACAATTTCCTTTACATTCAATCTTTCTAAATCACATCTTATATATATATTTTTAAATTGAAATAAAATATTCCCCCAAAATATATTTTGTATATTGCATCTACATTATATTTTCCATTAAATTTATAAAATTAGTAAAGTAAAGTTTTTGTTTCTATATTTTAATTACTTATATCATAGAAAACACTTTTTTTCACTCCAATATTTAATCTTTAATTTTTATCTATAATTCATTTCAATGGGAAATATATCTCTCAATTGAGAGTTATTTATGTCGTTGATATCAATAAAGACCAAAATAGCGAGCTGCCAAATGTTTATGATTCGAGTTTTACCTATCTTTCTCAATGAAGGCCAGAGTAGAGACCTATCTTTCTCAATGAGAATTATATTTTTCTCAATGAGAGTTATTTGGGTTGTTGATATCAATAAAGACCAATATAGTGAGCTGCCAAATGTTTATGATTCGGGTTGTACCTATCTTTCTCAATGAGGACCAGAGTAGTGAGCTGGCAAATGTTTATGAAACATTGGAAGTTTGCAATATATCGATTTCCATATTCTATTTATCATGGAAATAAATTTATCTATTTAAATCATTCACAATTTACAATATAATCTTTCATATAATATCTCCCCGATGGACCATTGGTCGAATCCAAAATTAACCTATACATTCTCAAAACCTGTCACAGATTTGTGTGGGGTACAACGCTTTATGTGGTGGTAAAAGGCTTGTGGTTTCGAATTTACCGTGGGACGTAATGCAGAAGTTTAGGTCGGCGGCGGGCCCTAGCCTCGCCAATTGAAATAAACACACCCCGCCAATAGGACTCTCGTGATCTTCATGCTTTGCCTACCCCGGCAGATCCATGTGTCGCTCTAGCCTTCAAATTCGACATCGTGCCAACTTATAATAATCCATCTAAAATAAAATAAGATTGTAAGTTGTATTCATAATTCAAGTCATTAGCAAGCAATATGTCAAATTTAAATCTGGTTTGTGTATTTTTTTGGATTAAGAAATTCATGTTTAAATTTTACGTGACTTTCTTCGTGAAATACTTTCGAAATCTTTAATGTAAATACGGTTATTTTTTTGAGGGAGGAAAACAAAGTTGTTTATTGGTATTAATAAAATAAACAATACATTTCAGCATGCGTGTTTCTCAAAGACATTGATTCAGATATACATGAAATATGAAGGATTCTCAATGGATCTAGATTTTTGTCATAATTATAAAACTGGGGACATTTGCAACCATATGACACCAGTCATAATAAAAATTGAGAATGCCATCCACAACGAAGGAAAAAGGCATGACAGGCCCAAAATGGGTGTGAATCCAATGGATCAAAAACATGTGTGATCATCACTTGTATGTCTCGCAGAATCATCACATCCAGAAGAGAAAACCATGATAGAGGCTTGACACATAGAAAGATATGATGGAAGGCCGAGACTGATTACTTGATAAGCAGATGGCAATCTCACTTAATAGGGTAAGAGCATCTATGCCATTTGTTCATAAGGAAATGCAGATCACTACCATAAGAAGCAAGCTTGCTTGATAGAGGTGAGAGCTTGGTTGCAGAAACTCAGTTGTGGAGAGATTATACCAATACGACAACCAAAATTTTGCATCATAAAAAATAACCAAGAGACATCAAGGGATCAGAACAAAAAATTCATCGATCAGTTGGGAGCCTCTAAAATGAAGGATCTTGACACTGGCAAAAGGAGCAGCCAAACCCCTCTTAGAGAGCTGGGTAGTTTGTGTGTTATTTTCTCTATATATATGATGCATGGGCTACTCATTGATTTTGGACAACAGGAATTTAATGCGAAGAATCCACCCTTGCATACCTCTTGGTTGGAAACAAGCCCTCCCTAAGATCCCATCTAGAACTGTCTTAGCATTCCCATAGATATTCACCGATTGCAGCTGCAGGTTATAAGCTAGCTAGAGAGCACTCCATAGTGCCAAAATTTTCGCCTTGTTGTTAGATCCTTTGCCACCATTCCAGAAAATCTGGAATCTCTCTAGATTATCAAGCTTAATCCAAGCACCGCTACCACAAATGCCTCCCTGTTGAGCCCCATCAATGAAAACCGTCGGGAGGTAAATTAGAAAGGGGCGAATAGGGTGTGACAGATCCTTCATTAAAGTACATGGGAGGGGTTGTGCAGAAATCCAGACCATAATAGCCCCATGGATGTGAGTAATATTCACAGGGCACCCTTTAAAAAATGAAATGATTTCGTGCCAACCATACTTCCCAAAAGAGATAGAAGGGAAGAGCTCTGAATTTACGAGGAGTCGACCCCAAGAGAGCCAAAGTGTTAAGGAAACTATCAGGCCGTCACCCCAGATCAATTAAAAGGTGGGAGAAGAGAGACCATATCCTGTATATAAATGGACAAGGCAAAAATAAATGATGAACAGTTTCACCATGGTCTTGACAAAAGATACACCATCCAGGACCTTGTAGACCCCTTTTGGTCAAGTTTTCCCAAGTCAGAATATGATCCTTCCATACTAACCAGCCGAAAAGCATAATTTTCTAGGGGATGTTCCGAGACCAGTCAGACTGGAATGGAGATGGGGCCATTTCGGCTAACTGGTTACATAGAATTTGTTGGTAGATCTTCGCCACCACTAATCCTTCCCCCTTCATTATCTCATCCCATATAATGTGATCCCCATCCTGATGTAGGCACAAACCATCGGCTTGTAGTTTTGCCACAAAACGCTGCCATGAGCCAACATCCACCCCATTTAACCTTAGTTGTGACGTTGTTTTCCAAATCATGGTAGCCTTGTTGCCAGAAAGAGATCACTTGAGAGAGAGAAAAAATACCCCTTTGCATCAATCTATGGTAAATAAGGTCGTCCATCTGCAACCCAGAGCAGAGACCCATAATTATGTCACAACCAAATGTTGTGTTGTCCATTGCCGAAACTCTAGGTCAATCGTTCTGCAAGAAGCCTCATCACTTTCTGGAATCCTTTCCAGATAAAGGACCCTCTTTCTAGAACACATAGGATTTTTTGTAAATCTGCAAAAGAGGATCACCGTCCAAGTATTTGAACCTAATGAGAGCCGACCAAATTCCCCTCCCAGTGAGCGCTCTCCATAAGGATTTTATGAGAAGAGCATTCGAGAAGGAACACATGTTCAATAAACCCCAAACCCCATATTCCTTAGGGATGTTTTCCATAGAGGCCCCCGACCATAGAAAATGAGAAATAGTTGCTTTAATTAGAGAAATGATGCGAACCGAAAGCTAAAACAAACAGGCCCAATACACAACTAATTGTTATAGGACCACTTGTATGAGAATGTATCGCTCTCCTAATGTCAACCGACGATGAGACCATTTTTGAATTCTGCTCTTGAACTTGTCAACAAGCCTGGTCCAGTCCGATGTTTTATAGCCACACGGATTTAGCCTGAACCCCAGATAAGAGAGGTCATTCAACATATGCTTAACCTGTAACCCAAACAAACCTGCTATGAATTTGATCTCATTTATATCCCCAAATGCATGGATAAGGAAGGATTTCCCTTTGTTAATGTGCCGACTGAAGGCTTCCCCGAAACAAAGTAGAATGTAATAGAGATAAAACCATTGATTTCTTAAGAGCTTTCCAAAGACAAGTAATTCATCCACAAATGATGAGTGAGAAATACAGACAGAGGGAGAAAATGAAATGCCTTGAAAGAAGCCCTCATGATTAGCCTTCTTAAGTAATTTACTGAAATCGTCCATGACAAGAATGAAATTAAGGGGGATAGAGCACATCCCTTGCGATGACCCTTTCTGGCCACAAAGAAATCTGAGGGTAGACCGTTAATTATAATAGCATATCTAGCTGAATATATACAATCCATAATTCATCTGATGTTAGGAAGAGAGATGCCAATCCTTAGAAAGATCAATCTGATAAAAGACCAGTCCACACAATCATAGGCTTTATATAGGTCCAATTTCATGATGAGAGACTCCATTTTCCTGGAGTGAACTGAATGAAGTATTTCTTGTGAAAATGCTATAGTGTCATGGATGGAGCGCCCCTAAAGGAAGCCATATTGTTCACAGGATATGTGCTCATATAATACCCCTTTAATTCACCGAGATATTATTTTGGATGTAATTTTGTAAATGACGTTGCATAATATGATTGGCCAGAAATATTTAAAGGTCTGGGGACTAGATAATTTTCGAATAAGCGCAAGAAAAGTGGAGTTCATGTCCCCTGGGATGAACCCCAGTTGTCTGGACTATTCAACTACTATCTGTAATTCGGCCCCCAACAACACAAAGAAGTGGATAAAGAAATTTTTCGGCCAGTTGTCCAGACTAGGAATTTTGTCCTAAGCAAAATATTTGAGAACAAACCAAATCTCATCTTTTGAGATGACCCAACCCATTATCTTGTTTGTTGATTGTCGAACATCAGTTCCATGTGATCCAACACCCACTTCTCGCTCATGTAGTCAATCCCTGCCTCTACCTTATAGAAATCAAAGAAATATGTGAACGCCTCCCTTTGAATTTCTTTTGTAGAGTGTACCATGTTGCCCTCTGTCATTCAATGTGCCAAATATAGTTTCTATTTTCCACCCATTAGCCATTTGATGAAAATATTTATTTCTTAAATCACCTTCCTTTAACACGTAAAATTTGATAACACATTAATAACTAATCTGACCCACTTAATAATCAAGATTAATGTAAAGGGTCGTCGAATCATGGTGGGAAATATCACCATTACTTCACCAACCACGCAAACACCTTACTTATCTACATGGAGAACATGTAACTAAATTTGATTTTAAACTTTATGCTATTCTAAATAATCTACAAGTATCTCTCGTAGGTCTTCCTAATTGATGTGGATTTCGAATACACACACACACACACACACACACACACACTAGCAATTACACCAGGAGGCGCAAAGGGACGCCGAAAGATGGAGCTGTTGTGAAGGTGTTAGCTCTTGTTCATGTATACAATGGCCATTAAGCATTGTGAGAAATGGGAGGAGGAGGTTGATAAGTGAAAAATTTGTTCAGTGGTGGAAGAATGGGAAGATAGTCACAAAATTTGATAGTTAGAAGCTTACGAGACTAATTGCAAGTCAATGAGATATAACATTGAGATATGGAAAACGTCGTAAAGCTAAATGTGAAGGAGTAAAATTGTGCTATTGAGAATTAGAGTGAGAAATTAATTAGAATATATACATGACAGTAGGAAATGGCCAAATTGTATGTGTACGAAGAGACATATGAGAAGTAAAGATGATTATAAATCCGAAGCATTTTTCTGTATGAATATGGTCATCCCAATGACCTGGAGGCCAAAAGGAGTCATGAGCAATAATGCTTTAACAAAGCCCACTGCTTTGGAGTGGGTAAATGGACGAAAATCCTTCTTCTAGTGAGTGTGTCTGGCAGGTGGATGAGCTGAAGCTGAGGAAGATATGTAAAGATATGTTATATAACGTTCAAACCTTGTTATAAGAAGCATAAAATTGAAAATTTATTCAAGGTGATTCTTATAGAATGATTGAGGACATGGAGAAAAGAACATCATATGTGTATGTGAGACATAAATTCTAAATTATTAGTATGTGGAAATGAAAACAGTGAGAACAACAATGTGAAATGGTTGTTCTAATACAATTTGTTGGAAATTTGTTGGATTTCAAAAATAATGAAACCTATAGAACAACACAATAAAATCTACTAGAAATGAAATATAGTGGCTTTGCATTTACAGGCTGTGGAACAAATGCAACAAAATGGTATGTACCTCAGGAAAGTATTCATAACAGCGTAGCATGTAATCGTGACATGTTTGAATGCAACATAGATTCATATTACTTTTGCAATACCTCGGGAAAGTATTCATAACAGTGTAGCATGTAACCGTGACATGTTTGAATGGAGCATAGATTCATATTACTTTTTTTCAACGAAGACGTTTCAAGAAAAGGGTAAAGAGTGAAAAGGCAGTTGGAAAAGAAACAAGGAACAACGGTCTGAAGAATGACTTGTATTGTATAATTTTTGTTTTTTTTTCACATTAGGAAGCACGAAGAGAGATATTGTTCAACATAGCAGAAAACCCATTTTTTCTGTATACATTACTTTATAGCAAGTAAAAGTTGACAAAATAAGATGTATTGTCTCCTTTTGAAGAAGAAGAAAAAAAAATTACGCTCATCATAATAAATTAATCGAAGTAAAGAAAAACTATATTTTGAGTACAAGTCTATGCATTGATGTGATATCATCCTTAATATCTTTAACTTTAACATCATGGTGATTTTGGTATCATGTCTTATAGGTTATCTTATTTTTATAATTGATATTTCATGTTATTTTACTATAATAATATTTTTCTATTGAAATTACAACACATAATCAATATATTTTCTTTATTTTATATTGTAAATAATTTTACATATTGTAAAACATAAATAATTTATAAAACATTTTCTCGCATCAAAATTTTTGTAGTTCCACAAAATTGTTTTAAATTAGAAGTCCCATATCAATATAACTTCCTTCCTCATTTGAATATTCACCAACATCGCCATCACTTGTAATATAATATTTAATTTGTTTATATTTTTATACTATTTTTTATTATAATAATACATTTATATATTACAAAATTTCCCTATATTTATATTCACATTAATACTTCAAAGTTGTGTTTGTCATGGTCAAAACATAAAATACGGGCGTTTCTCATTGAAATGTGAGATGTGAAAAGGTATTGAAAAATGTTGAAATATCCAAAGAGAAATGGAACAATTATTCCACAACTATATCGTTCCACATCGGCATGAGAAATGGGCGTTCAACTTTCTTTAGCTTCGTTCATTTTGACCACTGTTACGTTTATATATATATATATATATATCCACGTGGAAAGAGCTAAATATGGACCATAAAATGCTATTTTGATTCCTCGACCGACATTTGTGATCACCCAGAAGACATCGGTGACAGCTAAGAAATTTTCCATTGTTATTTTTAGATATATATAGATAATAACAATTATTAAAAAATATTTTAATAAATTAATTTACAAAAATTTGAATTTTAGAAAATATCAAATAAGTAGTTTGGAATTTTTGCTATGCTTTAATTATTTGTAAACTTGATTATTCTATAAACAATATGAAAAACTCAAATTATAATACAATTAACTACGAAATGAAGAAAACACTTCAAAATATGGTGGACCACTTCATACAACATGTCTCACCAGATGGGTGAGCTGCAGACGACGGATGGGTAAGCTGCAAACGACATATGGGTAATGCTTCTGGCACACAAATGTTTGCATTTAACCCTCCATGCAAGTAAAAAGAGAAGCTCGCTGGTAATATTTTTTTTTTCAAGAAAATATGCCTTATTCACTGAGTCTGCTTGCTAATGAGAAACGTTGAGTCCATTTTTTACGGGTTGTTCCGATGATGTGAGAGATGCAGATTAAGGTGGACGAATTACTTACATCCAAACTTGAAATATATTTGAAAATTCCAGAACAATAAATGGAGAATAAAACTCCCCTCTTCAATACAGAGAAAATATTAAAATTTCACTCACAAGAAATAGAGTTTCCTCTTGAAAACAAAGTGTATTCAAAGTATGCACTCTACTGTGCACAAAATTACTCTTTGACTTTCACTTTACATACACTGCTATGTAATAATTAAAAATTAGGCACTGCTGTGTGACAAAAATTTTTCTTTTACTCTACTGTATGTAAAAATAAAATTTTTACAATACAAAGGCTCTCAGACCTCTTTTACTTTTATATGCCACCACATATATAACAAACACAAAGCAACTTCATATTTAAAAGAAATAAACTTAAGGACTAAAAACTAAACTATATGTGACTATGGCCCACCGGTCTCCTTTTCCAAAACGCTCATATGATATATATGTAAGAAAATATATATATATATTAACTTTTCATCGTCAACATATTCAATGTGCAGCAGACACTTGTCCCTTGGGAGTTTTAACCTGTGGGTGACACATGTTCCCTACACCTATTTCCCCAAATCCTTGCGACCGGTCATGCAGTCCAGAAAAAATCAGAAATAATGCCGCCTTTTCTTCTTCTTGCAACTCCACAGCAACGCAGAGGTCAGTCATTTGCCTTCTTTATGGAGTACCCAGTTCAGGTTCAGGGGTTGCTACACCATTCTCTTCTGTGCTCTGTTATTGCTCATTAACGTCACTGACAATAAGAAGGCAGGGGGAGGTGAAGGTGCTCGGGGTGGGAAGAATCTGGAGAGAATGGCGGCAGCAGCAGAAGGAACGATGTCATTGTGGTGGGATACGGAGAGCTGCTCCTTGCCTTCTTACGTCAACCCTTACGTCGTGGTTTCCATGGCCTCGACTTTACTCCGCAATTTTAACATCAACACTTCCATGGTTAATGCCAGAAGAGGTTGCAGCTCTCTTGATCACCATCACTTCTCTGCCTATGCATTCTTCAAAGAGACAGAGACGGAGCTTCATCAGACGCTTATCAACTCTGGAATCCGCCTGCACCAAATCCCTCCTGGTCAGCACATTCATTGCGCCAGCTTTTATTACTCTTTTCTTTCATTAAACTCTCATCAAATTATTGATTTTTTTTCCCTAGGGTTTAATTCATCTGTAAACCCGTTTGATTTTGTGATTCCCGCTTAATTAATCCGGGTGCCTCCATGCAATAGAAGGATGAATGCAAATTCTAATCACGAGTTATTGCCCAAGTTCATCCACCCATGTACCCATTAGTTGCTTTGTCTTGGCAATTCAGATGGCTTTCCCTTGTTGGCTATCTTCTGACTCGTCGGTACTTGTAGGTACTTGTTCAGCAAATGGCATTAGCTTGCTTGAATTAAATCATGTTCGAATCAAGTTTCCCTTTCATTTCTGCTGTTGCATAACTTGTACCTCTACATCTCTTTTTCTTTTTAGGCCATTTTAGGGGTGGCATTACATAGATTTGAAGTTTTTCTTCAATTGTTGGCCGTCTTTGTGAATTGGGATTTTCTGTTAAATTGGTGCTGAGATTGATTTTAGGTTATGAATAACAGGCAAGACTAGCAATGAAATGGAGAAAGTGATGATGGCCGATGTTCTTCTGTGGGCGATGGATACGCCACCACCGGCTAATATTATCATCATCGTTGGGAGCGTGGATTTCTGTTACGTGATTCAGAAGCTCCGGCAGAGATCTTATAATGTTTTCTTGGTCTGCCAATCTATGAGTAAAATGCCTCAAGGCATGTTGGGTGGGGTTAATAATTGTTTGGGATGGTTATCTTTTCTCACGTCATTACAGAATGAGCATCACCAACCACACGTTCCGGGAGGAATTAGTGTCTATGATCACACTGCCTTTCCTGCTGCTTCAAACTCTATTGGCAATAGAGCGATGGAAGATTCAAATCATGCATCCTATTTCAATTACAGTCCAGAAAAAATCAGAAATAATGCCGCCTTTTCTTCTTCCTGCAACTCCAGAAAAAATCAGAAATAACTTCCATGCAATTTCTTCTTCCTGCAACTCCACAGCAACGCAGAGCACAGTCGCAGCAACGAACACCAGTCTTCTCAAAGCAGTTGGCTCATCAGGGAAGAACAGGTAATGCCCTTTCTTTGTTCATACTTCTTCATCGTTTTGCTGCTTTTCGCTTTCTTGGAATGGTTCTCTTGCATACCCAAGGCTTCCCACAAATAATTAGGCCAGTCCAAACTGCATATTGTATGTAGAAGCCATTCAACACTGTGAACTGGTTAACTTGCATCTAGGGAGTTTTAGAATAAAATGAAGGAAGAGGTTTCGATCTGTTCCTGTTTCCTTGTGATTCCAGCGATGACAACGCTGATACCATTGCTATTTGCAAGCACCGAAAATAATATAGTTAGCTTCTCAATACTGTGTGCAACGCCTAATTTTTTTTGCCCTGACATTTGGCCTAAGAAAAAATTACCCATTTTATTCCAGACGTGTACAGAGAAGTTATGTGCCACCTCAGTCACATAGGATGTTTCCCAAAACATCGTTCAACAAAATAAAATCTCACAACCAAGTTGACCTTATCTGGTTTTGGGGCTCAGGTTCCGTGGATTTGGGTTGGGATTGTGGTTGGGGTTGACTTTGCTTCTCGTGCTTACACAGTGCCGTATATCAGCCTCTGCAATTTAGCCCATGGGTAAGTGCTAGCTCGAATATTAATGAAAAACAGAGCCTAATCCTTGCACTTCTCTAATGTGATTTGCAAGTTTTGCTTCTCTGTGACATTGCAATGGATTCATTCCATTTTGCTTTTAAAACCCTACTTTGTCATGCACAATTTTTCCGAATATATTTGGTGCAAATTGTTCCAAAATCCATTGCGTTTGCATTGGGTTATTGTGAATCAGATTCATTAGTCGCTTTGTTTCTTCTGTTTTGTTGTCATGGCTCTTGGTGATGGTTTTTTTTTTCATTTGTGCCTGTTTTGATCTGTATGATTTGTATGTATGACGTCAACTTGCTCATTTCTGATCAGTTTATACAAAAGGTTGCATGAGTTTAAGGTATCTGTTGAGAAATTCTGTTGCATATCGGTAGCCTTTGTTTGGATGTGAATCCCGAATCTATAATTGGGAATATTGCATCTTTCTTATCATCGAAGGACTTTCTTTGACAACCTTTGGTGACTATAAGCCAGATTCTATACAATCAAGGAAGGAATGCCCAAAAAATAAGTATGTGTTTTCTTTTGCCAACCAAATCCGCTCCCCTCTTTTCTGGGGTGTATTTCACTTATAGGGAGTCAAGTCTCACCATACCCTTAAGCATAAGACGCTACACCAACTCTCCATTGTAGCTATCACAACATGTGTGTCAGTGAGTCAAGACAATCCACCTACTAGCGTGACATCTAATGCAACATCCTTCTATTCACTTATACTCTGTGTGCTACAGGCATTGAGGTCAATGTAGAAATGATGTGTGGCAGTGAAGAAATTTGTGCTGAAGGGAAAGAAGCAGTTCTGCGCTTTATTACATATTGCCTCATACAATCATTATCCAGCACCATGAACTTCGAATTGTACAAATGTCGAAACTGGGTAACCATATAGCCTACAGGTGTAACATGAGAATCTGGGTAACCATATAGCCTACAGGTGCAACATGCTATCTCGTTTTCAACATGTATTATTAACAACCTATGCATGGTATGTCACCTTACAAGCCCTTGAATAATAGAGTTTTATTTTAAACATTTGAAACTGTGCATGGTTCTACTCTAGTAAGTTTGTGCTTCATTAATGCCTAAAATCGTGTACATGTAATATCCAATTCAGTCATCATGCACTGTTCATAGAATGGTAAGTGCGTGCATAATTAGTTGACATAATAGGGTGCATGCAACTGAGTCATAAGGTATATCTTAGTACTGTTCCATGTATGTAAACAACTAATTAAGAAAAGGCAGCCCAACATTACTTCAGCCATGATTTCCAGCATGCAGGTATATAGTAGAACCTCGTGGAAACAAAATGGATTCTAATAAATATTTTTCTTCATTCAACCAACTTCGTGTATATACACACACACACACAGCTAGAACATGTAGAAACCATATCCATATCCATATATATATATATATATATATATATATATATATATAGACACACACAGCTATAACAGGTGGAAACCAATAGTCACACCTTCCTAGCAATCCTCAGGCATGTTAGATCATGGAACGAATGGTGATGGTTGCATAGTGCTAGAATTAACTCAACAACATTACTAAGATGTGCAGCGTTAACATTTAACTCATTCTGGCTACCAAAATATACATAAATTTATTATCGGCTCAACTCATCCGATGCAAATGCCAAAAGTATCCAATGCCAGGTAAACCATGTGAAAAAACACTGGTGTCTGACTGCTACCCACGGAGTTCATGATTGGGTTAAGAACAGGTATATCATGCCAGCCTCCCTAAAGTGAATATGGTCAATAAGCAGTGAAAATTTTGGCCTACTATTTGTTTGTAAGGTTGGCCTAAATCACAGTAAAGGTGTACACTATAAAAGGAAAGGTCAACGGTTCATTTAAGCACAGAACTTCAAACAACTTCAAGAAATAGCGCAAATAAGTATCACAGGAAAAAGTGAAGTATAATAGCTAAGAATTCGGGTGAAGAGTCACGTGGATAGTATTATATTGTTTGGGCTTCAATACATATATAGTCTCGATAACTCTGTGTCTGGAAAATAATATTATGCGAAGATCAGACATAATGCAAAGTATATAAAGAAGACTATGATATGATTGATATCACAACAAGGAGAGGAATGCGAAGATTAGGAAACAAAATGCAAAGTGTATTAGTATAATTCTGATATGACATATACCACAACAAAGTAAGGTATCCTTCCTCGAATCTCTGTCTCATAGCAAAGAGAAGGAATCATCCTAAGATTATTGTTTAAGATATATCTCAGTCTTGAAGAGATATAACAATTACCTCTTTTCCTTAGTTAGATTGAAAGGCAAGCAACCATTCATCCCACACTAATTAGTAATGTCCATAGATATATCGAAGTGTATTTGACCACTCAAGAACCTTCTACGCTAAGTAGACAATAAAATAGATTTATTGAGATCAAAAAATCATGTCATCATTGGGAATGCCTTACTAGCATTAAAAGTCATCTATTTACTTGTAAGAGAGGAGGATTCTGCACACGAATGTAACATCAATCTTGCAAATTTTGATAGCAAATTTTACAACCAGACATTCAATAAGAGACTATTAGAAATAATCATGTTGAGAAAGTGCATTTATGTTTGTGGAGGCATCATCTCTCTGTTCAATTAAATGTCAAGTAATCATTTAT
This sequence comes from Pinus albicaulis, assembly GCA_034641835.2. Taxonomy (NCBI): domain Eukaryota; kingdom Viridiplantae; phylum Streptophyta; class Pinopsida; order Pinales; family Pinaceae; genus Pinus; species Pinus albicaulis. Next base: position 611,739,303 of record CM076574.1, read on the forward strand.
GTTTTATTGATGTACGCAAGACCTTGTCAAAATGCTTGGCACAAGATCTAGGCTACATCTAATAACTTTATTACAATAATAGCACTCTACTCTTTGCATTCTTCTCAAGCACCCATAAAAACTAACATTTAACAGAAAAAATGCCCATAAATGAGGTAAACAGGGATAAGCTAAGCGAGGAAGCATTGAGCAATTGAAAGAAAGGTGGCAGTAACGTCACAAGTAGAATCTAGCATGCTACTATGGAAAATACTTGAAAGAGCTTCAAGAAGGTATAATGAAGGGACGGTATTATTAGAAGCCCATCACTGCAATTACGAAAATTAATGATCACTACAATTATCATAAGTACGGATGTTCACCTTATCAAAATATATCAATGTATATTGAATACAGACACAATTTCAATAAGAGGATGCAGTATGTCATTATTTGCATAGTTTGTTTGCTACAAATCAGAAACCACTAAGCATGTTATGTGGTGCTGTATGGATCGCTACTAGGTACAGTACTCTCTTTACTGCCCCTCTTCGTTGGAAAGGGACCCTTTTAGGGATAAATGAATGATACGAGAGATGGGAAAGAGTGTGAATAATGGAATCAAACTAACCCACATCTCCTTCTTATGGAAAAGATGATGCCGAGCAACCTTTCATGTGACGACTAATTTGTAGTCACTCAGCGAAATCACATTTCGATGGCATGACACATTGTTTTATAAGCAGTCTAGCAGTTCATATGTACAGTGATACCTGCAGAGCTCATCTAAGCATATAGCCTACAGGTGCAACATGCTATCTCGTTTTCCATTAGCCTACTGGTTTTAGTGAACTAACTCAGCAGCTCCACCCAAGTTGGGAATCCAGAGTCTGCTGGTTTTGGGCAACCAAAGAGAAGCCCAGAATTGGGAATCCAATGGGCGCAGTTCCATCCTCAGTCCATTTTCATTACTCCATTTCATGTTCTTTTTCTTCTTTAATCACAACCCATTGCAATTTAGCGTCAGTGGAAGTAAGAAATAACAAAGAAAGGTAGGTAGAAGGCACCCCAACAGAGTATTCTGGTTTTATGTTTTTATGGGGAATTTTTCTGTTGTTGCTTTAAGAAACATGCCTAGGGCTAGGAGGCTGCACCACATAACATAAACTCTTTTAAGCTTAAGTACGGAGTCTGAGGGATTTCTATTCCACTAATGTTACCCAGGACTCACAACTGGCCTCAACCCTTTAAAACATGTCACTTGGGTGTAGTATACCATAGAAAAAATGGCACTTGGTGAATAGCTCAATTGTCTGTTGACCTTACCAGTAAATCAAGACCGCATTAATTTTTCTATGTTATGATTTACTCTGTTTTATCATAAACTTGCTTCATTTTCGCCCAATTTTAGTAGAGTTTCTATTTAATGGCCATAGTTTATCATCATAAGAAAAAAGGTAACTGTGTTAAGCCTAGCTCCCAATGTAACCTATCAATATCCCGCCATGATCTGCCACAGGAATTGGGGTTTTTACTGTTCTGAACCTGCTAGAAATGAACTGGTGACAACTAGGCAAATTCCACCTCCCAACAGATATAATCCGTGTTTTCCGATGAAGAATTTCTGTATATTTAGTTGGATTCATCGAGCATTTAGCAACGAGTTCTGACTTTTAACTTGACTTTAGCAGAGAAAATGGAAAAATGTAAAATTAATATGCCCTCAAACTAGAGAATTTATTCACTTGGTTCAGAAATTTTGTTGCATATCGGTAGCCTTTGTTTGGATGTGAATCCCGAATCTATAATTGGGAATATTGCATCTTTCTTATCATCGAAGGACTTTATTTTTATCATCTCAAACCCATCGTCTGCCAGAGATTATTGCTGATAAACTAGTTGAATAAGTTTTATATAGATTAGGGGTGTATGTAGTTTCGTGGATTAAACACATGTAAGTTCAGTGATAAAGAATGGAAAAATATATTGAAGGTTCAAGCAACAGCACACAGGAAAAAATAAAAACCTTACCATCATCAGTCTGGTCCAGTACCTTGGGGTTTCTTGTTAGTGTTCGTGGTTAAGCCATTCTCTATTTGTATGTTTGGGGATGTGGTAATTTTGGTTTTATTTGAATAAAATCATGAGTTCCAGGGTTTTGAGAGAGCTGAATTCCAATTCAGTAATTTTTTTTTTTTTTCATATCTGTATCAAGCCTTTGCCATGTTTGTAGGCATGTCTTAGAGCCTACATTAATTGCACATTCCTCTGTATTTTATTCCAAGAAATAATTGTAACTCTGCTTGCTCGAACAAATCCTCCAGAAAATCACAAATTTAGTGATCATATCTAAGGGAGTCATTTGTTTTAGTACTACAACTCCCGCGTGCAAAACATTGACTCAATTTTTGTCACAGAAATAGAAGCACAGTGGGTAAGTTAGATTTCTCAATTTTGTTTTCAATATGGTAGTAGCTACAAGGATAAGCCTGCAGTGAAGTTTTTATAGTTATCAGTTTATAATAAATTATATAAAATCTTTAATCTGTAATCAAATGGTACATTCAGTAGCTTTATAACTATTACATAACTGTTACATGCATAAGTTAAATTTGAAGGAATTTAGGCTTGTATTTAACACAAATTTGTTTTCAAATTTGATTATTGTATCTTCCAAAATGTGTAACAAAAACAACCACATCAAAGAGAAACTCAGTGGAATAGTGGATAGCTGCATCTGATTTAATCTCTTTGCCCACACAATTTTTTCTATTTCCTCTATTTCTGTCAGTTTCTTATCAATTCTTCATTACGGCAAGGTTGTCCATTCTTGGAAGAGATCTACTCACCCTACTTCAGTTATTGACATTGTGCAGTGGCAGTCTCCTTTTAATGGCTCTTCCTTGGAATCTGACTGTACAATATGATTATTGTAATTGATTCACTTTATCAACTCTGAAAAGAGGATTTTATAAGAATTTTTGCGTGTGATACATAACAGTTTCCTTGGTCTCCTGTAAACGTATCTGTTGGTAGCAGAGATACTGTCTTTTGGTTTGAGCTTGTCTTCAGGTGAATATGATCAACTTGTAAATAGATCTTCGACTAAGGACTTTGGCCATCTGTTTCCTAATTTGACATGATTAATTGTGTTTCTTGTTCAGTTCTATTTTGTTAGTTTAATGAATATTATAACTATATAACTTGATGAACTTTCATATGAGGAATTCACTCCTATGCTTTTTTTCATTTGATATAGAAAGATGTCTCACAACTTATTTGCTGCTGTGAACTATCTTTCATTGCATGCTAATTATTGTGATTTACGAATTGACATTAGCTGAATTTACAACTATTGTGCTTTTCACATTGAGTATGATTGATCTTGTGAAGTACTGAATTCACACATCATGATTTATGAATGATGGGAATCACTTTTACAATTACTGTAAAGTACTGAAATTTTAATTTTATTATTTTTGGAATTACGTTTCATGTTTCATGACACATGTTTATTACAAAATGGTATCTGAATGGGCAACTCTATATAAAATTTGTTCAAGCTTCATGACTGTATTTATGCCTTGTTGGTATCCTATAGCCCCATTACCCTTTTTGCTTTCAAATACAATTCACCCCGCCCTCAAGCTTGTTAGGGAGAATGAGATTACTGGTACCATCCCAACCCCATCATTTTCAAGGCACTTTCAGTTACCTTATTTTGATGAAATAATCCAGTAATAGCCATACAAAGGAATACATTTATGTTATCACATACATTGAAGAATGTAAGTCCTGATTTACTTCTTCAAGATGGCTATTTGCTTCACAGTACTTTCTTTCTCGTGCTTACACAGTGTCGTATATCAGCCTCTTGTATTTTGGCTGAAGTCGTTCCATTTTTCAAACTCTCTCTTAAGCTTGCCACTGTATATTCACCAACCGATACACAAAATTCAAGTTCTAAGGCCTCATTTCTAAAAAAACTTTAGCTAGGCTATTTTTTCCCACTTATGGAAATGTCCTACAGTGTTTTGGTTATTTCTGACATTGCCTTTTTGCAGCAAAACGATGACTCAATTTTTTTTCACAAAAATAGAAACACAGTGGGCAAGTTAGATTTCTCAATTTTGTTTTCAATATGGTAGTAGCTACAAGGATAAGCCTGTAGTAAAGTTTTTATAGTTATCAGTTTATAATAAATTATATAAAATCTTTAATCTGTAATCAAATGGTACATTGAGTAGCTTTAGAGCTATTACATAACTGTTACATGCATAAGCTAAATTTGAAGGAATTTAGGCTTGTATTTAACACAAATTTGTTTTAAAATTTGATTATTGTATTTTCCAAAATGTGTATCAAAAACAACCACATCAAAGAGAAACTCAGTGGAATATTGGATACCTCCAACTGATTTAATCTCTTTGCCCACACAATTTTTTCTATTCCCTCTGTTTCTGTCAGTTTCTTATCAATTCTTCATTACGGCAAGCTTGTCCCTTCTTGTAAGAGATCTGCTCACCCTACTTCAGTTATTGACATTGTGCAGTGGCATTCTCCTTTTAATGGCTCCTATCGGCCTCTCCTTGCAAAGAGAGGCCGATAGGAGTATTGTTTGTGAATTATTAATTTGAAGTAATTGTATTTTTTTGACATGAAGGAAAAAATGTATTGGAAAATCTCAAATTTTGAAGTTCAATGCAAAACATTAAAACTTAGTTGAATCTCTTAGTTGCAGGTTTATCCAAACAATAAAACTTTTTGTGAAGCATATCTCTGTTTGAAAATCGAAATAAATTATTTCAGACTATTTCACCATTGCAATTTCATTTGCACACTAGCTTTGTTGCAGATGGACCACAATATGCTACATTCAACAAAATTGACTGCACATTTTGCCTTATTTTTAAAGAATAGTACAAGTATGTCGTTTCCAGCAACAAAAAGACACGACATCATCCTTCCATTTCTGCAATATTTTTCCTTCAACAGTAATCCTTGAGTATTTCTTCTAACAACGTAAACCAAACAAATTAAAAACTTCAGTATAATCAAAACATCTACTCAAATATCAGTATCAAGGCTTTCCACAAGTTGAAGTAATCTGCAAATTGCACACATTTCAATATAAAATAACCAACTCCACTATAACTAGATCATTCCTGCATATGATGTAATATGAAACTTGAGTCATGGTTAGCATCGCATGAATACAATAACAGCTGAAAAAAATTAAGAATACCGTACCTAATACTTTGGTATAGAAATGGATTTCAATTCCCGTCAAAACAACAAATGCTCAATAACTTGAAATTTCAAAATTGCAGCATGAGTTTTAATTTTTTCTAAACCAGAGTCCTCTTGCATTCATGGCTACAGTGCATTTTGAAAAGTATGCCAGGAAAGGTTACCGTGCACATCCAATGAACCCCTCCCTAATAGATGACATGGTTACAAGTAAGGTTTAGACAGGGTCTCTGTAACTTGCAAACCTCATTCTGTTGAAACAAGTTTTAAATAGGTAGAAAGCTGAATAGTTTACATGTGACAAAGCCATGGTTTGATCTACATCTACATTACTTGCCTCGCCCATAAAGTAGTAGCACCACTCAAAAAGTTTGTAACGTCAATTGTAACAACTGAACCTAAGGCATAACATTAAACTGTCAAGAAGGGTATCTAATGCATACACAGCAATTATTCTGATTACTGTCATGGATAAAATACCAAGTTCATTCATATAAAATGAATAGAAAAAATATAATTAGGTACTCTTCCATAGAATGTTACAGTTAATTGCATTTACTTTCCTAAGAAGCCATTGTCTAACTTTAGACCATGATATGCAGTTACTGCAAATATCTTGACAAACCTAACCAGTCATTTGTACCTAATGTCAAGTAAATAAGTAACAAATATCAATTTTCAATCAAGGGTTCCATTAAGAGTTTTAACCAACAAGGAGTAGGCAATGAATCTCTAGATCTCACAAACCTAATTCTGCTTTACCTACCAAGCTACCAGTCTGGCTAGAAATTAGCAGAACTTCCAATGGTTATTACAGTTTACACATGTCACAAATGTAATCATAGGTTCATTTGCACTTCTTGTTTGCATCTGATAGTAAGTACACTTCCGCTTGCCACATTTACCACACTTGAATTGGTCTGTTGTAGCTTTAGGCTTTATCCCACGCTCACACTCAAAAAGTGCCTTGTCTTTGATCTGTTTGTTCTCGACCTTTCTTTGATCACTAGCCATTTCTTCCGCTATCATGAAAATAAGTTTTTCTGGCTTAATTTCCCCAAGAAGAACTCTCCTTCTCAAATCTGGATTGTTTGCATCTTTCAGGTTGAACATGATGGACCTATATTTCAACTTCTGGGCTCCAGTAGACAGCCCTAACTTTTCAAACATCAGTGTCTCAACAGAAACTGCAACTCGTACTGGATCACATGCATTTATTCTCACCAGGTTGTCACCCTCGGCTTCGTTACCTACTTTGTTAAAAGCCTCATGAAGAAGCTCACGGATCCTGTCCCGTACTGTGTTATTAGACTTAATCATACTTGTCAGCTTTGGAGGGCCATTTGAAGAGGACGATACCTTCTTATTGCTGATAGATGCTTGTTGTTCCTTGGGTTTCTTCTCAACCTTCACAGACTCTTGCTTAACAGCATTGAACTCCACTTTAATAGTCTTGGAATGCTTATCTTCTGACTTTGTAGCTTTGTTTCTATTGCTAGCAAGAGTTTCTGATGTCACAACCTTGTTCCAAGAATCAAGTAAGCCAGTCGCTAATGCACAAATAATTTCTTGAGGATGCTTTGTGAGATGCCGGAGGCGTTTTCCAACCTGATAATCGAAGTATCATAGCAAAATGAAGTTACTAGCATCCATAAGAAAACAGTCCTACGAAAAAAGTTGCACACTCATGAACTAAACAGTTTACCTTGACTACTTTAAATCAGAGAAAAAGATACCTTAAAAAGACCCATTGAACTTAGAGAGAAGCATTAACAAAATTAGTCGACATCAAAAAAGAATAAGACTAAACTTTCAAGATAGAGGTAAATTTTTAAGAGCACTATTCAAAGATAAGGAAAAGAACAAAGAAAATGCAAAGGAAAAACTAAAATTATATTTTTCTTTCAGATATGTTCTCCATGCTACAAATCCTAATGAACCCAGAATAGGCATGTGCAAAAGAGCCATCTTGAAGAAGTAAATTAGGACTTACATTCTTCAATCTATGTCATAACATAAATGTATATTCTAAGAAAAAGATTATTGTGGCCCTAAAATTCACCTCCATAATCCAAATATTATTCCAGTAGAGTATTTCAGTATAAGAAAAAGACTGAAAGCAAATTCCATGCACCACAAACTAAATTTACAATTCAATTCAATAAATACGTGTGCCAACAAAATACTTTTAAAAAAGCATTTTCTTGACTTGTACACCACAAAATGCAGCAATCAAAGCATACTGTTGGCATAAGGGTACGAACAAACAATCTAAAGCTTACACATCCAACTCCGATTATAACTTACAACTTCACTGATAACAAACTCTACAGTACACCCACTACCTGCTCAAAATGATAGCACTGTACTGGGGAATCTGCTAACACAAATCTTAAATCATACAAAAAAAATTGTTAAAAATATTGTAACGAGACATGATGAATATGGAGTGGCTAGAACTAACCCTGGCAGAACAGGGCCAGACTCCCAGAGAGGCCTTGTTATCACCTCAAAAGCACATAACTTCTAATTAAAAAAAAGAACAAAAATAAACTCTAGACTTAGTCACAACAATATGCTATGGGGATTACAAGCTCACCCTAGGCTCATAGACAATGTTGTTAGCAGTAGCACATGGTCCATCAGCATTAGGAAACTAAAGGCGCTACTTGATGGGAAAAATAATTTTTTGACAGGATTGTATTCTCACCCAATTGCAGTCATAGGGGGAACTGTTTCCTCACAATCCATACCCATTTTGAATTACATATTAGGTGATAATTTAATTTCTTCGTTGAGAAAGTAGTAGAAGAAAATACTTTAAACAAGGTATTTTTCAAAGTGTCATGGGAGAAGTTTCCACTACAGTGGAATGGAGAGCTAATCCAATATAAGTACAGTGGAGCTGCAGACCAGCTCCTAGAAATCAAATTCTAACTCCTAAGCCTAATATTCCTACTCTATGGATCTCAAAAAAAATATTAGGATGGTTTTTCAAAGGCATGCACTGCACAAAAATACAACCAAAACCACATTTCCGATTCTGTACAATATTGTATTCTACATCAAATGAAATCAACAAAACATCATTACGAATATTGTACATTCTTCTAGCTCCTAGTATTTAATATCATTACCTCATGCTGCTAAAATCAATGGATGCATATTTACATTTCAGTAACAACAGGATATGATTGCAGTTAGATGGATTCATTAATCTTACATTAGCTGCAGGAACTTACGTTGGAGTAAGCAGCATTGCAGAACTTCTGGATGCCACTCTGAGGTTGACTGTCTTCCATCTTGGAGCACAAAGGATTTTTGTATTGGGGATAGTAATTACTAAACGTCTTCTTCCCACCGTTTGTCTCCATCACAAAATTCACCCCCTTTCTGAAATACAAAACAAACAACATCAGGAACCAACCAAACTGATAGAAATTAATGCATATAAACTATTATGACAAACTGACAAAACACACATTCCACGGGAATTCCAAAGGCTACCTTAAACCGAAATAGAAAATACACATGACTTTATAATTGTGAAGAGCACAAAATCCTCGAAAACTTGTTTAAAAGGCATCCAGGACTGGTAACAAAGTGGCCACAGAAGAAAATATTCACAACATGCAGTAATAGGTCAAAAGAAAAAATACACAGGAATCCAAAAGTCCTTTAAAAATTTGAAAAAAAAACTGGAAAATAAATCATGAGAAAACATTAAAGATAAGAAAAATAGAAACACTAGAATAAAAGTCTTGCAAAAAATAATAATAAAATTGAAACGAAAAAATTTCTTAAAAAAATGCTGATGAAATCAACCAAAGAGAATCCTAGAATTTCAATAAAAGCATCAAATAAACAAATAAATTCAACTTTCGCATAAAATCATTACCAATCCGGTCATGGAAGTGTCGACAAGAAATCAGAGGACTTAAAACCCCAACAAGATAGTATACATAAAAAAATAGCAAGAGGGAAAAAGGGGTTTTGATACCTATCCAGGCAAGAATTGTGTCCACACCAGGCATGGAGTTGAAGTAACATGACGAGTGATGTTGTTTCATAATGGATTGTCAACTAGATTAGTCAGAAAAAAATATAGAAATGATAGCACATTATAGGAGCAGTTTGTACATCCACACAAAAAGTTTCATGCATAAGAAATATGAGAATTACATCCAATTCCCATTCTTTCCACATGAAGAAGGAAACTCCATTCAATTAAGGAGATCAGGTACAGATTTGGAATGCTCTCCCTTATTTTAATTTAACAATTGAAGGACTTAGTACAACTATTTTATATACATGGGCTAAATTATTCATTTGTTTATCAGCACTGTGGCAGATCATAAGGAGGAGGTTCAAGAGTTTCAAATGGTCCAATTCCATTTTCCACCAAGAAATTCATTGACAAACCACAAGACAAATGAGATTATAGATGACAATGCATGAACCATATTCCTGAAATTGAAAAAATATGTCAAGCATTACTAGATCCAAACTTATCTATGGGAATTAAGTGTTTGTTATCTATAAAATTTATGATTCAACTGAAATAAATTGAAATAGTTTTATTTACTGGGATTGTCAGCTTTGAATCTGATGGTATCCTATCCACCTACTGGCATATAGCTACAATATTGCACTCTAGAGGATTTTAAAGGTTAAAATTACCATTCTCCACCAAGAAATCCATTAACAAACCCCGAGACAAATGAGAATCAAGATGGCAGTGCATGAACCAGATTCCTAAAATTGGAAAAATAAGTCAAGTGTTAATAGATTTCAAATTCTCAGCTTTCAAGGTAAATTCTTCAAAGTAATGGATGTAGTAAATTTTCCGAATTATGGAAACCATCGAGACCCGTTTTTTAGATTTCACAAGTCAGCTTGCAAGTTCTCTCTGAGAAGAAAATTAAGAAGATTTGAATCTCCAGTTAAAACTGATACAAATAGTACAGAAAAGAGTGGTTAATACTAATTTGTATCGAGAGAAGTAAAGTGCTTTTACAAAGAGATATGGAAGAGATATCTTTTAATCATGAAAAATTAAAATAACAAATATTAAAATAAGATCCATCCAAAAAATTTCACATCCATCCAAAAATATAATTTTAAGGTCCATCACAAAATTTCAGATAACAGATGTCTGCCCCTGATTTTCTGTTTATCCCTCTTGGTGCTGAGTAGACTTAAGAGTTAAACAATCTATGCTGCTACTGCTACTACTAATGATACCAATAAGAATAATTAAACAGGTGAAGCCAATGTGGTGAGCAACGAAGAGAGTGGTTGCTAAATAGTGAGGATGGTGGCATGTGAGACTATTCGTGTGATATTAAAAACAAACATTAAAACAAAACTATAATATAAAACATAACAAAGACTTTGATCGCGCGATGTCAAGCCTTTTGAAAACCGAAACTCCATCCGGATTTCAAAGTGAAACTAAACCAAAATGCATGAACCAAATTCGCGTTCCAAAATGGGATGTTGACGTCGGCCTAATTTGTACTGCGAATTCTCAATAAAATGTGCCTTATAAAAATTCGGGTCCATTTTTGGGTTTGAGGTACGGCCAAAAACTATGACGCAAATTTTATATCAATTACACCATATTGCGTTTCGGGTCCGGTTCTCTGCTTGGTGAGCGGGCAGAACAAAATCCCGCTGCGTACAAAACTCCTGTGTACCATATAAAATGCTTTGTTTCTCAAAATACATAGTCCAACGCCGAATACCAAAATGAAATTGATTGTTCACTGTTTTTAGCAAGCGGCTATCTGCAAGGTTTTTTTTCACACTCCGATCTTGACTGATCACTGGAAATAGAAGGTGGCTTACTATACAGGAGTATATGAAAGTAATATTTCAACACTCCCCCTTACTTTTAGCTGTTGGGTTATCAGTCATACCTAGGCATTTCCTCAAAAACTCAAAACTCTTTTGCCCCAATGGCTTGGTCAGAATGTCTGCAAACTACTCCTGAGTTCTGCAATGTTCCAAAACAATTTCTCCATTGTTTACCAATTCTCTGATGTAATGGAATTTTGTGTCAATGTGTTTCATCCTCTTGTGAAACACATAATTCTTAGATAATGCAATAGCTGAGCTATTGTCACAATAAATCACTGTTCCTCTTATCTGTTCTTGACACAAAATTCTTAACATCCTCTTCATCCAAATTGCTTGACAAGTTGCTGTTGTAGCTGCCACATATTTTACCTCTGCTATAGACAATGCTACAATGGGCTGCTTTTTAGAAGCCCATGAAATGGCTCCTGAACCCATGTGAAAAACATAACCGGAAGTGCTCTTCTAATCATCTACACTTCCAGCCCAATCACTGTCAGTGTATCTAACTAAATTTGAACATTTTGAAGCAGTATATAAAATACCAAACCTTTTAGTACCTTTAACATACCTCATAATTCTCTTCGTTGCCTGCCAATGTGCATCCTTTGGCTTCTCCATGAATCTGGAAATTAAACTAACAGCATACATTATGTTGGGCCTAGTTGCAGTCAAATACATGAGGCTGCCAACTATCCTCTTGTACAAGCTAGGATCAAAATCCTTGCTGCTGTCCTCTCTCTTGAGTTTTAATCCCATCACTGTGGGAGTGATTGTTGCTTTGCTCTCTTGCATATTAAATATTTCAAGTACTTCATTAACATATTTTTCCTGTGAGATAAAAATCTCATTTTCATCTTGTTCTACTTCTATTCCTAAGAAGTATTTCAACAAACCCATGTTAGTCATTTCAAATTATTCTTTCATGACTGTTTTAAAATTTTCAATAAGGTAATCATCATTACCTGTGAAAATAACATCATCAACATATAAAACCAGTATCAACATTTTACCATCATTTTTTTTGATGTAAAGGGTGGGTTCTCCCTCACACTTTTCAAATCCATTTTCCAATAGATAGGAATATATCCTACTGTACCATGCTCTTGGCGCTTGCTTCAGCCCATAAATAGCTTTCTTCAACTTGCACACTTTGCGCTCTTGGCCTTTCTTTTCATAGACGAGAGGTTGTTCAATGTAAACCTCCTCCATTAACACTCCATTTAGGAATGCTGACTTCACATCCATTTGGTAAACTTTCCACTTGTTTTGTGCTGCTATGGACAACACTGCTCTCACGGTTTCCATTCTAGAAACCGGTGCGAAAGTTTCCTCATAATCTATCCCATGCTTCTGCTTATATCCCTTGACAACAAGTCTGGCTTTGTGTCTCTCTATTTTTCCTTCAGCATTACTCTTGGTCTTGTAAACCCATTTAACTCTAATGACATATTTACCTTTTGGGAGTTCAAACAAATCCCAAGTCTTGTTTCTCTCTATGGCATTAAGCTCCTCATCCATAGCTTCTATCCATTTCTTATCCTTAATAGCTTCTTCAAAATGGATAGGGTCATCAACCTGACAATATAAAGCAAAAAAAGAATTTATACCTTCATTTGTTGCCTCTTATTCATAAATGTCATTCAAATTTCTGAACTTTTTACCTCTTTCATTAAGTGTACAAATGCTTGAAGAAGCACTTGAATTTCTTCCTTGTGGTGTGCTTGGAGAAGCACTTTCATTTCTCCTCAAGGGTGTGCCTTGCTGCCCTTGTGTTGGAGCTGCTGTTTGGGAATGTATTTCAGCCAACTCATCATCATTTTCATCATGAGATAAACAATGTTTAACATTCACTGTTTTCTCTATGCTTCCATCCCAAGCTTCCTCTTCAATAAACTGAACATCTCTGCTCACAATAAACTTCTTGGTGGATGGGTTATATAACCTGTAAGCCTTGGATTCCTCACTGTATCCAATGAAAATACATTTCTCCCCCTTGCTATCCAACTTCTTCCTTAGCTGATCTGGAATGTGTGCATAAGCCACACATCTGAAAACCTTCATGTGTGTGACACTTTGCTTTGTGCCACTCCATGCCTCTTCCAACACTTTGTTCATAATTGCTTTTGTAGGGCACCTATTCAAAATGTACGTTGCAGAATGTACAACTTCAACCCAATAATAATTAGGAAAATTCTTTGCCTTTAACATACTCCTTACCATGTCCATTATGGTTCTATTCTTCCTTTCGGCTACTCCATTTTGCTGCGGAGTATATCTAGTTGTAAACTGCTTATGAATACCATTTTCTCTACAAAAACGTAGAAAATATTTAGAGATATACTCACCTCCTCTATCAGTCCTTAGGAATTTGATGTGCAGCCCACTTTGGTTTTCCACAAGTGCTTTAAAATTGCAAAATCTTTCAAACACTTCACTTTTGTTTTTCAAAAATAAACCCAAGTTTTTCTTGTAAAATCATCTATGAATGTTAACATGTAGTGGCTGCCAACAAGTGATGGAGTTTGCATCGGTCCACACAAATCTGTGTGGACAATCTCTAAAGGTGCCTTTTCCCTTATGCTTTTCCCGGAAGGAAAAATTTCTCTGTGTTGTTTCCCCAAGATACAACCTTCACAAAGGTTGTTCGGTTTCTCTATCAATGGTAAACTTCTTACCATTCCTTTTCTATTCAATAATTTAAGACCTCCAAAGTTGAGATGTCCAAATCTCAAGTGCCACAAAAAATTTTCATCTTTTGGTTCACTTTGGATAGCCTCTTGTGCCACTGCTTCTTTCTCTTCTTCATTTTTCAGATCTGCTCTCATTCTGAGAGGGAACATCCTGTTCCTTGTCATCTTCACTTCAGAAATACATTGTTTGCTGGGTGGTTTATCCATGATGGTACCAACATCATCCTCAAAAAATACATTGTACCCATTTTGAACAAGCTGTCCAATACTTAAGAGGTTACACTTCATTCCTAGAACATAATAAACATCTGCTATGGATTTCTTTGCACCTTTCCTTGTTAAGACATTTACATCTCCTTTTCCCATAACATAAACTTTGCTATCAGTTCTTAGTGTGACTTGTGACTTCACACTCTCATGTAACATAGAAAACATTGCTATGTTTCCTGTCATATGGTTACTACAATCGGAGTCTAGAAACCGTAAGTCTTCATTCCTTTCTTCAGCCATATTACAAGCTAAAAACAAATTATCTTGGCTAATATTTTCTCTAGTGAAATTTGCACTAGTTATATTTCCCATATCATGCTGCTTCTTTCTACATTCATTAGCATAATGTCCATATTTCTTACAATAGTGGCATTGGAAATTGGACTTATCATACCTTTGTCCTTGAGCATTCTGCTGACCACTTCACTAGCTGCTGCGTTAGCCTTGATGCTGATTTGGATTGTTGCCCCTTCCTTGAGCATTTGTTGGACTGTTTCTTCCACCTCTGTTTTGGCTTCTGCCTCTTCCTCTCTTGTTTCCTCTGCCTTGTCCTCTTCCTTTTCTGAAAGACATTTGGGTCTTAAAGGCATGCTCAAGAGATGAGTTTTCACTCCTACCCAATCTCTGCTCATGAGTCATCAGTGATGCATGTAGCTCATCCACTGAAAAATTTGTGAGATCCTTAGTCTCATCTATGGTGGTGACAATCACATCAAATCTTGAGGGTAGACTCCTCAAGAGTTTTTCCACAATCCTCTTATCTTCAAGAGTCTCTCCATGAGATCTTATTTTTGTGACCATTCCAATCACATGAGTCAAGAATGAGTCAATAGTATCTGACTCTTTCATACAAAGAGTCTCAAAGTCTCTCCTCAGCAACTAAAGTTTTGCTGTCTTCATTTTTTCCATGCCTTGATAGGCTATCTTGAGAGTTTCCCATGCTTCTCTGTATCTCTTGGCTGCTGCTATCCTCGGAAACACACTCTCATTCACTGCTTGATACAATAAGAAGAGAGCTTTGGAGTCTTTCTTCCTATTGCTCTTCAGCAACTCTTTCTCTGCCTAAGTTAAATCATCAAACTCTTCTTCATTTGTTGGCTCTTCAAAGCCATCCTCAACAAATTCCCATAAGTCTTGGGAAAAAAATAAAGCTCTCATAGTTATTGACCAGTAGTCACAATTTTTCCCATTAAATAGTGGGAGGTGGATATTTCCAATACCCATGCTAGTGTTGGCTCCAACCATTCTTTCACTCTTAACTATGATTCAAAAAACACTTGACTGTGTATTTAAAATAGCTGACTTTTATGCAACATTAACACAATAAACTGTATAGAGAAATACCTTGAATTCTTTCTGGCTGAGTCTTCACACTGCTGGAGAAGCTGCTGCAACAAAGAACTCCTTCCTTCAGCTTCTTTGACTTTCAAAGAGCCTGGACTAGCTCTAATACCATGTTGAAATATTTGAAAATTCCAGAACAATAAATGGAGAATAAAACTCCCCTCTTCAACACAAAGAAAATATTAAAATTTCACTCACACGAGACAAAGTTTCCTCTTGAAAACAAACTTCTATTCCTTCAAAAACTATTACAAATTCTTCCTCAACAGAGGGCTTACAAAAAAATAGTTTGAATATTGCAAACACAGTGAAAAATTATCACTCTGTCATTCACAAAACAACACTCTGTCACCTAAAACATACACTACTTTGTATTCAAAGTATGCACTCTACTGTGCACAAAATTTCTCTTTGTCTTTCACTTTACATACACTTATGTGTAAGAATTAAAAATTACGCAGCGCTGTGCAACAACAACTTTTTTTTTACTCTACTGTATGTAAAAATAAAATTTTTACAATACAAAGGCTCTCAGACCTCTTTTAATTTTATATGCCGCCACATGTATAACAAACACAAAGCAAATTTATATTTAAAAGAAATAAAGTTAAGGACTAAAAACTAAACTATATGTGACTATGGTCCACCGGCCTCCTTTTCCAAAACGCTCATATGATATATATGTAAAAACACACATATATATGTGTGTGTGTGGATTGTTCGTGTGATATTAAAAACAAACATTAAAACAAAACTATAATATAAAACATAACAAAGAATTTGATCGCGCGGCGTCAAGCCTTTTGAAAAGCGAAACTCCATCAGGACTTCAAAGTGGAATTAAACCAAAATGCATGAACCAAAATCGCATTCCAAAATGGGATGCTGACATCGGCCTAATTTGTAACGTGAATTCTCAATCAAATGTGCCTTATAAAAACTCGGGTCCGTTTTTGGGTTTGAGGTACAGACAAAAACTGTGACGCGAATTTTATATCAATTACACCATATTGTGTTTCGGGTCCGGTTCTCTGCTTGGTGAGCGGGCAGAACAAAATCCATCTACGTACAAAACTCCTGTGTATCATATAAAATGCTATGTTTCTCAAAATACATAGACCAGTGCCGAATACCAAAATGAAATTGACTGCTCACTGTTTTTGGCAAGCAACTATCTGCAAGGTTTTTTTTCACACTCCAATCTTGACTAATCACTGGAAATAGAAGGCAGCTTACTGTACAGGAGTAGATGAAAGTAATATTTCAACAGGATCTCCATTTCCATCTTGGTAAACAGGTGATTTTGATTATTGAGTTATTTCTTTTCTCTTGTCTGTGAATTGAAATGCTATTATGTTCTTCTTTCCTTACAAATGTTAGATAATTCTTGTTTGTTAATTGTGAATGAAAATGCCAGAGATTTGACGGAGGAGTGGGGAAGAAACAATTAATGGTGAAGGAGGTTCTAGCTGCATACAAATGCACCCTGCTGAGAGCCTGGAAGAAATCATTTGTAGATGATCTTCCAATGCTAACTCAATCTACAAAAGAAATCTGATTCAAGTTTGAAGAAAATTGGGCAGTTTCTTCAACCTTGGAGATCCAAAAAAATCTAGCAAGATGCACGGGAAGCAACAAAATTCCACACTAACATGGTGGTATAGGCCAAGCTCATTGATACAGGCAGCGAGTATTTTTAAAGCTCACTGACAGAGTTAGGTACGTAATAAGGCTTGATAAAGAACAGAGGGAGCTACATTAGAGATTCCTTCTGAAGACAAGGTCTCAAGTAGTCATAAATGCTACTTCAGTAAGTTATTCAGCATGATTTAATTTTTAAAATTTTGATGGGCGATTCTGCCAATGAAATCGAATTATTTTCTAAATGTATTCAAAATTATGTTTTGAGAAGAGAAATAGAAATACGTTGTGGTGTTGTTAGTGTAACGTTATTATAAGTTTACATAATTATTTTTAACAGTTTATCGTGTTATGTTTAAATGCCAGGCAGTTGAGAAGTATTTCATGGGGTTTTTTGCAGTTGGTCTAATAATGTCGCACACCAGCCTCCTGTTGTCAGAAAGATGTTCAACTTCTTGTTGAACTTTAGTTGTTGTGCATTACTTGCCTGGCAAGTCTAGTAGGTGGAGACCGTGCTACTAGTGCATATTCTTGTTGGTGTCTATTTTTGTTGTTGCTTTCGATCCGACATGGTTCCCTAGTTGTCTAGCTTTGTTGTTAAGTCCAACAATGCTATGTGATCAAAGCAACCAGTAACTTGTAATTTGGGGCTGGTGGCAGAAAAAATCGATGCCTAGCTTCGTTATTAAGTCCACAAATGTGATGTGAGAAAAAGTCCGCAAACGCGATATGAGAAAAATAAAAATTAATTTGGGGCTACTGGTTCTCAAACTATTCTAGTATTCATATAATTATGAACAGGGAAAATTTTAAGGATGGAAAATTATCTTGAAATTTAAAAAATTAGTGAATCTCACTAGTCCCTAATATGCAAACTATAAAATTTGTATTGATATATTTGTAAATTTATTCAAATTTATAATGATATTATATATATTTTCTATATAATGTTGGCGATTTTTAACATAAAATAATTTTATATTGTAAAATTTGAGCGAATCATTTTTATAAAAAAATTGGAATTGGCGAATCTTTTTTTTGGAAAAAAACATGGAAAATTAGCCCACCTACGAATATTAGCCCCTAAAATTTTCCATGGTTATGAATATCTATCCAGTTCTACATTATTGAAATGGTAGTAGCTACAATTCCAACAAGGTAATTGATTCAAAGGCATGTCAGATCCTTTTTCTGAGAAGCATAATATGCTCTTAAATTAAGTTATGATATTTGATTCTACACACGATTCTCTTAATATAAAAAAAATATGATCTGTATCATCATTAACCTATAATATAAAACAACATTACAATACAGATAAAAGGAACATAGGACACAGGAATGCTTGAACGGGCCATAATTAGAACTGGAAATAGTTATCCATGAGCTCCAAGGTAATAATTATTCATAAGCTCCAACTGCAGATTGGGTTTGAAAAAAAGTAGGAACAGATGAAAAAGAAGAAATACAATGAAGAGAGATCGTAGCTTACCAGTTATTTTCACTTGACAAAGTAATCCTAAGTCTTTCAAGCGAGAAGTGGGCAAGTCCTTGAGGCTGCAAGTCCTATTGCAAACAAAAGGAAGGCAGTCAGGAGAGGGTTGTCGGAATATATGAGTAGGGGAAGGAAGTGACGGAATATATGACCAGGGGAGGGAAGTGACGGGACGTCAGAATATATGAGCGGGGGAAGGAAGTAAAGGGGCGGACTGCAAAGAATGTCAATGTCAATGTAAATTAATGCGGAGTATGGTCGCAGGGGTTAGATTTCCTAGACAGAGCCATGAAAAGTTATGGCCACAGAGAAATTTCGTATGGAAGAAATGCATGAAGGGCTGAGGAGAAAGGTTATGCCACAGTGGCTTCACTCAATGAACCTCTAACATATCAAGTGTGATCATAGCATATTAAAAAATACCCTTAATTTGAGTACATATTAGAAAATACCTCTAAAAATCACATTATCTAACCCCCTACCAACATAAACCCAATACACATTCCCAATTTAAAAATCCCCTACTTTCACTATATATTGTAGGTTTCCATTTTTTCATTAACATTTTTTATACCCCTTTATATTTTTTCATTAACTTTGAGCTCCGTCTTTTAAACCTGCCAATATAAAAACCCTTTACCCCCTATATATCCGCCAATATATTATGTCATTTTTTCCTCATTATATATCCCCCAATGTGAACCCACGTGCTATGGTATTTCTCCCACATTGAAGATCCTCTGGGTTACGCGTCCCATCTGCAGCTACGCGCCGCAGCTACCAAACCGCTGGTTACATGTGGAGCGGCCTCATCTCGACTGCCTACAACTGTGCCAAGTTACATGAATCAGATGCAGATCCACGACTGGGTTCCTCTCGAGGGCTAACATCAGGGCTAACAGGTGGCAAACCAATTGTGCATGTGTCTAAGTCTCGAAAAATGTGCATGTGTCTAAGTTTCAAAAAATGTGGTTGGAGGGGCCAAGTCCAAATGGAAGATTTTGATTGGTTAAAGGAGTTGTCATATGTCAAAATTTCATTGGTTAGAAGGGCGATAAGAAAGACTTCTCATTAGTTGGGGTGAAGAGTGTTTTCCCACCCCAAGCCAGCAAAGAGAACGCCTTTCGGCGTAACAAAGAATCATATATATATATATAGTTTTTTTCTTATGAGATAAGTGTTTTTTATTTACACTATATAAAAAAAATTAGCTTATTTACAGTTGTATATATAAAAGCTATATACAAGTATATATAAGCTAGTGTAAAAAAGTTTTAAAAGTAAAAAGAATATATATTTTAATATTTTAGTATTGTTAAAAATTAGAAGGAAAATTGTTTGTAATGAGATATTTTGTTTTTTATTTTATTTTAATTAAATTGTAAAAAGTATTATTATAATATTAATTACATTTGTAATGAACTAATTTTTTTTAATCACAACTTCAATAAATAAAAAAACTTTTTTTAATCTGTGGTAAGGTTTTTTTAAAAGTATTTAATTTGGATTAAAAAAAATGGGTTATGGTTTTTTTTGGTTGAATATTTAAAAAATTTAATTTGTTTTTTTTTTTTTATGGGTCATGGGCTATGTGTTTTCGTTTACTATTAAATAATGATGAAAATATAAAATCTAGGTAAATGATTTCCAAATGATGCCCATCAGTATTGCCTATCCATAATTGTGACAATAAGGATATCTTTGCTTATGAGTGGAAATATGTTCGACTTACCTTTGAAGTAGAAAATTATTTTGTTTGTAGCGTAAAACAATTAGGTGAATACCATACTAGAGATTTCATACAAAAGTTCTACACATCTTCTAAATGTTTTTCAAATAAAAAACACCCTTTTCAATTTGTGGCAAGGTTTTTTCAAAAGTATTTAATCTGGATTAAAAAAATGGGTTGTAGTTTTTTTTGGTAGAATACTAAAAATATTTAATTTGTTTTTTTGGTCATGATATATGTTTTTTGGTTTACTATTAAATATTGATGAAAACACAAAACTTAAGTAAACTATTTCCAAATGATGTCCATGAGTGTTTCCTATCCATAATTGTAAACAATAAGAGCTGTCTTTGCTTATGAGTGGAAATATGTTCCACTTATCTTTAAAGTGATATTTTTTTTTTTGGTAGTATGAAACATTAGGTAAATACCATACTAAAGAGTTCATACAAAAACTATTTTTTTTTAGTAGTATGAAACATCAGGTAAATACCATACTATACTAAAGAGTCGATACAAAAACTCTTAAACGTTTTCATTGTTGGTAATATTGGCCATATAAAAATCATCCTTTGAATAGTTGTAAATGACAAGAAAATCTCATTGCTTAGAAAAATATATATATAACACCACTAAGAATTTGATACGTATAGATAAACTATAAGACAATTCCATTTCAACAATCCTATAGAAACATAAGAACCAGAACCACTGTGGCTTGGCAACTCATTCTGCAGAAGTCTCCATGGCTTGTTTCATCACACCAGAATCTCAGGTTCCAGCAAATATTTTCCTTCGTTCCATTATCTCTGTCAGGGTTTTTGGCTAGCGTTTCTTAGTCGG
Source organism: Pinus albicaulis (assembly GCA_034641835.2). Lineage (NCBI taxonomy): Eukaryota > Viridiplantae > Streptophyta > Pinopsida > Pinales > Pinaceae > Pinus > Pinus albicaulis. The sequence continues at coordinate 611,760,406 of CM076574.1, forward strand.
CTTTTCTTCGCCACGCTGCAGTCCTTGCGGTTCCCATTACCGTCGTGGCTCCCCTGTCCGTCGGCCCCTTAACGACAACACAAAAATTCTACCTATTAAATTTCTGAAAGTAACTCTATGTCTTATGACATCCGCTAAAGCATTCAGTACCCAAAAATAAAAAATATACCAGAATAGAATCAGGGCTTCAAATATTAATGCATTCGGCACATACTCATAAAATTCGCCTTGCGAAATAAGGAAGCACCGGCAAAGTTTATAGGGCAGAGATTTTTGTAACCATGATATCAGTAGAAAACTGGAATGTTGAAAAGGATTATGTGAAAGAAACGCTGAGGTACAATCGGCCATATCCTCCACTCCCAATCGAACCGAACTGAAACTGAATGGAACCGAAAAATGATTCGAACCAAACGCCACATGTTTGTCGAACGCTACCTACACGACTGAAATTCAATTAAAAAATAAGATGTAACATTTTCTACCGTGTCTTCAAGCTCCTCTTCAACCTCGGGATGCCGCAGAGCCGTAGATATGCTTCTGACACGAAGCATACTAAAGATGCAATTTGATTACGAAATAATGGCGAATTAGGCGGTTTTCAATAACCGGTATGCAATCCAAGTAGTAGCCCAGCCCAATTATCCCAGTTTATGAGAAAATATGAGTATCCAAGCCCAGCTATGACTAGCATTTTTCTTTCTGTATGGCTATGAGTACCGGCGGCTCTGACTACCATCTATTAGCAATGCCCTTCTGGCTATATCAACTATGATTGGCTGTCGACCACCTTCTGGTTATGACTGACAACAAACAGACATTGACTAGCGGCATCGACTCCTGGCCTAAACTATGGGCTATCGTCAATTAGAACTAACTATAAGTGGCACTGACTGAGTGGTTGGAAGATGTTTTTATTTAATCATTTCAAGTTATATTGATTATATTGATATCTTCCGACCATAAGAGAGAAGTAATTTTTTTAAGACATTGATATCTCCAACTATATAATGTACAATATATAATCCCTCCCTACCATCCATGTGGTATAAATGATATAAGGGGCTATTTTTGGATCAGAGTTGATGTATTTGTAGAAACTCTAAAGTTGGAAGCTCATAAACTTCACCAATAATGCTTCCACATCATCAAACTACAAATGCATATAATGTTTCTTATACATGAATGCATTGCAACCTCCCACAATTTATGCAGGATAATTGTCCTCAAATGTTTTTATTGATAAGGACATACGAGTATTCATGACTTGGGGTTGTTTTCTTAAAATTTTACATATGTAGCCCATTTAAATTTTGCAAAAAAAATATAGCAAAGTGGTCGAACTCTATGAATTCAAAGTTTTATTTTTATTGGTTGATTGTGAAATTTGATTGGCTATCTCTCTACATATGAAAATATGGTGGAATTGTGTGATGTTCGTCACAACCATCATATCATTTACAAGCATATTACACATGGGATTTAATTATGCATTAGAACAATCATTTAAAATTTGGACAACGAAATCGATAATTACATGACAAAGGAAAATCCTTCCAAATAAATTCCATGGTGAATAACTTGTGCAACCTCATGGAGAGAAGTTTTTAACAAGGGAGGCTAAAAAGCAACAGGTCCCTGCTATGAAATGTTCAGAAATAAGTTATCTCAGCAGCTACAACTGTATCAAATTACTCTTTCTCATATTGAGGGGGAACAAATTCAATTCTAAAGCTTTGCTAATAGACCCATCACAAGGGACCTGTAAATTTGAAATCCAAATAGCAGTTAGTGCAGTAAGAAAGACTAAGAAATCCAAAATATTTTATGTTGCTAGGGCTATAGCAGTTGTTATTTTGTTAGTTTTATAATACTTTGTAGAGTTATCAATACATTCTTTGATACATGGATGCCCACGTTTGTTTTTTTGCACGTATTTCTATAGTTCTCTTACTCCGAGAAAATTAAGTTTTTGTGCAGAACATTCATTTTTTGTGGCATTGTCTAGCTACAAGAATAAATGATATGCAAGAAACATCATCTTGAGTTCCTCACTATGGATAGTTTTACAAATTTTTGATGCCATGTGAACACAAGTAGTACTTACTGGAATTTCGGTGGATGCCCACATATTTTTAGATTCAATAACATGTTTGTAATCAATCAATCATTCGTACATAATTCAATTTAACGTAACCACCTAATAGAAGTCTTTGCTCAGCTTCGTTCCTACAATCAAGAAAATCTAACTATAATAACTCAACTCACCTATAAAATTACATTTATTCATTTGGAGTATGTTGACTGACAAGAACAATGCCTAAATATGGCATGCACATGTTTATGGTAAATAAAATTTAGTAACAACAGTATAGATAATTTGTTTCTTATCAAGGAAGCCTATTAAAATGGTCTGAGTGGGAGATAAATATGAATAATTTGCACAAACCATATATAGATAGAGAAGGAGATATATAGTTAGATATAGATATACATAGAGATGCATAACATTTTTATGCAATTTGGAATTTGGACGGATAAAACTAGTCTGTCTAGAAAGTAATGGTGAAGGAATCGATTTAGGAAAACACTGTAATGTAAAGAGTAGATAATGATACTCTGGTAAAAAAACCATGTGAACGTCGCACCCTACTTCATCTCAGTACCTTCTAGAGTAAAAGCATAAATATGAAACCATCTAGAATGATTAGATCTATATGGAAATACATGATTTCAGAGGTAGTAACATCCACTAGTGAAAAATCATGAGGAATTGGAGTTGTAAAAAAAATACGTATGATGTATAGAATAATATATTTGAGAACACAATATGGAATCAGAAGCTGTCGAGTGCATTGTGATGAGAATACTAGTTTATGTTGATGTAAAGATTATAACCATATTTTTCCAAAGGAAAATCTCACATAAATACGATTGTTTCAAACCCACTCAAGTTTAAGTCAGACATCTGGCATATAATCTAGAAATGCATAGGTTGTAAGAGCTATGATGCATTAAAGAATGTTAACTTCCTAATGAACCAACTATGGTCTCTTTATAATGAATTTTGTAGTTGAAACACTTCAATAAGATTTAGAAGAAGTGAAAATCAAATGTGAGAAGCCTAATGGCTTAGAAATACAAGAAATTCAAGGGTTGAAGGCTTCTGTATGGAGATCCAGAAATGGTTTACTTTCATCCGCAACTAGGATTGAAGTTAAATCTGTGATGAGCTCCAAACCTATTCCCAACAATAAGTAGAAGAATATTTCGATTAGAAGAAGGAAGCACTTGACAAGTTAGCCTTCCCATCTCTCACGAGGGATGAAAGGAGAAAAATTGTGTATTCAGAAAATTTGCACATATAGAGAAAAAATATGTTGCATATTCAGGAGATTTATTGAACGCCAAATAATTCAAGAAAAATCACTATAGGCTGAGTATGTTCGATGCTTTATTCCTATATGGTCAATTTTATTTGATCAAAGAAGCCATAAAAGGTCCAAGTCCTAAAGAGCGGGCAAAAGTATAATGCCTCAGATAAGGTGAATCTAATGAAGGTGGCCCAGAACTCTGAAGAGACTCAATAAAAATCTATTCAAATAATAAGAGAGAGACTTTTATTATGACCTTCCCTTTGGGATTTCAAGTTCCACTCCAGGAAATCCTTGCAAGGTAAAGTATCCAAAAGAAAGGCCAAAAACAACCTTCTAAAAAAGGTCATAGAAAACATACCAAGAAGGTTCTTCTCAACTTCAAAACACTCTCCATGGCTCCAGGACATCCTAAAGAGGTCATTTATCCTTTTCCAAGCTCAAATTCAACAGGTCAGTTTTAAGGGTGGAACCGCTCTTCCTTCTATCGTTGTGGGTTCCAAGTCTCCCAAATTTTGGTTTGGTTGTCCCCAACCACTAACTAAGCTCTTGAATCTGGAGGTATACTTAAATGGTAAGGTACATGAGGCACACAATCTACGACAAGAAGTTTGATGCATGTTGTGTGACCATTTACTGCTGCAAAATGCAAGGATGTCCTACCACTGAGGTAATCTGCTCTTATCACATGACATCTTAAGTGCCATTATTACTTCACTCAAATACTAGTAATTCACTCATATGCTAGTAAAAATTATTAATAAATAAACTGCACTGACAATTGAAATAAAGAAATACAAAAAATAATATTATATTCGCTTTAAATAGAAGAAGAGTTTGCACCACCTCCCAGTGTTCATATAAAAAATAATGCATCGAAGCTATCCGCATTTAGAGATAGATAGAACCTTAGCTCTAAATCAACTGAGAAAATTAAATTAAGCAATGCTCAGAACTTCTAGTCACTTCAAAAAGCACAATATGTTACATTTGAAATAACAAGACAAGAACTTTTCAATATATAGAGATAAATATACACTAGCTGAGTTAATAATTATTCATATTGAATTAAGGTTATGATCTGAACTAGTCAATTTCCTTCAAATCATTAGGGGAATTTTGAGGTCTAAAATGGGCCTCCTAAGAAAAATGTACAGTTAAAATCAAATTTATAAGAACCAATAGGACTCAAGATGATGATTTCAACCATGGGGGATGATTCACCATTTTTTAAGTAAAAGGGTAAAAGGATTAAAAAATAATAAAATAATAAAACTATTTTTTCAACTCGTATTTTCAACTTATCTCTCAAATGTTTTAATCAAATTTCAAATGGGAGTACTCATTGGATGCAAAATTTAATTCATCATCCAAAGAGTACTCATGTTGCATACTTTCAATGGACCCTACTACACGAAAAATGAGAAATACATTAAAAAACATGATTTCAATCACGTTTTTCATGTATTTCTCATTTTTTGTATAGCAAGGTCCATAGAAAGTATGAAACATGTGTACTAATTTAATGAAGAATTAAATTTTGCATCCAAAGAGTAATCCCACTTGAAATTTGATAAAAAAAAATTGGGAGATAAGTTGAAAATATGAGTTGAAAAAGTAGTTTTTCTTTTTTTCCCTCTAAAATTTGATGATTTAATCAAATCTTATTTTATTATTTCCACTATTATTTTGTAATTTCCTTAGCAGGCCCATTTTAGACCTAAAAATTCTCCTAATTATTTTATCATGAATTCAGGATAGACTATCCTAGCTATGTGATTCATGTGGGTGATTTATAAAGCTTCCTTCACAACCTCTTATATAGCCGTTTCAGGAGATATATGTAAAACATTTGGTACATTCTCTTAAATGGCAACCACTCCATCAAATATGGATAAGGGATAATCAATAGTAGCAATATATTTTTCAAATCCATTCATGGCCCTTAACGTCTTATTTTGAGGAAACACACATAATGGAAAGGAGGACTCGATCCATTATTGATCTAAATAAGGAAAAACTATTTTTGTTGTGCTAGCTCCCTCATGAGTATAAAATAAATTTTTTTATGATTTTTTAAAATAGTCAGCTATGTGATGGTTTATGTGCCAAGTTTAAGTGTCTCTTATGAGAAATTCATTAAGTAAATTAGCTATTAAAAACACATGTACAAAAATTAAATTGTAGAGAAATAATACACAACAAACACATTGCATAGTAGCTGATAACAGATTTCAACCCTCCTAGGCTCCATCTCCATGGACCTGCTTCAGTGGCTTGGCCCTCTTTGGTTTAATGGTCAAATCTATGATTACATGCACCTACAATGCTCCAATGGATTTGAAACCTACTCCATCGGATTCAGAAGACTAAAAAACCTCAAAATATACTCTTCAGGCTCTGCAAATGGTCTTCAGGTGATCTAGACATGACCTCGTCTCCTGGTGGCCCTGGGCTTCTTTAATATTCAAAGTGATAAAAAACAATACTTAAAAAAGTGCTCATCTGCCTCTAGAACCTACAGCATCATGCTCAAAGCATTAAAATAACCTAGGAATGACTCTTTCCGAGCCTAATTTTTTCGAATTTTAAAAAATATATGGCTTCTTCAGTTATTCATAGAAAAACTCCACTTAAACTGAAGAAACTCTAGCTAACTCCGCCAAATTTGGGTAGTGACGTTGAAACTGGGGAATCCACCATTTTCTTTGCCATGATAAGCACATTTAAATTTCAAATTAGAAGGGATAAGAAAAATTTAAATGCACGTTAGGCACATTAATGCATAGTGCTTAGACAAGGTTATGTGTTATGCACACATGGGGAGGGGTTGGCCCCCTCCTCTCCTCCGGCAAAGGCTTCTTTTCATAATTTCTATAAATGGTTCAATCCATATGAGAAGGATCATATTTTGGTATGTTGGTAAGGGCATGTGCTATGTGGGGGGAGGTTGTGGGGTTGACCCCGACCTCCGCCCCTCCATATAAAAATTTTTCCATAACATAAATGAACCAGAAATAATATTTCGACTATATTATATGTGCCACACATGTAATTATATATTTCTCATCTGGACTTAATATAAAGTAATTCGACCATAGTATATAAATTTTCATCCCCACCATAATATATATGAAATTTGAAATTCAACCTTGGTGGTAAAAAAAATTTCACCTTCCAAACTTTCCAGGGAATCCTACAGTGACAATTGTCACATTGTGATTGGACAAACTGAAGAATATTCCGAGAATATATATATTTTTTTGCTGACTAGGCTACCATGTCACCTTTCTGTCATTTTCTGCAATTTTTTAGCTATTTAAGAAAGTGAACTACATGCTCTATCTTCCTCACAAGGACTATGTTTTGAGTGAAATGTAGTGCGTCAGATTCATGGTGACAAAACCTATCCGGTCATTCTGGTTTGGAGGAATTATGAGCGCTTTGAAGTTTTAGCAAATTTTTTTCCCGAATTCAATTTCTGATCAATTATAGAAAAATCCACCTTTGAAAATGGTCTTATATCTCAACTATCTCTCAAAATGCTCAAGAAATAAATCACTTGTTCAATAACATTAAATTCATTACATTCTACAGGAACTCTATGACCTAATAAATACTTGAACACATCATCCAAAATGATGGAGACAGTAGCAAAGGATGTTGTCGGGAGTGCATTACCAACTAGCCTAAGGAAGGTATTTATAACATGTGCACACTTAAAGCATACTATTTCTGGCTGCATATGATTACTTTGAATTTTTTCATGGATAAATTGGAGGTCCTATTCTCTATTATTATAAAAAAAATATGAAACAAATATATAAAAAAATGACCTTGATGGACCATGTGAGCCCTTACATGAAAACCACATTCCTCACCTCTTTTTATCCACAACATAGCATGTGAGCTTCAACCATGCCACTTAATGTTATGTCACGATAATATTCCTATGTGGAGATAAAATGGTTTTCATGCTAATATGCTACAGAACTCAGACCTCGAATCCACCTCCCTCTCACCTACTTCACTCCTAGTCCACCTGATGGCTTAGCTAGCTCCCCTCGCAGGGGCCATAAAAATAGACTTAAAGAAATAATTGGAAGTCACCAAACCTTGGTATAAATGATAAACACATTCAATAAGGGGGTGAGTTGGAACCAAATTATAATTTAGAGAAATCCTTTGTCGTAGACACATTGCTTGTGGAATTTAAAGTCATTCTCTACCAGGAGCTACCATAGCTTTCCCTCTCCTAGAGCAAGCCTTCAAACACCCTCTATTATGATATGATCAAGAAAAAAATACGGATAAAGATCCACTATATATAAAAGTCACATAATGAGGATCTCTATGGATTGCCTTAAAGAGACGCAACGCAATACCAACAACTAAAAATGTAAGTAAAGCCTACCCTAAGATAATAATGGCACAATTTTATTTTTGTACATTGTAAGGGATTCTACTTTTATTTATTACAAGCAATTCATTGCATCTTCTCACTACAGTAAGCATACCTATGGTTCTGGATCCTACTCCTAGTTATTTTGACACACCTATGCATTTCATTGCCTCCTCTAGCTTGCATCTTGCAGATGTTTCTTCCTCCAAGGTAGTTTTTGTCCTATTTTCATTTCTTTTTAGACAAAAACACATTTCAGGTCCTAGCTTCACTAACACATTTTAGAAATACAAGTATCCAAATGAACTGTAATTTTTGTGCCCTCCCAAAGCTACTTTTGTGTGACATGTATTCTTCTAACTATAATTTGTGTTCCATGTAAAAGTTTCTTTTTACTGTAACTTTTGTGTGCCCTGTATGCTTCTAACTGCCCTGTCAAAAATTGTTTTTTCAATAAATCTAGGAAATAAAATGACACACACCACTGGCTCCCACTGTGATGCTATCATGCTCTCTTATGCCATTCTATTAACTATGTTCAGGTTCTTTAAATTTCCTATGGCTACATTCTCCCATCACGGTCTCATTTTTGGTGTCAATCTGAGCTTTGGTCTCCGATTATTTTTCAATTCCCTTTGAATATAGCTCCTCTGGACAATGAAAACCCTTGGAAGGATGAAGGTGATCTAAATGGGAATATCAGTTTTTCTATGCTAAGATCCAATCCAGAATATAAAGAAAGTGCTCAAGGATTGAGAGGTGAATTGCAAGTTTAATATGAGTTTTTATGTGTTTTTATGTGAATTGCATGAGCAAATTAACATAAATAAGATTCCAAACAACAAAATCTAATAGACATGAACATCACCATAAAAAGTAACACAATAGCACATTGTGAAGGAGTTCACCCTGCCTGGGCTAAATCTCCTTGGTCCAGCTTCCAATGGCTTGAACCTCTTCTATTATGCTCAAAAGTGTGATTACATGTGTTGAAAATTCTCAAACAACTCCGAAACATATTCCATCAGCTCCAAAATTCCCAAAAATGTATGTTTGGCCTCATTCTTCATCACGTTTCTCTAAAAACTAAGGAAATTATGGCTTCCCCTAGTTTTGGCACTAACCGCTCCACAACTTCCCCAAAATCCGGACTGGTCCTACAAATTCACCCCAATTTCAGCTAATGAAGTGAAAAATTCCCTGGGTTCCAGGAGAACTAGTCAAACCGTTCAAATTCATAATGGTGCCTAAAATCCGATTTTCAAACCATAAACATTATGGTTAATTAAAAAAAAAAATTAATATGCATTTTTTTTTCGAGTGGTTATATTAACCATTGGTGGTTAAATCCATGATGTCACATGGCAGTTAGATGGTTTGTGTGGGTAGTTAGACTTAGTGCCCATTGTCTCCAACAATATGGTTGAGTGAATATGTTTGGGGGGTTCCAGGGGTAAGCCGTGGACCCTTTCACCATACTCTGCGTTAATAAACCTTAAATAATGTTTTTGACCATAGAATATTAAGGAATGAAGTTTCACAGTGGCATTTGGCATATTTTGTTGGAAAGAGGTCCGGTGTTCGAACCTGGACTAGTCTGCTTCACCCTTACCAAAATTTGGTGGCCTTCCGTGCTGCCACATGTCGTCCTTTGGTTGGGCCATGTGGTAGCATGTGGTTGGCCATCATTTCAACCAACCAAATCACACCATCCAACAGACAATGAAACTTTGAAAAGTGGCAAAGCTTGATAGGTTAAAAAAAATTAGCTTTCGACCAACCAGAAGAGGCCACGTGGAAACTTTCGACTTGGCCAAATTTTTTCCTACCAGCTGCCATTTTTGAAAAAATTACTTATTTGGGAAAATGGACAGAAGTTCTGGGAGCATACGTTGTCGGTTTTCCGCAAAACAAGTTGTGGTAGATTTAGAATGACAAGGCATACACAGTCATTTAGGTTATACACCAATCTAACAACTTTGATTTTTGAGCATAATTTTGAATTCCAGATCGCTCCTCTCCACTGGAAGTTTTTTGACCCCAAAATATCACTTTTAGTTGTTCAATAGATGAGGGTACAGTTCCCTCACATTTCCAATCTCGATCCATCTGGCCTTTGAAGGATTTGTGCCTTTTAGCCCCACATGAAGTTAGTCTAGACTCCCTCTTTTTGATGTCCTTTTTCTTCTGTCATGAATGGTGTCTTGTTGAATCTCATCAAGGTATTCAAGAGAAAAGTCTTCAATATAAGGAATTTGAACCTATTATCCTTGATCTTAAATCAATGGAGTCTCATACAACCTCAATTTCTCAACTTTAACAACAAAGTAAATTTTCATGTATGAAGGAAAATATAACTAATCCTAAAAAATTCAGAGTGGTGTCGAGCTAGTCTGGCGGCCCACCGAGCCAACTTGCACCCTCTGTCAATGATCGAGTTCACACAACTATTGTACTCATAAAACACATAAAATCATCAAATATAACATAGCTTGAAGTGCTTCGATTAATCTTTGAAATCTTAGTCTTTACATGGTGCAACCAAAGACCAGACTCCATAAAATAGAGGGAGTGATCCATAGATTAACTATGCTCGCATAATGCTACATTGGGACTGTCTCCTCCCCTTATTTGTGTCTTGGCTTTAGGTGATCTCCGAGTTTATATAGATATTAACATTACAAATCGCACTATTAACAAGTCAATCAAAATATAGAAGGACAAATAACAAATCATAACAGTTTTCCATGGATAAAAATCGGATTTGGTTCTGGTGCAACTGAATGTCAAATAGAGGAGCTGAATCTGGTACATGATGGAATGTTTTGGTAAATGGCTCCTCTTTCCTTGGTCTGAGACTTATGGTGAAATAAGTGTGATAATTACCAACAATTACTTCCCAAAATATCCTCGATCTTCTATTCAAATTGTCATCTAAGTAATATCCTATAGATTTGAATAATCAAAGTAGTTGACGCATTCCTTAACTCCAGTGTATTAACATGAGTGCAGTGCAGGAACTTGATGTGTGGTACAGGAACTCTTCAGAGTGCGGGAAATCCATATTAAACTGGTTCAAGAATCCCAATTGGTACAAGAATCTGTTGCATAATATCGGGAGGTTAATGCAATATCAAGCCCCGTTGGCATATGTATAAAAATATAATCAACTCAGTATAAACCTGCAAACACACAAACTAGTATTAATGATGCTTTTAATGTTTAAATCTCGCTAAAAAAAGCGAATCATGGAAAATAGTAAATACCTAATATATTGTCTCTGAGAATTCTCAAAAGCACAACAATAACCATTTAAAATAAACAAAAGCACGAGGGATTTCTAGTCAAAGGTGATATAAAGTGAGACAAAATAGAGGTCTAACAATGTAGTTGAAAGGATGGTGTATTTCTCTTCGTATAATAAGTGGATATCTTATCCTTGTCAGAGAGCACACCCCACTCTTTTCCTATGAGCTTGAAATTGCCCTCATTATCTATAGTCTTGTTCTTATCTAGATGGAGCATCAGGGCTAATGTTTTTTACTACTTCTTGATAAGCACCTCGTTGTAAACCCAATGAGCCTCCAAAATCCCATACCAATCAATATGCCTGTTAATTTTCTTCTCGGCTTCCATCTGTATGTTAATAAAATCCATCATCTGGGGAATGCCATCTAACATAGGATAGAGTTATTGGGTCTTCACTATGAATTTCTTATCGCCGCTCAAGTCCTTTTCCATAAATTTCTTCTTTGATATCTCTTTGTCCCTACATGATTCATCTTTGTTGGAATCTATACTTCCCAAACATTAAACTACATTGTTCCAACCTAGAGCTCATCTAACCAAAAAATGCACACATATGCCACACTTTGTTGCCCTATGGAGTTGTTGTTCATCCATCCTAAAATGTTTCTAGCTTTATTCCAACTCCTTTAAACCCTTCCAAGACCATTATGTCCAAAAACCTCAAATGTACACTCAATCTAGCTGAGGAGCAACACCCCAAAGGAAGCAAAAATGAAAGGGGCATGTAGTACCTAAAATGGAAAGCTGAGGGAAGGGAGTATTTGAAATTTGGCATGCCCCAATTCACCTTATTAATCTACCAAAACCCTCTCGCTCTACCATCAAATCATGAATCGACATCAATCATATATTTAAACTAAAGTTCTCTATTTTGATTCTTAAATAGAAAAAAGAAATTTGTGTATTGTATTTCAAAGAAAAGTTTAAAAAACAATTGTGTGCCTTTTGTTTAGCGTCCTTCCACTGTTCATATATTCCATTGTTTTTTACGGATATACTAGTATATTTTCATGTCAACACAATATGTTGGCACAATAATAAACTAATAAAACATGCTTTTCCCCTCGACTAGTTTCATGAGAAATTTAACCCAAATAGAAACCTCTGCATCCTATTCATCTTGTTACAGAGATTCTTTAAAACGATTGATATACTTGGTTTATGTATGGAAAGAAGTATGTTATGATACCAAGTACCCTCACAAATGTTATAAATCTAATTATCTTAAGTAGCTTGTAAATAAAAAGGTTGAACATTCCCCAGATGGACGTGCAATGAAATTGTTTACTAAAAGCATGGCAAGCATGACAAAAAAAAACAATATAGTTTAATGTTGCTTGGAAATATGTTTCTGATAAGGATGGAAGATATATATAGCATGTGGGTTTGAAGACAAGAAATAAATGTAAAAAAAATTATCAAATGTTTCTAGAAAGCCCTGGATGAATAGAATGAATCTCATTCAACTGCAAGTTATTCTAGTATATTGAGAGGGAAAGATGATATGTTTGGACATTGAGGGATTATAATTTTCCAATGATTCTCCCAAGATTTCTTCCATGCCATTTTCAAAATAAGCTCTAGTATATGCTTGAAGTTGCCACAATTTTGAAACGACATCTTACAAGCACTCTTTAGCTATCGATATCTATGCAAATTTTATCAATAAGAAATTAATCGAAAGAATAGATAAAAGCTTAAAAGATTTTAAATGTAATTTAATTTTAAAGACAAATATAAAATTTAACAAAAATAAATGTATGAATTTTTTTAAGCATACCATGCTTTATCTGTATGTTGTAAATACAAGCAGAAACTTTAGCAATAATCAAAATGAACTGAAGCAATAGTTAGAACCTTGCCATGATTTTAATAAATATGCAAAGTATAGCAATTATTAAATTAAAGATACTGATTAGTTAGAAGCTTAACATGATTTAGATGTAATTTCCCTCTAAAAGACAAATATAGATTTCAACAAGACAAGTAGGAACCTTCCCAGGATTTATATGCAATTTCTTTAGGATTTGAATTGAATTTCGTTCGAAATTATGAATGCAAAGTTTATAAAACATGAAATTTAATGGAAAATTCATCATAAACTTACTAGGCTTGACAACTTGGCAGTTAGTGAGAATGATTCCCCCATGTTTAATCAACAACGAAACTTATAGCATAGGTTTCACCAATCGACTCCATATCAAATGTGTGAGTGGAAGTGGTTCGAAGCACCACCACTAAAAGAAAAAACATTGTGCGCCTCAATTCCGGAGCAAGAAAAAAAGTGAGCCAAAGTTATTTCCAATGTGACGATATCCATGTCTACTCAATCCTTGTTGTCCCAAATTTTGAAACAAGTTGATCATCATATCTATGCCAAAAATTATTCTTTTCTTCCCACCATTTCCAAATGGCAGTTAAGCCTTTTCCCATAACATATTTTTTATTTTTGCAAGATTAGAAGCCTCGAAAATACATTGGACTAATAGATGTCAATTCAAGGTTAGATATGAAGTTTCCTGCATATAAAAATTTGGAAAAAAATAACAATAGGGTCAATATTGACAATAAAACATGCTTGAAGTTAAATTATGGATGCACATGCTTGGACATCCAAGCCAAACATTGATTATGACCATGTCTCTAGGTTCCCATTGAATGATTGTGTAATTTTTGTTGAAGACTAAATTCCACTATTCTAGGAATAATTCCTTTGTCTATGAATTATTGTGAATGTCATAATAAATACTATGACCACATAGATATAATTCCTCCACTACTTGTATCATATTTATCTCTCAAGATACTTGAAAAATATGTAGCTGAATGAGATTCATTATATTCATCTAGCGCTTTTATTTGGGGATAATTACTAACCACATTTGGAAGATTTTATACCAAACCACTTATCATGGACCAATTGGACCATCCTAAAAATTGATGAGATGAGGCGGCATAAGCTACTGCTAAATCTCTATTAGAAGGTACTTATGCTTGTTTATATTAAGTAGAAATTGTAGCCTCACTCAAAGTATAAGTTACATCTCCCCTTTGCACCATATTACTTATACTTAGCAC